>JBBBDQ010002389.1:0-272500 GCA_037127315.1 Ascarosepion bandense | reverse complement strand
TGCAATTTCGGTTTTGAAATATATTTGGTCCTTCGTCACGTTGAAGCCATTGAGCTGATGTTGAAGATCGTAATTAAGAGGGAAATCAGTCAGTTAAGTGCCATACGTGATACACGCTTTGGGCGATCATGTCTCTTTCGAGACATGACTGACTGGGCAGAAGATTATCCCGCAATAGGTTCCTATTGCTTTCTGCGGTAGACTGGTTGCCAGCCAAGGCTATAGAACCCAACCTGTCTTGTTATTTAACCCATAACTGGAGGTAAGTGACGGACTAATACCAAGGGTATTTGCGCGTAAGTGAATGCAAGGAATTCAAATGGAATTCGAACTCGGCACCCCGATTTCTCTTTCCAGCCGATATCGATTGCACCACAATGCACATCCGTCACTAAACACTTACAGCACCTGGTATTCCCAAGTGGTCACCCATCTAAGTACTGACCAGGCTCAACGTTGCTTAACTTCGGTGATCGAGCGAGAACCGGTGTATTCAACGTGATATGGCCGTAACCCTAGATGAAATGCACATTCAATTAAGCAAAATGCGACTGGCACTAGAAGGTTTACTAAGGTGTGTTTATCAGCCTTGTGCTGTAAGTGGAGCTATGTTTTCCCTCATTTTAGATGAGAGAAGTTGCTCAGCCCCGGGTATTTCAACTCTGCAGTACCCCCTTCATTGCCCTAAAGAGGTTAGGTTGGCGTAATACCAATGCCAGCGTGATAATAGTCTCGGGAGAAGGGCAAAAATATTTTTTTCTCTTTGGCCCCTATGCATATGTATGTGTATGATGGTCCCTACATTAAAAAGACCTCGTGTCACATCCAGCCTTGGTGGAGGATCGGGTAAATAAAACGTCACTGGGTCCAATTCTGCTTCGAACAATGTCCTGGTACATGTTGTCAGGATCACACTTCAGAAGTCTACCGACTTGGGATAAGACACTTTGTCATATGTACCATATTCCCCTGATCTATTCACCACTGACTTCACAACTTTTTAGGCCAAAATAAATTCCATTTCAAAAAACTGCAGAAACAGAAAAGATTTCTCGGCATTCAAACTTATTTTTTTATATCGTAAGGGAATAAATATTTTTGTAACTCGATGGTAGAATTTTATAGATGTTCAAGGTTCCTGTTTTGACTGATGTAAACACTGTTTAAATAGATTAATTCTTAAATATAAGCTAATTCTAAAATCGGATATTTTTTTACAGACATCGTAAAAAGACAAGAATTGTTTATTTTTGCTATAATTTTTACATTTTAACTGAATAACATCGCATTTTTTAAACTACGGTAAAAGGAAATTGATACTGAGCATCAGGAAGAGACAACTAAAGTTCCTGGGACATGCAATGAGGAAGGAGAGCCTGGAGAACCTGATACTGACTTGACAGATAGAGAGGAAGGCAGCGGATAACATATTTGCAGGGTCTGATCAGGTGGATGACGGAACGGGGGTTGCCAGGAGCAACAGGAGCAAACATACTAAGAGCCAGAATGGATAGGGAGACGTGGAGATCCATGATCGCCTACGTCCTGAAGGGACAGGGCACATAGAAGAAGAATTACCTATTTTTACAATATAAAATGTACATTTCCTATAGCAATTCTCTATTTTGTTAGAGCAATTTCCTGTTTTTATTCCATCATTTTCTACAATATAATTTACTCTCGGAAATGATGAATCACTTGATTATTGTAGAACTGCAAGCAAAAATAGATTTGTGTCACAGATTTTGCTATGCGCAATAATGGTTGTCAATTATTGAAATTTGCAAGAACTTGAAATATGAAAAATTTACAAACGAGAAGCTGTTCTTTGTTTTTTTTTTTTTGTTTTTTGGGGTTTTTGTTTTTTTTGTTTTTTGTTGTTTTTTTTTTTAGTTTTACTTCAAAATATTTACACGAAAATCAATCAGCACGTGCCCGGAAAAGATACGATGTCATCGATAGCCATGTCACTTCGAAAATGCGACCCAGTTATACTTTCGAATTCAATCTGAAAAGCAAAATATAAAGAACGTGGTGTGAGGTTAGTAAAAAAAATATTCCGATAGATTGATTATCATTTATTAAAGACTCTCAAACAAAACATCCTGGCCGGTAGACATCAATAACACATTTGTAAAGAAAAGGGTTACGTCTATATATATATATATATATATAAGTGGTTTAAACTAATGAATATATATTTCAAAGTTTGATATTTACTTTTAAAAAGTGCTCAATACAGAAGTAAAGTATATATATATATATATATAGAGAGAGAGAGAGAGTGAGAGAGAGAGAGAGAGCGAGAGGGGAACCTCGGCGTGGTGTAATGCTTAGCAAGCTCGTTTCGCTAGAATCGTTATAACTGAGTAGTGAGTTCGATCCTGGATGCCCCTTACTTTCGGCTGTGTGTTATGTCTAAGCTACGCTTAGAAAATCATCTTCTTCCAGATTTGGGGGTTGGGCACAGGGCTAACAACCCCAACCCATAAAAAAAACAGCAGAAACGCCGCCCTACGTACCGGATGATTAGTATTTTAGCTCTGAAAGTTAAGATCGCCTGTATTTTTATTGTTTCCACCACCAATCATGAGCTTTATTTCTTGTTCAAAAAGATTAGCCAAAGAAGAGACCACAGCATTCTATACATGTTTACAAGCACACACATACAGGAGCACACACACACGTGCGTATGTATATATACACGAGCACATAAAAACGCATATGCACACGCACACAAAGAAAAATACAACCTAACACCAATAAAAAACGCATAAATGTAAAAGTCGTAAGACAATAGCTGAAATATTCTGACGAGTGGACCGAACGATTACAAAATGATTCATCTACGAAACTCTGGAATCGAGCTTCTGAATGTAACATCAATCAGCTAAGTTACAGATTTATATTTGTATTAATCCTATATATATATGGATGGATGTGTGTGTGTGTGTGTGTGTGTGTGTGTGTGTGTGTGTGTGTGTGTGTGTGTGTGTGTGTGTAATACAGGCTTGGGCAATCATGTCTTGAAAGAGACATTACTGACTAAGCAGAAGGTTTACCCCCAGTAGGTTACCATTACTTTCTGCGGTAGACTGGCTGCCAACCAAGGGTATAGAACTATTTAATAGCAGAAGGAAGAAAAGATGGATTAATACCTTTCTCAAGAATGTGTGCGTGTAAGTGAATGCAATGAATTCAATTAGAATCTGAACTTGGCTATATCGATTTCTCGTTTCGAGCCGATACCCACTGCTCCATTTGGACAAAATTAAATTAGACCAGTATACAGTTGTATTAAAATGTGCTCAATACATATATAATGTAGAGCTTGTAAATATTTAACTTCAGAATTCAGCTGATTACACAATTATTATATTCTTCTGTTATATAGCAATCATGTTGCATTCGAGAAAAGTTGAAAACTCAGTTAATATAAAACGCCAGAAGATACTTAAAGGTGAAACCAAGGTTGCGTAATCGATTGAATTCTGTATTAAAATATATATGTGTGTGTGTGTGTGTGTGTGTGTGTGTGTGTGTGTGTGTGTGTGTGTGTGTGTGTGTGTGTGTGTGAATAATTACAGAGAGGGAGAGAGAGAAAGACTTCATGATTAGACTGAGATAGAATGATAGACCATAAATAGACTGAAATAGACAGACAGACCATGGATACATTGAAATAGATAGATAGATAGATAGATAGATAGATAGATATGAACAGTGAGATAGATAGATAGATAGATAGATAGAAAGATAGATAGATAGATAGATAGAAACAGACCGAGATAGATAGATAGATAGATAGATAGATAGATAGATAGATAGATAGACAGACCGAAATAGATAGATAGATAGATAGATAGATAGATAGATAGATAGATGTAAAAGATAAAACCAGCATCATTCATTTGTTACTTACTTTTGTGTCATAGTTTGCCCAGACGTTCAATTTGGCTCTCTTCCAATGGCTACCCTGGTGACCACTTAGAATAAACAGTGTTATTTTTTTCGTGGGTTCCACTTGATATACATTCAATGTGCCCATGTCTCGACCTTTCATATAGTACCAAAATACTAAGCAATTTTCGCCTCTGTTCAATTTTGGTGTCTGGATTCTTGCTACTTTGAAATAATTGTTAGAAGCCTCAGTAAAGAGATAGTAACCTGTGGACAGAACGTAAAAATATGGAATGATTCCTTAAAGTGGAATGAAAGATTTTATCATCAGAGTTCAATATTTATGTAACTAATAGTTTATTTTTAATTATTACAAGATAGATAGATAGATAGATAGATAGATAGATAGATAGATAGATAGATAGATAGATAGATATGAACATAATGAGATAGATAGATAGATAGATAGATAGATAGATAGATAATGAACATAATGAGATAGATAGATAGATAGATAGATAGATAGATATGAACATAATGAGATATGATAGATAGATAGATAGATAGATAGATAGATAGATAGATAGATAGATAATGAACATAATGAGATAGATAGATAGATAGATAGATAGATAGATAGATAGATAGATAGATAGATATAATGAACATAATGAGATAGATAGATAGATAGATAGATAGATAGATAGATAGATAAGAACATAATGAGATAGATAGATAGATAGATAGATAGATAGATAGATAATGAACATAATGAGATAGATAGATAGATAGATAGATAGATAGATAGATAGATAGATAGATAGATAGATAATGAACATAATGAGATAGATAGATAGATAGATAGATAGATAGATAGATAGATAGATAGATAGATAATGAACATAATGAGATAGATAGATAGATAGATAGATAGATAGATAGATAGATAGATAGATAGATAATGAACATAATGAGATAGATAGATAGATAGATAGATAGATAGATAGATAGATAGATAGACATAATGAACATAATAGATAGATAGATAGATAGATAGATAGATAGATAATGAACATAATGAGATAGATAGATAGATAGATAGATAGATAGATAGATAGATAATGAACATAAGTAGATAGATAGATAGATAGATAGATAGATAGATAGATAGATAGATAGGAAGGAAGGAAGGAAGGAAGGAAGGATGTTTAAGGGACAACTCCAAAACAATTGCTTGAATCACTGACCTTCAAATGTTCCAAACGTGTGGTCAGCATCTGGTCCGGTTAACAAACTGCTTGTGCGACTACGGGATCGAATCCAGGTGTTATTGTTGGGTTGGGGGACAGGTATATTGATCCAACCACAGAGCCCTCTCTCAAAAGTGCAATTCACAGATACAGCATCAGCTGATGGGGAAGAAAGTAAAATTCATTTTATATACATTTCGGAGTCCAGTTGCAAAAGTTGGGTCAAAAACAAAATAAGTACCAAACTAAAGTAACCAATATCCAAAGGGTGAATTTCTCCAAACATTTTTTCGAAGAGAGAAAATACATTTCCCTTTTATCTGTATATATATGCTCCAAGAACCTTACAACTTGTGGTGTCATTTACCCTATTTGTTCACATTCGGCGGTTTTGTTTAACGAAGCCGGCAAAACAATGGACTGAACGTCATGAATATAGTAACCAAGATGAGGACAACAGTCCAAACAATGTAAATAGTGTAAATAGTCACAATACCTCATCTCAGAAATATAGACAGATGTTGAACGAGTGAATATGGCTATAAAGATGAGGACAACAGTCTAAACAATGTAAATAGTGTAAATAGATTACAATACCTCATCTCAGAAATATAGACAGATGGTGAAGGAGTGAATATGGCAATAAAGATGAGGACAACAGTCCAAACAATGTAAATAGTGTAAATAGTTACAATACCTCATCTCAGAAATATAGACAGATGTTGAAGGAGTGAATATGACAATAAAGATGAGGACAACAATCCAAACAATGTAAATAGTGTAAATAATTACAATACCTCATCTCAGAAATACAGACAGATGTTGAAGGAGTGAATATGACAATAAAGATGAGGACAACAATCCAAACAATGTAAATAGTGTAAATAATTACAATACCACATTTCAGAAATATAGACAGATGTTGAAGGAGTGAATATGGCTATAAAGATGAGGACAACAGTCCAAACAATGTAAATAGTGTAAATAGATTACAATACCTCATCTCAGAAATATAGACAGATGTTGAAGGAGTGAATATGGCAATAAAGATGAGGACAACAGTCCAAACAATGTAAATAGTGTAAATAGTTACAATAACTCATCTCAGAAATATAGACAGATGTTGAAGGAGTGAATATGACAATAAAGATGAGGACAACAGTCCAAACAATGTAAATAGTGTAAATAGATTACAATACCTCATCTCAGAAATATAGACAGATGTTGAAGGAGAGAATATGACAATAAAGATGAGGACAACAGTCTAAACAATGTAAATAGTGTAAATAGATTACAATACCTCATCTCAGAAATATAGACAGATGTTGAAGGAGAGAATATGACAATAAAGATGAGGACAACAGTCTAAACAATGTAAATAGTGTAAATAGATTACAATACCTCATCTCAGAAATATAGACAGATGTTGAAGGAGTGAATATGACAATAAAGATGAGGACAACAGTCTAAACAATGTAAATAGTGAAAATAGATTACAATACCTCATCTCAGAAATATAGACAAATGTTGAAGGAGTGAATGTGACAATAAAGATGAGGACAACAGTCTAAACAATGTAAATAGTGTAAATAGATTACAATGCCTCATCTCAGAAATATAGATGTTGAAGGGGGGAGAGAATATGACAATAAAGATGAGGACAACAGTCTAAACAATGTAAATAGTGTAAATAGATTACAATACCTCATCTCAAATATAGACAGATGTTGAAGGAGTGAATATGACAATAAAGATGAGGACAACAGTCTAAACAATGTAAATAGTGTAAATAGATTACAATACCTCATCTCAGAAATATAGACAAATGTTGAAGGAGTGAATGTGACAATAAAGATGAGGACAACAGTCTAAACAATGTAAATAGTGTAAATAGATTACAATACCTCATCTCAGAAATATAGACAGATGTTGAAGGAGAGAATATGACAATAAAGATGAGGACAACAGTCTAAACAATGTAAATAGTGTAAATAGATTACAATACCTCATCTCAGAAATATAGACAGATGTTGAAGGAGTGAATATGACAATAAAGATGAGGACAACAGTCTAAACAATGTAAATAGTGTAAATAGATTACAATACCTCATCTCAGAAATATAGACAAATGTTGAAGGAGTGAATGTGACAATAAAGATGAGGACAACAGTCTAAACAATGTAAATAGTGTAAATAGATTACAATACCTCATCTCAGAAATATAGACAGATGTTGAAGGAGAGAATATGACAATAAAGATGAGGACAACAGTCTAAACAATGTAAATTAGTGTAAATAGATTACAGTACCTCACATCTCAGAAATATAGACAAATGTTGAAGGAGTGAATGTGACAATAAAGATGAGGACAACAGTCCAAACAATGTAAATAGTGTAAATAGATTACAATACCTCATCTCAGAAATATAGACAAATGTTGAAGGAGTGAATGTGACAATAAAGATGAGGACAACAGTCTAAACAATGTAAATTAGTGTAAATAGATTACAGTACCTCATCTCAGAAATATAGACAAATGTTGAAGGAGTGAATATGACAATAAAGATGAGGACAACAGTCTAAACAATGTAAATTAGTGTAAATAGATTACAGTACCTCATCTCAGAAATATAGACAAATGTTGAGTGAATATGACAATAAAGATGAGGACAACAGTCTAAACAATG
Source organism: Ascarosepion bandense (assembly GCA_037127315.1). Taxonomy (NCBI): domain Eukaryota; kingdom Metazoa; phylum Mollusca; class Cephalopoda; order Sepiida; family Sepiidae; genus Ascarosepion; species Ascarosepion bandense. The sequence continues at coordinate 264,663 of JBBBDQ010002389.1, read as the reverse complement.
TAAATTAGTGTAAATAGATTACAGTACCTCATCTCAGAAATATAGACAAATGTTGAAGGAGTGAATATGACAATAAAGATGAGGACAACAGTCTAAACAATGTAAATTAGTGTAAATAGATTACAGTACCTCATCTCAGAAATATAGACAAATGTTGAAGGAGTGAATGTGACAATAAAGATGAGGACAACAGTCTAAACAATGTAAATTAGTGTAAATAGATTACAATACCTCATCTCAGAAATATAGACAAATGTTGAAGGAGTGAATGTGACAATAAAGATGAGGACAACAGTCTAAACAATGTAAATTAGTGTAAATAGATTACAATACCTCATCTCAGAAATATAGACAAATGTTGAAGGAGTGAATGTGACAATAAAGATGAGGACAACAGTCCAAACAATGTAAATAGTGTAAATAGATTACAATACCTCATCTCAGAAATATAGACAAATGTTGAAGGAGTGAATATGACAATAAAGATGAGGACAACAGTCTAAACAATGTAAATAGTGTAAATAGATTACAATACCTCATCTCAGAAATATAGACAGATGTTGAAGGAGTGAATATGACAATAAAGATGAGGACAACAGTCTAAACAATGTAAATAGTGTAAATAGATTACAATACCTCATCTCAGAAATATAGACAAATGTTGAAGGAGTGAATGTGACAATAAAGATGAGGACAACAGTCTAAACAATGTAAATTAGTGTAAATAGATTACAGTACCTCATCTCAGAAATATAGACAAATGTTGAAGGAGTGAATGTGACAATAAAGATGAGGACAACAGTCTAAACAATGTAAATTAGTGTAAATAGATTACAATACCTCATCTCAAATATAGACAAATGTTGAAGGAGTGAATGTGACAATAAAGATGAGGACAACAGTCTAAACAATGTAAATTAGTGTAAATAGATTACAGTACCTCATCTCAGAAATATAGACAAATGTTGAAGGAGTGAATGTGACAATAAAGATGAGGACAACAGTCTAAACAATGTAAATTAGTGTAAATAGATTACAATACCTCATCTCAGAAATATAGACAAATGTTGAAGGAGTGAATGTGACAATAAAGATGAGGACAACAGTCTAAACAATGTAAATTAGTGTAAATAGATTACAATACCTCATCTCAGAAATATAGACAAATGTTGAAGGAGTGAATGTGACAATAAAGATGAGGACAACAGTCTAAACAATGTAAATTAGTGTAAATAGATTACAATACCTCATCTCAGAAGTAGACAAATGTTGAAGGAGTGAATGTGACAATAAAGATGAGGACAACAGTCCAAACAATGTAAATAGTGTAAATAGATTACAATACCTCATCTCAGAAATATAGACAAATGTTGAAGGAGTGAATGTGACAATAAAGATGAGGACAACAGTCTAAACAATGTAAATTAGTGTAAATAGATTACAATACTGCATCTCAGAAATATAGACAAATGTTGAAGGAGTGAATGTGACAATAAAGATGAGGACAACAGTCTAAACAATGTAAATTAGTGTAAATAGATTACAGTACCTCATCTCAGAAATATAGACAAATGTTGAAGGAGTGAATATGACAATAAAGATGAGGACAACAGTCTGAACAATGTAAATTAGTGTAAATAGATTACAATACCTCATCTCAGAAATATAGACAAATGTTGAAGGAGTGAATGTGACAATAAAGATGAGGACAACAGTCTGAACAATGTAAATTAGTGTAAATAGATTACAATACCTCATCTCAGAAATATAGACAAATGTTGAAGGAGTGGTAGAGCAATAAAGATGAGGACAACAGTCTGAACAATGTAAATTAGTGTAAATAGATTACAATACCTCATCTCAGAAATATAGACAAATGTTGAGTGAATGTGACAATAAAGATGAGGACAACAGTCTGAACAATGTAAATTAGTGTAAATAGATTACAATACCTCATCTCAGAAATATAGACAAATGTTGAAGGAGTGAATGTGACAATAAAGATGAGGACAACAGTCTGAACAATGTAAATTAGTGTAAATAGATTACAATACCTCATCTCAGAAATATAGACAAATGTTGAAGGAGTGAATGTGACAATAAAGATGAGGACAACAGTCTCTGAACAATGTAAATTAGTGTAAATAGATTACAATACCTCATCTCAGAAATATAGACAAATGTTGAAGGAGTGAATGTGACAATAAAGATGAGGACAACAGTCTGAACAATGTAAATTAGTGTAAATAGATTACAATACCTCATCTCAGAAATATATAGACAAATGTTGAAGGAGTGAATGTGACAATAAAGATGAGGACAACAGTCTAGACAATGTAAATTAGTGTAAATAGATTACAATACCTCATCTCAGAAATATAGACAAATGTTGAAGGAGTGAATGTGACAATAAAGATGAGGACAACAGTCTAAACAATGTAAATTAGTGTAATGTGATTACAATACACTCATCTCAGAAATATAGACAAATGTTGAAGGAGTGAATGTGACAATAAAGATGAGGACAGCAGTCTAAACAATGTAAATTAGTGTAAATAGATTACAATACCTCATCTCAGAAATATAGACAAATGTTGAAGGAGTGAATGTGACAATAAAGATGAGGACAACAGTCCAAACAATGTAAATAGTGTAAATAGATTACAATACCTCATCTCAAGTATAGACAAATGTTGAAGAGATGAATATGACAATAAAGATGAGGACAACAGTCTAAACAATGTAAATTAGTGTAAATAGATTACAATACCTCATCTCAGAAATATAGACAAATGTTGAAGGAGTGAATGTGACAATAAAGATGAGGACAACAGTCTAAACAATGTAAATTAGTGTAAATAGATTACAATACCTCATCTCAGAAATATAGACAAATGTTGAAGGAGTGAATGTGACAATAAAGATGAGGACAACAGTCTAAACAATGTAAATTAGTGTAAATAGATTACAATACCTCATCTCAGAAATATAGACAAATGTTGAAGGAGTGAATATGACAATAAAGATAGAGACAACAGTCTAAACAATGTAAATAGTGTAAATAGATTACAATACCTCATCTCAGAAATATAGACAGATGTTGAAGGAGTGAATATGACAATAAAGATGAGGACAACAGTCTAAACAATGTAAATAGTGTAAATAGATTACAATACCTCATCTCAGAAATATAGACAGATGTTGAAGGAGTGAATATGACAATAAAGATGAGGACAACAGTCTAAACAATGTAAATAGTGTAAATAGATTACAATACCTCATCTCAGAAATATAGACAAATGTTGAAGGAGTGAATGTGACAATAAAGATGAGGACAACAGTCCGAACAATGTAAATAGTGTAAATAGATTACAATACCTCATCTCAGAAATATAGACAAATGTTGAAGGAGTGAATGTGACAATAAAGATGAGGACAACAGTCTAAACAATGTAAATTAGTGTAAATAGATTACAATACCTCATCTCAGAAATATAGACAAATGTTGAAGGAGTGAATGTGACAATAAAGATGAGGACAACAGTCTAAACAATGTAAATTAGTGTAAATAGATTACAATACCTCATCTCAGAAATATAGACAAATGTTGAAGGAGTGAATGTGACAATAAAGATGAGGACAACAGTCCAAACAATGTAAATAGTGTAAATAGATTACAGTACCTCATCTCAGAAATATAGACAAATGTTGAGGTGAATGTGACAATAAAGATGAGGACAACAGTCCGAACAATGTAAATAGTGTAAATAGATTACAATACCTCATCTCAAATATAGACAAATGTTGAAGGAGTGAATGTGACAATAAAGATGAGGACAACAGTCTAAACAATGTAAATAGTGTAAATAGATTACAATACCTCATCTCAGAAAATATAGACAAATGTTGAAGGAGTGAATGTGACAATAAAGATGAGGACAACAGTCTAAACAATGTAAATTAGTGTAAATAGATTACAATACCACATCTCAGAAATATAGACAGATGTTGAAGGAGTGAATATGACAATAAGAAGATGAGGACAACAGTCTAAACAATGTAAATAGTGTAAATAGATTACAATACCTCATCTCAGAAATATAGACAAATGTTGAAGGAGTGAATGTGACAACAAAGATGAGGACAACAGTCCGAACAATGTAAATAGTGTAAATAGATTACAATACCTCATCTCAGAAATATAGACAAATGTTGAAGGAGTGAATGTGACAATAAAGATGAGGACAACAGTCTAAACAATGTAAATTAGTGTAAATAGATTACAATACCTCATCTCAGAAATATAGACAAATGTTGAAGGAGTGAATGTGACAATAAAGATGAGGACAACAGTCTAAACAATGTAAATTAGTGTAAATAGATTACAATACCTCATCTCAGAAATATAGACAAATGTTGAAGGAGTGAATGTGACAATAAAGATGAGGACAACAGTCCAAACAATGTAAATAGTGTAAATAGATTACAGTACCTCATCTCAGAAATATAGACAAATGTTGAAGGAGTGAATGTGACAATAAAGATGAGGACAGTCCGAACAATGTAAATAGTGTAAATAGATTACAATACCTCATCTCAGAAATATAGACAAATGTTGAAGGAGTGAATGTGACAATAAAGATGAGGACAACAGTCTAAACAATATAAATTAGTGTAAATAGATTACAATACCTCATCTCAGAAATATAGACAAATGTTGAAGGAGTGAATGTGACAATAAAGATGAGGACAACAGTCTAAACAATGCAAATTAGTGTAAATAGATTACAATACCTCATCTCAGAAATATAGACAAATGTTGAAGGAGTAGAATGTGACAATAAAGATGAGGACAACAGTCCAAACAATGTAAATAGTGTAAATAGATTACAGTACCTCATCTCAGAAATATAGACAAATGTTGAAGGAGTGAATGTGACAATAAAGATGAGGACAACAGTCCGAACAATGTAAATAGTGTAAATAGATTACAATACCTCATCTCAGAAATATAGACAAATGTTGAAGGAGTGAATGTGACAATAAAGATGAGGACAACAGTCTAAACAATGTAAATTAGTGTAAATAGATTTACAATACCTCATCTCAGAAATATAGACAAATGTTGAAGGAGTGAATGTGACAATAAAGATGAGGACAACAGTCTAAACAATGTAAATTAGTGTAAATAGATTACAATACCTCATCTCAGAAATATAGACAAATGTTGAAGGAGTGAATGTGACAATAAAGATGAGGACAACAGTCCAAACAATGTAAATAGTGTAAATAGATTACAATACCTCATCTCAGAAATATAGACAAATGTTGAAGGAGTGAATGTGACAATAAAGATGAGGACAACAGTCCAAACAATGTAAATAGTGTAAATAGATTACAGTACCTCATCTCAGAAATATAGACAAATGTTGAAGGAGTGAATGTGACAATAAAGATGAGGACAACAGTCTAAACAATGTAAATTAGTGTAAATAGATTACAGTACCTCATCTCAGAAATATAGACAAATGTTGAAGGAGTGAATATGACAATAAAGATGAGGACAACAGTCTAAACAATGTAAATTAGTGTAACTAGATTAAGAAAATTTCATCTCAGGAAATATAGACAAATGTTGAAGGAGTGAATATGACAATAAAGATGAGGACAACAGTCTAAACAATGTAAATTAGTGTAAATAGATTACAGTACCTCATCTCAGAAATATAGACAAATGTTGAAGGAGTGAATGTGATAATAAAGATGAGGACAACAGTCCGAACAATGTAAATAGTGTAAATAGATTACAATACCTCATCTCAGAAATATAGACAAATGTTGAAGGAGTGAATGTGACAATAAAGATGAGGACAACAGTCTAAACAATGTAAATTAGTGTAAATAGATTACAATACCTCATCTCAGAAATATAGACAAATGTTGAAGGAGTGAATGTGACAATAAAGATGAGGACAACAGTCTAAACAATGTAAATTAGTGTAAATAGATTACAATACCTCATCTCAGAAATATAGACAAATGTTGAAGGAGTGAATGTGACAATAAAGATGAGGACAACAGTCCAAACAATGTAAATAGTAAATAGATTACAGTACCTCATCTCAGAAATATAGACAAATGTTGAAGGAGTGAATGTGACAATAAAGATGAGGACAACAGTCCGAACAGTAAATAGTGTAAATAGATTACAATACCTCATCTCAGAAATATAGACAAATGTTGAAGGAGTGAATGTGACAATAAAGATGAGGACAACAGTCTAAACAATGTAAATTAGTGTAAATAGATTACAATACCTCATCTCAGAAATATAGACAAATGTTGAAGGAGAATGTGACAATAAAGATGAGGACAACAGTCTAAACAATGTAAATTAGTTGTAAATAGATTACAATACCTCATCTCAGAAATATAGACAAATGCTGAAGGAGTGAATGTGACAATAAAGATGAGGACAACAGTCCAAACAATGTAAATAGTGTAAATAGATTACAGTACCTCATCTCAGAAATATAGACAAATGTTGAAGGAGTGAATGGACAATAAAAGATGAGGACAACAGTCCGAACAATGTAAATAGTGTAAATAGATTACAATACCTCATCTCAGAAATATAGACAAATGTTGAAGGAGGAATGTGACAATAAAGATGAGGACAACAGCCTAAACAATGTAAATTAGTGTAAATAGATTGCTATTACCTCATCTCAGAAATATAGACAAATGCTGAAGGAGTGAATGTGATAATAAAGATGAGGACAACAGTCTAAACAATGTAAATTAGTGTAAATAGATTACAATACCTCATCTCAGAAATATAGACAAATGTTGAAGGAGTGAATGTGACAATAAAGATGAGGACAACAGTCTAAACAATGTAAATTAGTGTGTAAACAGATTGCTAAGACTTCATCTCAGAAATATAGACAAATGTTGAAGGAGGGAATGTGACAATAAAGATGAGGACAACAGTCCAATCAATGTAAATAGTGTAAATAGATTACAATACCTCATCTCAGAAATATAGACAAATGTTGAAGGAGTGAATGTGACACAAAAGATGAGAGGACAACAGTCCAACAATGTAAATAGTGTAAATAGATTACAGTACCTCATCTCAGAAATATAGACAAATGTTGAAGAGTGAATGTGACAATAAAGATGAGGACAACAGTCTACAACAATGTAAATTAGTGTAAATAGATTACAGTACCTCATCTCAGAAATATAGACAAATGTTGAAGGAGTGAATATGACAATAAAGATGAGGACAACAGTCTAAACAATGTAAATTAGTGTAAATAGATTACAGTACCTCATCTCAGAAATATAGACAAATGTTGAAGGAGTGAATATGACAATAAAGATGAGGACAACAGTCTAAACAATGTAAATTAGTGTAAATAGATTACAGTACCTCATCTCAGAAATATAGACAAATGTTGAAGGAGGAATATGACAATAAAGATGAGGACAACAGTCTAAACAATGTAAATTAGTGTAAATAGATTACAGTACCTCATCTCAGAAATATAGACAAATGTTGAAGGAGTGAATGTGTGACAATAAAGATGAGGACAACAGTCCAAACAATGTAAATAGTGTAAATAGATTACAATACCTCATCTCAGAAATATAGACAGATGTTGAAGGAGAGAATATGACAATAAAGATGAGGACACCAGTCTAAACAATGTAAATAGTGTAAATAGATTACAATACCTCATCTCAGAAATATAGACAGATGTTGAAGAGTGAATATGACAATAAAGATGAGGACAACAGTCTAAACAATGTAAAGAGTGTAAATAGATTACAATACCTCATCTCAGAAATATAGACAAATGTTGAAGGAGTGAATGTGACAATAAAGATGAGGACAACAGTCTAAACAATGTAAATAGTGTAAATAGATTACAATACCTCATCTCAGAAATATAGACAAATGTTGAAGGAGGAATGTGACAATAAAGATGAGGACAACAGTCTAAACAATGTAAATTAGTGTAAATAGATTACAGTACCTCATCTCAGAAATATAGACAAATGTTGAAGGAGTGAATATGACAATAAAGATGAGGACAACAGTCCAAACAATGTAAATAGTGTAAATAGATTACAATACCTCATCTCAGAAATATAGACAGATGTTTAGAAGGAGAGAATATGACAATAAAGATGAGGACAACAGTCTAAACAATGTAAATAGTGTAAATAGATTACAATACCTCATCTCAGAAATATAGACAGATGCTGAAGGAGTGAATATGACAATAAAGATGAGGACAACAGTCTAAACAATGTAAATAGTAAATAGATTACAATACCTCATCTCAGAAATATAGACAGATGTTGAAGGAGGAATATGACAATAAAGATGAGGACAACAGTCTAAACAATGTAAATAGTGTAAATAGATTACAATACCTCATCTCAGAAATATAGACAGATGTTGAAGGAGAGAATATGACAATAAAGATGAGGACAACAGTTCAGCCAATGTAAATAGTGTAAATAGATTACAATACCTCATCTCAGAAATATAGACAGATGTTGAAGGAGTGAATATGACAATAAAGATGAGGACAACAGTCTAAACAATGTAAATAGTGTAAATAGATTACAATACCTCATCTCAGAAATATAGACAAATGCTGAAGGAGTGAATGTGACAATAAAGATGAGGACAACAGTCTAAACAATGTAAATAGTGTACATAGATTACAATACCTCATCTCAGAAATATAGACAAATGTTGAAGGAGAGAATATGACAATAAAGATGAGGACAACAGTCTAAACAATGTAAATAGTGTAAATAGATTACAATACCTCATCTCAGAAATATAGACAGATGTTGAAGGAGTGAATATGACAATAAAGATGAGGACAACAGTCTAAACAATGTAAATAGTGTAAATAGATTACAATACCTCATCTCAGAAATATAGACAGATGTTGAAGGAGAGAATATGACAATAAAGATGAGGACAACAGTCTAAACAATGTAAATAGTGTAAATAGATTACAATACCTCATCTCAGAAATATAGACAGATGTTGAAGGAGTGAATATGACAATAAAGATGAGGACAACAGTCTAAACAATGTAAATAGTGTAAATAGATTACAATACCTCATCTCAGAAATATAGACAAATGTTGAAGGAGTGAATGTGACAATAAAGATGAGGACAACAGTCTAAACAATGTAAATAGTGTAAATAGATTACAATACCTCATCTCAGAAATATAGACAGATGTTGAAGGAGAGAATATGACAATAAAGATGAGGACAACAGTCTAAACAATGTAAATAGTGTAAATAGATTACAATACCTCATCTCAGAAATATAGACAGATGTTGAAGGAGTGAATATGACAATAAAGATGAGGACAACAGTCTAAACAATGTAAATAGTGTAAATAGATTACAATACCTCATCTCAGAAATATAGACAAATGTTGAAGGAGTGAATGTGACAATAAAGATGAGGACAACAGTCTAAACAATGTAAATAGTGTAAATAGATTACAATACCTCATCTCAGAAATATAGACAAATGTTGAAGGAGTGAATGTGACAATAAAGATGAGGACAACAGTCTAAACAATGTAAATTAGTGTAAATAAATTACAGTACCTCATCTCAGAAATATAGACAAATGTTGAAGGAGTGAATATGACAATAAAGATGAGGACAACAGTCCAAACAATGTAAATAGTGTAAATAGATTACAATACCTCATCTCAGAAATATAGACAGATGTTGAAGGAGAGAATATGACAATAAAGATGAGGACAACAGTCTAAACAATGTAAATAGTGTAAATAGATTACAATACCTCATCTCAGAAATATAGACAGATGTTGAAGGAGTGAATATGACAATAAAGATGAGGACAACAGTCTAAACAATGTAAATAGTGTAAATAGATTACAATACCTCATCTCAGAAATATAGACAGATGTTGAAGGAGTGAATATGACAATAAAGATGAGGACAACAGTCCAAACAATGTAAATAGAGTAAATAGATTACAATACCTCATCTCAGAAATATAGACAGATGTTGAAGGAGAGAATATGACAATAAAGATGAGGACAACAGCTTCAAACAATGTAAATAGTGTAAATAGATTACAATACCTCATCTCAGAAATATAGACAAATGTTGAAGGAGTGAATATGACAATAAAGATGAGGACAACAGTCTGAACAATGTAAATAGTGTAAATAGATTACAATACCTCATCTCAGAAATATAGACAAATGTTGAAGGAGTGAATATGACAATAAAGATGAGGACAACAGTCTGAACAATGTAAATAGTGTAAATAGATTACAATACCTCATCTCAGAAATATAGACAAATGTTGAAGGAGTGAATGTGACAATAAAGATGAGGACAACAGTCTGAACAATGTAAATAGTGTAAATAGATTACAATACCTCATCTCAGAAATATAGACAGATGTTGAAGGAGGGAATATGACAATAAAGATGAGGACAACAGTCTAAACAATGTAAATTAGTGTAAATAGATTACAGTACCTCATCTCAGAAATATAGACAAATGTTGAAGGAGTGAATATGACAATAAAGATGAGGACAACAGTCTGAACAATGTAAATTAGTGTAAATAGATTACAGTACCTCATCTCAGAAATATAGACAAATGTTGAAGGAGTGAATATGACAATAAAGATGAGGACAACAGTCTGAACAATGTAAATAGTGTAAATAGATTACAATACCTCATCTCAGAAATATAGACAGATGTTGAAGGAGTGAATATGACAATAAAGATGAGGACAACAGTCTAAACAATGTAAATTAGTGTAAATAGATTACAGTACCTCATCTCAGAAATATAGACAAATGTTGAAGGAGTGAATATGACAATAAAGATGAGGACAACAGTCTAAACAATGTAAATTAGTGTAAATAGATTACAGTACCTCATCTCAGAAATATAGACAAATGTTGAAGGAGTGAATATGACAATAAAGATGAGGACAACAGTCTAAACAATGTAAATTAGTGTAAATAGATTACAGTACCTCATCTCAGAAATATAGACAGATGTTGAAGGAGTGAATATGACAATAAAGATGAGGACAACAGTCTAAACAATGTAAATTAGTGTAAATAGATTACAGTACCTCATCTCAGAAATATAGACAAATGTTGAAGGAGGAATAAGACAATAAAGATGAGGACAACAGTCTAAACAATGTAAATTAGTGTAAATAGATTACAGTACCTCATCTCAGAAATATAGACAAATGTTGAAGGAGCAGTGAATATGACAATAAAGATGAGGACAACAGTCTGAACAATGTAAATAGTGTAAATAGATTACAATACCTCATCTCAGAAATATAGACAGATGCTGAAGGAGTGAATATGACAATAAAGATGAGCACAACAGTCTAAACAATGTAAATTAGTGTAAATAGATTACAGTACCTCATCTCAGAAATATAGACAAATGTTGCTGAAGGAGTGAATATGACAATAAAGATGAGGACAACAGTCTAAACAATGTAAATTAGTGTAAATAGATTACAGTACCTCATCTCAGAAATATAGACAAATGTTGAAGGAGTGAATATGACAATAAAGATGAGGACAACAGTCTAACAATGTAAATTAGTGTAAATAGATTACAGTACCTCATCTCAGAAATATAGACAAATGTTGAAGGAGTGAATATGACAATAAAGATGAGGACAACAGTCTAAACAATGTAAATTAGTGTAAATAGATTACAGTACCTCATCTCAGAAATATAGACAGATGTTGAAGGAGTGAATATGACAATAAAGATGAGGACAACAGTCTAAACAATGTAAATTAGTGTAAATAGATTACAGTACCTCATCTCAGAAATATAGACAAATGTTGAAGGAGTGAATATGACAATAAAGATGAGGACAACAGTCTAAACAATGTAAATTAGTGTAAATAGATTACAGTACCTCATCTCAGAAATATAGACAAATGTTGAAGGAGTGAATATGACAATAAAGATGAGGACAACAGTCTGAACAATGTAAATAGTGTAAATAGATTACAAGGCCTCATCTCAGAAATATAGACAGATGTTGAAGGAGTGAATATGACAAGAAGATGAGGACAACAGTCTAAACAATGTAAATTAGTGTAAATAGATTGAAAATTTCATCTCAGAAATATAGACAAATGTTGAAGGAGTGAATATGACAATAAAGATGAGGACAACAGTCCAAACAATGTAAATAGTGTAAATAGATTACAATACCTCATCTCAGAAATATAGACAGATGTTGAAGGAGAGAATATGACAATAAAGATGAGGACAACAGTCTAAACAATGTAAATAGGCAAAAATAGATTACAATACCTCATCTCAGAAATATAGACAGATGTTGAATAGAGTGAATATGACAATAAAGATGAGGACAACAGTCTAAACAATGTAAATAGGAAATAGATTACAATACCTCATCTCAGAAATATAGACAAATGTTGAAGGAGTGAATGTGACAATAAAGATGAGGACAACAGTCTAAACAATGTAAATAGTGTAAATAGATTACAATACCTCATCTCAGAAATATAGACAGATGTTGAAGGAGAGAATATGACAATAAAGATGAGGACAACAGTCTAAACAATGTAAATAGTGTAAATAGATTAAGAATACCTCATCTCAGAAATATAGACAGATGTTGAAGGAGAGAATATGACAATAAAGATGAGGACAACAGTCTAAACAATGTAAATAGTGTAAATAGATTACAATACCTCATCTCAGAAATATAGACAGATGTTGAAGGAGTGAATATGACAATAAAGATGAGGACAACAGTCTAAACAATGTAAATAGTGTAAATAGATTACAATACCTCATCTCAGAAATATAGACAGATGTTGAAGGAGTGAATATGACAATAAAGATGAGGACAACAGTCTAAACAATGTAAATTAGTAAATAGATTACAGTACCTCATCTCAGAAATATAGACAAATGTTGAAGGAGTGAATATGACAATAAAGATGAGGACAACAGTCTAAACAATGTAAATTAGTGTAAATAGATTACAGTACCTCATCTCAGAAATATAGACAAATGTTGAAGGAGTGAATGTGACAATAAAGATGAGGACAACAGTCCAAACAATGTAAATAGTGTAAATAGATTACAATACCTCATCTCAGAAATATAGACAGATGTTGAAGGAGTGAATATGACAATAAAGATGAGGACAACAGTCCAAACAATGTAAATAGTGTAAATAGATTACAATACCTCATCTCAGAAATATAGACAGATGTTGAAGGAGTGAATATGACAATAAAGATGAGGACAACAGTCCAAACAATGTAAATAGTGTAAATAGATTACAATACCTCATCTCAGAAATATAGACAGATGTTGAAGGAGTGAATATGACAATAAAGATGAGGACAACAGTCTAAACAATGTAAATAGTGTAAATAGATTACAATACCTCATCTCAGAAATATAGACAGATGTTGAAGGAGAGAATATGACAATAAAGATGAGGACAACAGTCTAAACAATGTAAATAGTGTAAATAGATTACAATACCTCATCTCAGAAATATAGACAGATGTTGAAGGAGAGAATATGACAATAAAGATGAGGACAACAGTCTAAACAATGTAAATAGTGTAAATAGATTACAATACCTCATCTCAGAAATATAGACAGATGTTGAAGGAGTGAATATGGCAATAAAGATGAGGACAACAGTCTAAACAATGTAAATAGTGTAAATAGATTATAATACCTCATCTCAGAAATATAGACAGATGTTGAAGGAGAGAATATGACAATAAAGATGAGGACAACAGTCTAAACAATGTAAATAGTGTAATGATTACAATACCTCATCTCAGAAATATAGACAGATGTTGAAGGAGTGAATATGACAATAAAGATGAGGACAACAGTCTAAACAATGTAAATAGTGTAAATAGATTACAATACTTCATCTCAGAAATATAGACAAATGTTGAAGGAGTGAATATGACAATAAAGATGAGGACAACAGTCTAAACAATGTAAATAGTGTAAATAGTTACAATAACTCATCTCAGAAATATAGACAAATGTTGAAGGAGTGAATGTGACAATAAAGATGAGGACAACAGTCCAAACAATGTAAATAGTGTAAATAGATTACAATACCTCATCTCAGAAATATAGACAGATGTTGAAGGAGTGAATATGACAATAAAGATGAGGACAACAGTCTAAACAATGTAAATAGTGTAAATAGATTACAATACCTCATCTCAGAAATATAGACAAATGTTGAAGGAGGAATATGACAATAAAGATGAGGACAACAGTCTAAACAATGTAAATAGTGTAAATAGTTACAATAACTCATCTCAGAAATATAGACAAATGTTGAAGGAGTGAATGTGACAATAAAGATGAGGACAACAGTCCAAACAATGTAAATAGTGTAAATAGATTACAATACCTCATAGAAATATAGACAGATGTTGAAGGAGTGAATATGACAATAAAGATGAGGACAACAGTCTAAACAATGTAAATAGTGTAAATAGATTACAATACCTCATCTCAGAAATATAGACAAATGTTGAAGGAGTGAATATGACAATAAAGATGAGGACAACAGTCTAAACAATGTAAATAGTGTAAATAGTTACAATAACTCATCTCAGAAATATAGACAAAATGTTGAAGGAGTGAATGTGACAATAAAGATGAGGACAACAGTCCGAACAATGTAAATAGTGTAAATAGATTACAATACCTCATCTCAGAAATATAGACAGATGTTGAAGGAGGAATATGACAATAAAGATGAGGACAACAGTCTAAACAATGTAAATAGTGTAAATAGTTACAATAACTCATCTCAGAAATATAGACAGATGTTGAAGGAGTGAATGTGACAATAAAGATGAGGACAACAGTCCGAACAATGTAAATAGTGTAAATAGATTACAATACCTCATCTCAGAAATATAGACAGATGTTGAAGGAGTGAATATGACAATAAAGATGAGGACAACAGTCTAAACAAAAATAGTGTAAATAGTTACAATAACTCATCTCAGAAATATAGACAGATGTTGAAGGAGGAATGTGACAATAAAGATGAGGACAACAGTCCGAACAATGTAAATAGTGTAAATAGATTACAATACCTCATCTCAGAAATATAGACAGATGTTGAAGGAGTGAATATGACAATAAAGATGAGGACAACAGTCTAAACAATGTAAATAGTGTAAATAGATTACAATACCTCATCTCAGAAATATAGACAGATGTTGAAGGAGTGAATATGACAATAAAGATGAGGACAACAGTCTAAACAATGTAAATAGTGTAAATAGATTACAATACCTCATCTCAGAAATATAGACAAATGTTGAAGGAGTGAATATGACAATAAAGATGAGGACAACAGTCGAAACAATGTAAATAGTGTAAATAGTTACAATAACTCATCTCAGAAATATAGACAAATGTTGAAGGAGTGAATGTGACAATAAAGATGAGGACAACAGTCTAAACAATGTAAATAGTGTAAATAGATTACAATACCTCATCTCAGAAATATAGACAGATGTTGAAGGAGTGAATATGACAATAAAGATGAGGACAACAGTCTAAACAATGTAAATAGTGTAAATAGTTACAATACTCATCTCAGAAATATAGACAAATGTTGAAGGAGTGAATATGACAATAAAGATGAGGACAACAGTCCAAACAATGTAAATAGTGTAAATAGATTACAATACCTCATCTCAGAAATATAGACAGATGTTGAAGGAGTGAATATGGCAATAAAGATGAGGACAACAGTCCAAACAATGTAAATAGTGTAAATAGTTACAATACCTCATCTCAGAAATATAGACAGATGTTGAAGGAGTGAATATGACAATAAAGATGAGGACAACAGTCCAAACAATGTAAATAGTGTAAATAGATTACAATACCTCATCTCAGAAATATAGACAGATGTTGAAGGAGTGAATATGACAATAAAGATGAGGACAACAGTCTAAACAATGTAAATAGTGTAAATAGATTACAATACCTCATCTCAGAAATATAGACAAATGTTGAAGGAGTGAATATGACAATAAAGATGAGGACAACAGTCCAAACAATGTAAATAGTGTAAATAGATTACAATACCTCATCTCAGAAATATAGACAGATGTTGAAGGAGTGAATATGGCAATAAAGATGAGGACAACAGTCTAAACAATGTAAATAGTGTAAATAGTTACAATACCTCATCTCAGAAATATAGACAGATGTTGAAGGAGTGAATATGGCAATAAAGATGAGGACAACAGTCCAAACAATGTAAATAGTGTAAATAGATTACAATACCTCATTTCAGAAATATAGTCAGATGGTGAAGGAGTGAATGTGACAATAAAGATGAGGACAACAGTCTAAACAATGTAAATAGTGTAAATAGTTACAATACCTCATCTCAGAAATATAGACAGATGTTGAAGGAGTGAATATGACAATAAAGATGAGGACAACAGTCTAAACAATGTAAATAGTGTAAATAGATTACAATACCTCATCTCAGAAATATAGACAGATGTTGAAGGAGTGAATATGACAATAAAGATGAGGACAACAGTCTAAACAATGTAAATAGTGTAAATAGATTACAATACCTCATCTCGGAAATATAGACAGATGTTGAAGGAGTGAATATGACAATAAAGATGAGGACAACAGTCCGAACAATGTAAATAGTGTAAATAGTTACAATACCTCATCTCAGAAATATAGACAGATGTTGAAGGAGTGAATATGACAATAAAGATGAGGACAACAGTCTAAACCATGTAAATAGTGTAAAAGTTACAATACCTCATCTCAGAAATATAGACAGATGTTGAAGGAGTGAATATGGCAATAAAGATGAGGACAACAGTCCGAACAATGTAAATTGTGTAAATAGTTACAATACCTCATCTCAGAAATATAGACAGATGTTGAAGGAGTGAATATGGCAATAAAGATGAGTACAACAGTCCGAACAATGTAAATAGTGTAAATAGTTACAATACCTCATCTCAGAAATATAGACAGATGTTGAAGGAGTGAATATGGCAATAAAGATGAGGACAACAGTCCAAACAATGTAAATAGTGTAAACAGTTACAATACCTCATCTCAGAAATATAGACAGATGTTGAAGGAGTGAATATGGCAATAAAGATGAGGACAACAGTCCAAACAATGTAAATAGTGTAAATAGTTACAATACCTCATCTCAGAAATATAGACAGATGTTGAAGGAGTGAATATGGCAATAAAGATGAGGACAACAGTCCAAACAATGTAAATAGTGTAAATAATTACAATACCTCATCTCAGAAATATAGACAGATGTTGAAGGAGTGAATATGGCAATAAAGATGAGGACAACAGTTCAAACAATGTAAATAGTGTAAATAGTTACAATACATCATCTCAGAAATATAGACAGATGTTGAAGGAGTGAATATGACAATAAAGATGAGGACAACAATCTGATCAATGTAAATCATGTAAATACCTCATCTCAGAAATGTAGACCAATATTTTTATGTTTTTTTTTAATTATCTTTCACAAATACTTTTTTTAACTTACGGTTTTTGAGATGGATGAGTTTTCGCTCCTTGCATTCGTACAAGCGTTGCAGTTGCACAATATCTAATTGGCTCATTCCATACCGCTGGCCAATTTCGACGTTTTTTTCAAGGGGGACGAGCGTCGGTTTATTCCGATCGATAGCAAAGCTGTAGGGGGCGTAATGCATGATTGAGTTATAGTCGTAAACGAGTCCCTGCGTATCGATTAGCGGGGGATACATTTTCTCAAAGTCTTTTTTATGTTCTGAAAATATTTTTAAAAGGTACATATTGAAATAATAATAATATTAAGAATAATAAACCTCAATGTTTACAAACAAAAACTCAATACTGGCTCGTTCGTCACCCGGATAAAGAAGGGCCGCGTTCTTCAGTGAGGAACCAGTTTTGTGTCGAAAAATCTGTCATTGGAACAAACCCTTTCACCGACAATGAGACACCTGTTCACCAAAATCGGATTAACTCCAACGTTAATCCTGGTGACTTAACGCCAAATCTAATCTATCTAAACTTATTTATAAATGGAACTTTGTCTGTGTGTGTGTGTGTGTGTGTGTGTGTGTGTGTGTGTGTGTGTGTGTGTCCGTTACCTATAGACTCCGAAACGGCTGAACCGATTTTCTTGAAAATTTACACAGTTTTACTATAAGCGTCTGCGAGTGTTCTTAGCTAGGTTTTGTGTCGAGTTAGCCCCGATAAATATCGAAAATCGATAATCAAAAAAGATCGGGTTATAGAAGGAGTAGTCCGATTTTAATCAAATTTGATACACTCATAGACAAAGACATAAGAAACAATATTCAGGAGTTTCAAGGTTGCAGTTCTTACAATAGTGCAGAAAATCGCTTATATATATATAAGGCAAGATGTTTGTGTGTCTGTTTATTTGTCTGTATGTCTGTATTTTTTTCAGCCCTTTTATTTTAGTTTTTGCTTCGGGTTTGGCTCTAAGTAGGTATAATTGTAGTTCTTCGTATCAAACATGATACCATTTACTCAGAGGACTTATTGAGCCTTCAAAATTCAGTTTACGACGAAAAAAACTTATTTGATATCGATACCAGGAAATCAAAATTTGACTTACATCCATTCATTTTTCTTTCAGTCTACGGTAATTCCTTTGACACTGTCATCTCTCTGCCTTTGGGCGGAGAGCGTTAACCCAGTCGTGGCTCCGCCGAAGAGTAGTCACGACTGGGAAAAATTTTGGCTGGGCTATATGGCCCGGAGGACTCACGTTAAAAAGGTCTTGTGCCACATTTTGCTCTAGTGGGAGAGTAAATAAATACAGAATACTGTGTTTTCGCAGAGAGTTAACTGAAAAATACGAGAGTCCAGAGAGAGATTCGCAGTCAGTACACAGTAGTTCATGGTAGCTCTGTGCTCCACTCATCGAGAAGATTTTTACGCAGTACCCGTCAGCTTCCGACATCGAACATAATATACAACAGCTTCACCTCCAGAGACTTGTACATATACTTTTTACTAACCCGCATTCCTGGACTACTAATCTTCATTCAAGTCTGTATCCTTACGTTAATACACTTATTTTCTATCTCAATTACTGGTCGTTGTTCATTTATTTGTGCGGACCCCATTCCCGGGATCCACAACACCTGGACTACTAATCTTCATTCAAGTCTGTATCCTTACGTTAATACACTTATTTTCTATCTCAATTACTGGTCGTTGTTCATTTATTTGTGCGGACCCCATTCCCGGGATCCACAACACCTGGACTACTAATCTTCATTCAAGTCTGTATCCTTACGTTAATACACTTATTTTCTATCTCAATTACTGGTCGTTGTTCATTTATTTGTGCGGACCCCATTCCCGGGATCCACAACACCTGGACTATTAATCTTCATTCAAGTCTGTATCCTTACGTTAATACACTTATTTTCTATCTCAATTACTGGTCGTTGTTCATTTATTTGTGCGGACCCCATTCCCGGGATCCACAACACCTGGACTACTAATCTTCATTCAAGTCTGTATCCTTACGTTAATACACTTATTTTCTATCTCAATTACTGGTCGTTGTTCATTTATTTGTGCAGACCCCATTCCCGGTATCCACAATATCTGGACTACTAATCTTCATTCAAGTCTGTATCCTTACGTTAATACACTTATTTTCTATCTCAATTACTGGTCGTTGTTCATTTATTTGTGCGGACCCCATTCCCGGGATCCACAACACCTGGACTACTAATCTTCATTCAAGTCTGTATCCTTACGTTAATACACTTATTTTCTATCTCAATTACTGGTCGTTGTTCATTTATTTGTGCGGGTCCTATTCCCGGGATCCACAACACTAATAAACATATTTTACAAACGCAAACGCTGCATTGCAATCATTGTTAACGGACAGACAAATAGAAAATATCACAAAAGTAAATAATATATATATACCAATTTTTGTAGCTACTGAAAATCTTGATATCAAAACAAATGAAAGATTAAACAGAAGGCAAAAAAACAACTTTTAATTAAAAGGATGTGAGTTATAAATAGTAGATGAGAATTCAAAAAATCCAAATGCTTCAACACAGAAAGGTAAAAAGGTCAAGCAGAAAAATAAACTTAAAACAGTAAATAAAATTTCACCAATCAAGGAAATACTTAAAGAGAAACTGCGGCTAAGGCTGATGTTGATCGTCTGTATGTACCCAGATCTGAAGGAGGCAGAGGATTAGTTCAACTAGAAATGTCTTGCAAAACCACAACAATCGGTTTTCAACGATACCTGGAAATCAGTCTTGTCTTGACAGCTCACCGACAATCACTGCCTCATCGATGGAATATGGCTTTCCTCTGCCTTTTCCACAAATATTTTCATGGCTTCTGCACTGTGAGCTTCTTTTCCTGGTGCCGCGACCCCATGAATATACACGTGCCACTAGACTGGCATCAAAGTCACACTACTGTCCAAATTGTGAAATATATCCGCCTCTTCTACTTTATTATTTTTCCTCGCACATCCTGTTTGTGGAACTCCTTTCCGTATACGTGTTTTTCTGATAGCAACACTCTTCAAAAGTTTAAATGCAAAGTCAGTTGGCATCTCCTACATTGCTAAATCCCATCCACCTCCCTAAATTGCATCCTTTCTTTGGTATTGACTGTACCCTGTTTTTTTTCTTTCTCTGTAACCACCTGCGCACCAGTGTCAGTCCCACCTTGGTTGGAGTAAAACGATTTTATATATATATATATATATATATATATATATATATATATATATATATATATGCCGAATGACACACATTTTCGTAACAAAAATTTATCGTAAATAATCAGGGCGGTAGAAATAAATATATAGTACTGTTTGATTATAAAAAGCAGAATATTTACTTAAATATAAGTATCGATCAAAATTAATGTTCAGACAAATCATTTTAAATTGTCGATTGTTTATAATCATCTTCGTTAATTTCCATTTTATATATATATATATATATATATATATATATGTGTGTGTGTGTGTGTGTGTGTGTGTGTGTGTGTGTGTGTGTGAACTTAGATCACTGGTGCCCCCTAAATACGAATTTGAACGAGATACTAGATTAGCAACTAGACCCCACCCTTTTACAGTGAAACCGATAAAATGCAGCCGTAGCTTCTACTCCAACAGTTTCTTTCCTCGCACTTCCCGACTGTGGAATTCTCTTCCACACGATTGCTTCCCCGACGGCTACAATCTCCAGGAGTTTAAATGTAAGGTCAATAAACACCTCCTAACACACTAACCTGCTCCCATTTTATCAAACACTCTTCCCATCTGCCCAACTCTCATCCTCGCTATCCTTACTCATCTGTCACCTTCCTCCTGACATTCCCTATGTCTAACCACTCCTTCTCTTTACCTTCCCCTATGTAGCCCCATGCGCAATAGTGGCAGTGGAATGCTTTGCTTGGGGTGAGATGATTAAAAAAAAATTGTAAAAATTACACTCGTGTCGAAAAATCTTCCTCGAAAATGGTTTAAAAAAAAGAAAGAGCTTAGTACATGAACGTCAAAAGAGTTTGGACCAAGATCAGCATGAAGCCCAAAGAAGAAACCCCGATACGAGTAATCAACTAAGAGAAGCGCTCAATATTAAAAGGATGGGACCTACATACCAATCTACTATCATGATTGAATTAATGCATTCAGAGTAAGGGGCGGAAGCGCGTCAGTGCAGTTATCTTACAAAATTTCGAATAAGTTGTTTTCTTTTAGTGGTAAATTCACCACCTCAAAAATGTAACCTTTTTAAAAGTGATGTCGATGAATTTTTATATCAACGAACGAGATTAATTTCTTGCATTGACCACGTTTGCATCACATTCATGTGTAGATTAACTTGTTATTTGCTAAATTTGATGCAATTCTTGCACATATAGATGAACATATAACAAAGAGACATGTTAATAATATTAAGTATGTTTTACTTAACAATACCAAATTTTTTATACAGAACACAGTCCAAAGAAAGATTCCAAACTCTGGAGATTATTGTACGAGGGTCATTCAATAAATAAGGTGAATTTTTTTGGAATAAGGACTTCTACGAGGGTCATTCAATAAATAAGGTGAATTTTTTTGAATAAGGACTTCTACGAGGGTCATTCAATAAATAAGGTGAATTTTTTGGAATAAGGACTTCTACGAGGGTCATTCAATAAATAAGGTGAATTTTTTGGAATAAGGACTTCTACGAGGGTCATTCAATAAATAAGGTGCATTTTTTGGAATAAGGACTTCTACGAGGGTCATTCAATAAATAAGGTGAATGTTTTGGAATAAGGACTTCTGCGAGGGTCATTCAATAAATATGGTGAATTTTTTGGAATAAGGACTTCTACGAGGGTCATTCAATAAATAAGGTGAATGTTTTGGAATAAGGACTTCTGCGAGGGTCATTCAATAAATATGGTGAATTTTTTGGAATAAGGACTTCTACGAGGGTCATTCAATAAATAAGGTGAATGTTTTGGAATAAGGACTTCTACGAGGGTCATTCAATAAATAAGGTGAATTTTTTGGAATAAGGACTTCCATTACAGATAGAAGCTTACCTTTTCTTTTCTTTTTCTTTTTCAACGTAGTCTCCCAACAGTGTCACACACTTTTCCTATCTGTGCACAAGCTTCCGTATTCCCTCTGCTTAAAAATCTTTGGACTGATGTCTCAGACAATCGCTCACAGCACTTTTGACTTCATCGTCACTTTCAAACTTCGTGCCTCACCTGAACGCTTTCAAGGGAACAAACAGGTGAAAGTCTGAAGGGGCAAGGTCTGGGCTGTAAGAGGGATGAGGGGGCAGTTCCAAGCCCAGCTCGTTGATGATCTGCACCGCTTGGGTTGCTGTGTGAGCCCTTGCGTTGTCTTGATGCAAGACGACTCCATGTGACTGATGACCCCAGCGCCTGTCCCAACAGATAGGCTCAAAATCCTTGCAATGTCATCCACTGTCACCCTTCTGTCAGACTGAATGAGGTCATTGACTGATTTGATCACCTCAGGAGACCTCACTTCTGTAGGCCTCCCAGGCCTGTCTTCATCCCCAACACTGCTCTGTCCTTCTTTAGACAATTTAGCCCACTTGTAGACATTTTTATTTTGCTGAAACATGTGGTACTGAGGTGATACCGACCGAACAAAGCGATGTACCGGATGTTTGCACTCTCACGACCAAAAAGAAAATGACCAAAACTAGTCGGTGCGCAGCCGGATCGACACAGATGTTCCGGTTGAAAACTAAAAATTAATTAAATATTAAATTTCCAGTTCGCGAGCCTACGCGAATTTTATTTATCGGCCAATGGGAAGCCCAGAATCAAATACAAGTGTGAATTCTCAAATGATCTGCTGCGATCCAAAAAGAAGATATAAAAAGACGATACAGAAAGCATCGCCAGACAGACAGACCCAGACCGACCCACACAGACTGACTCGAGAGAGACGAGAGTAATTAGTAACTCCCTTTACCAACTCAAGCGGCTTACTATGCTCGCCTCCCTTCCCTCCTTTTTCCTTCTTCGCTGATCTAAGGAGCGGATACATAAAAAACATTCCTTACTTACAACGCTCCTACATACCTAAGTATTAATTATCTTTTCAGTATTTTATTGCCATGAACATTTTAACGTCCGTTGGACCCATATTTAAAAGATTACTGTAATTGTAAAACCTTAATTGATATATATATAAATATTTTTCAACTCAATTTGCTTTTCTTGGTTTATAACCTTACTTTATGACTTATAGTGGGCTATCTACAACGAGGCCAAATTCCATTAATCTTCAACAACACACAACTACCCTTCAAAAGAACGTCCCCACACTATAGCACCATACACAGTTGACATTTTCCTATGAATTTCAGCTGGTCTGCACCCTTCAGTAACCAAAAACTGGAAAACTAAACTCTGTTCAATCCTTGAGCATGCTTCTTGGTCGGCCATCTTTGTTAATCTCCAAAACTCTCAATTTTTTTTTTTTCAATTTGCAAAAAAAAAAAATCAAATCCCTTTGAAAAAGAAGTAAAGGAAAAAAATAAAAAAATAAGTAAACTTCTATCTTTATTAGAAGTCCTTATACCGAAAAATTCACCTTATTTATTGAATGACCCTCGTAATAAAAGAAAAGTAGTCAACATTTAATTAGTTGTTTTTTCTCCATATGAGAAGGGTGTATATTTAAGTGAGTTTTGAAAACACACGCACAAAAATTTCAATTCGATCTACACACAAAACTAGCCTTGAAAACGACCATTTATATGACGTTGCATTCCATCAAACGCGATATCACCGGAAGTAAAAACCAGTTGCGCAAAGAAACACAGAGTAATCCTTGAAAACGAATGGAGGTAAGTAATATGAAAAATTTTCTATACAGCGTGTGATGGGGGTAAATTGTCGCCAGTTTATATTTTGATTTTGAGCCTGCACGTTCTTTGTTCTTGACTTAATCGACTACATAGTACAATAGGGTTTGTTGGACATTGTTTGTGGGGAAAAGAGTACCATAAAGCAATTTACTCTGCCAGAAATTTGGAAACGGTATGCTGTTCTGCATAAATATAGAATTCTGACAAAATTTTGCAGAAATATAACAATGTGTATGCTTAAATAAAAAATCATTGCTATTTTTCCACTTTCGTTTTTTGAATTCATGAAGCCTAGAAAGGCGAAACACGTAATAAAATGTAGTTTCAATGTAACATTTCCATTTGTCAAATTTCTTAAAACTTTACTCTTGATTCTGTATCCATATTGTTGCCACGAAAATCATATATATATATATATATATATATATATATATATATATATATATATATATATATATCCCAAAAAGGAATATAGTATAAAATAATCAGTTGAAGAATGGAACTCCACACCAGGAATAAGAAATACAGATTTATTGTACTAAGGTACAATTAACAATAATACACATATAGGCAAGCCACGGGTTGGAGCGGAATCGACTATCGAATAGTGAATGCCTTCGCCTAAGACCTTTTTTGTATTTACTAGCCTTCCCACGCAAGGCCAGATGTGACACATGGTCATTTTAAAGTGGGTATTCCCGGCCATATAGCCGGGCCAAAAAATCTCTGTCGTGGTTCTACCCTTCGGCGGAACCACGACTGGGTTTGTGCTATCTGCTCGGAAGCAGAGAGCGCCCTCTACCCGAAGGCAGAGTGCTGACTGTGTCAGAAAAGTCAGGCGAATGCCTAAGACCTTTGTATTTACTAGCCTTCCCACGCAAGGCCAGCTGTGACACATGGTCATTTTATAGTGGGTATTCCCGGCCATATAGCCGGGCCAAAAAATCTCTGTCTATTTTTCCCCAGTCGTGGTTCTACCCTTCGGCGGAACCACGACTGGGTTTGTGCTCTCTGCTCGGAAGCAGTGAACGCCCCCTACCCTAAAGCAGAGAGCTGACAGTGTCATAGAGCAGTCAGGCGAATGCCTAAGAGCTTTTGTATTTACTAGCCTTCCCACGCAAGGCCGGATGTGACACATGGTCATTTTATAGTGGGTATTCCCGGCCATATAGCCGGGCCAAAAAATCTCTGTCTATTTTTCCCCAGTCGTGGTTCTACCCTTCGGCGGAACCACGACTGGGTTTGTGCTCTCTGCTCGGAAGCAGTGAACGCCCCCTACCCTAAAGCAGAGAGCTGACAGTGTCATAGAGCAGTCAGGCGAATGCCTAAGAGCTTTTGTATTTACTAGCCTTCCCACGCAAGGCCGGATGTGACACATGGTCATTTTATAGTGGGCATTCCCGGCCATATAGCCGGGCCAAAAAATGTCTGTCTATTTTTCCCCAGTCGTGGTTCTACCCTTCGGCGGAACCACGACTGGGTTTGTGCTCTCTGCTCGGAAGCAGAGAGCTGACAGTGTCATAGAGCAGTCAGGCGAATGCCTGAGAGCTTTTGTATTTACTAGCCTTCCCACGCAAGGCCAGATGTGACACATGGTCATTTTATTGTGGGTATTCCCGGCCATATAGCCGGGCCAAAAAATCTCTGTCTATTTTTCCCCAGTCGTGATTCTACCCTTCGGCGGAACCACGACTGGGTTTGTGCTCTCTGCTCGGAAGCAGAGAGCTGACAGTGTCATAGAGCAGTCAGGCGAATGCCTGAGAGCTTTTGTATTTACTAGCCTTCCCACGCAAGGCCGGATGTGACACATAGTCATTTTAATGTGGGTATTCCCAGCCATATAGCCGGGCCAAAAAATCTCTGTCTATTTTTCCCCAGTCGTGATTCTACCCTTCGGCGGAACCACGACTGGGTTTGTGCTCTCTGCTCGGAAGCAGAGAGCTGACAGTGTCATAGAGCAGTCAGGCGAATGCCTGAGAGCTTTTGTATTTACTAGCCTTCCCACGCAAGGCCGGATGTGACACATGGTCATTTTAATGTGGGTATTCCCGGCCATATAGCCGGGCCAAAAAATCTCTGTCTATTTTTCCCCAGTCGTGATTCTACCCTTCGGCGGAACCACGACTGGGTTTGTGCTCTCTGCTCGGAAGCAGAGAGCTGACAGTGTCATAGAGCAGTCAGGCGAATGCCTGAGAGCTTTTTGTATTTACTAGCCATCCCACGTAAGGCCAGATGTGACACATGGTCGTTTTATAGTGGGTATTCCCGGCCATATAGCCGGGCCAAAAAATGTCTGTCTATTTTTCCCCAGTCGTGGATCTACCCTTCGGCGGAACCACGACTGGGTTTGTGCTCTCTGCTCGGAAGCAGAGAGCTGACAGTGTCATAGAGCAGTCAGGCGAATGTCTGAGAGCTTTTCATGTTCGTACCGCTCGTTACCGTCTTTTATAACGTAGAGCATTCTATTCTCGGGGGATGACAGGATGTTCCACTATAGCAATATATATATATATATATATATATATATATATATACAAAAATCTAGAGTGAGCCAAAACCTACCGCGGTTTCACACTACGGATCGTCAGGGCAAAGCCCTTGCCCTGACGATCCGTAGTATGAAACCGCGGTAGGTTTTGGTTCACTCTAGATTTTTGTGTGTTTTTGCTCTACTATTGTATCTTTTCTTTCGTACTTTGTATTGAGCACTTTTTCTTGTGTTTGGTTCCGTTTGGGGTTTTTTCTTTACTGCGGAGTATTGAATGTTTTGTTTTTGTTCCGCGGGTTTCTTTTTTTTCTCCCCATTTATCCGACGTCTTAGTACACCGGATTGTAACGGATTTAGGTTCTGTTTGTTAATGGTTTTTTCGGAGGTTTATTTTAGTATAAATTTACGGCCGGCATACTTACAGAGTCTATGTAGTTATTATTATAATTATATATATATATATATATATATTACTTTCAACCCATTCTGGCAAACTGGATAAGGATTTATTTTATATAATCGCTTTACCCCTAAGCAAAGCAAGAACGATACTTGTGCGCAGGAGGTTCCAGTGAAAACAAAAAAGAGAGAAAAACAAGAAACCAACAAGGATATTGGAAAAAAAGGATAAGAAAAAGGATGGGAATCAAGGAGATAGAAAATGGCAATTGATGTTGCATTTAAACTTTTGGAGATTGTAGCTACCAAGAAGGCTAATATGTGGAAGAGAGTCCCACGGGATGAGAAGTACGAGAAAGAAAACTGATAAACATCAGAAAAGCTTATATGAATCGATTGCTATCGAGTCATTCTGAAAATAAAGTGTGAATTCAATACACAAAAGCTGGTAGAATATATAAATAAGTTTCAACGTGAAAAAAGAACTATAAAGAAAAGATGCAAAATAAGTATTACCATTACTAATATTAATTTTTGAAGTCACCCATTTTCATTCTTTTCTTTCGTAACGAGAAACGCCAGCTTAGCAGGAAAAGTAATAATGATTCATTATTTAAACGCACAAATACACACACACACACACACACACACAAATATACACACACACACATTTCTTTCTTTTGTTTTTGATCTGATGAAGCCAAGAAAATGTAAAACGCGTAATCAAATTTAGTTTCAATGAAACGGTTTTCCATTTGTCATATATATATATATATATATATATATATATATATATATATATAGGAAAGAATATTAATAAAAAGTTTTGAATTTAAAAATGTACTTTTTTTTAACAGTATTTGTTTATTTTTATTATATTTTATATTTCAGACCGTCCTCGGTCCTTCATCAGAAACAAGTGATTTTTAAATTTGAATTAGAAACGTATATATATATATATATATATCCACTAATTATCAACTAATTATAAACTAATTCCTGTATCATTTTTTAATATTAAAATAAAATTTTTGATATTAATTAGGATCGGGTTTTTGGAATTTACCTTCCTGCTTTTTCCGCTTGGATTAAAGTATCTGAATTAAAATATATAAACTAATTATATATTTTAATTCAGATACTTCAATCCAAGGGAAAAAAGCAGGAAGGTAAATTCCAAAAACCCGATCCTAATTAATATCAAAAATTTTATTTTAATATTAAAAAATGATACAGGAAGAGAGCTCCATGTAATAAAATATTACAGAGCAAATATATATTAAAAAAGGATTAATTCAAAGATGTTGAATGGCCATTTCGATACGAAGATCCCCACGGGGATAACACATCACCTCAGCAACAGAAAAATCCTTTCAGAAACTGGAGAAAAATCAGTCTAATTTTCCTTTTTAAATAGATTTGCAAAGAAATTAAAATTTAAAAAAAAGAAAAAAAGAAAAAAGAAAAAAAGAAAAGAAAAAAGAAAAAGATAAAATCAAATCAAATAAACAAGAAAAGAAAAAAATGACATCGTCTGGGTTCGCAAAAGAAGGAAAGAGAATTGTAACTAAAAATTAACAGACAGCCGTGTTAAATCGACATAAGGTTAAGCAACACGGAAAAAGGTGGGAGATAAGAGAGATAAAGGAAGGAAGGGAAGGAATTTTGTTTTATCTTTTTCTTTTTTCATTTCTTTTTTCTTTTTTTCTGGTATATGTATATAAAATGGCTAGCAACTCGTATTCGAGGATATTCATCTACTAGAGAGATTAGCTAATCCCTATTGCAAACACCTGCTCAGGCACACTTTTGTTTGTTCAAAACCCACAGAACCATACTGCAACTATGCTCAGCGGACGTTAGTTACAGTTTCTGGGAGAGAGCGCGTTATCTAGCATGAAAAACAGTTGAACAATGCTAGGACGCTCAAACCCTTGGTCCCGATGACTAGCACAACCATTGACCACCCCTTTAAAAGAGCCGTCTACCCAGTTTCACACACAAGGCTTGGCCCAAACGGTGGTATGGTTTTCAGGCACTTTTCAAAGATACCGCTGGGACGGTCTCTTTCAAACCGATAACATCAAGAGATCACCTTCCTGAGAAATGGTGAGATTCGAACCCGGGCTTCATACTCAGAAAGCGACATATATATATATATATATATATATATATATATGTATATATATATTGTGTGTGTGTATTTTGGCAGCATTTTTTCATTAATGCAGGTTTCATTGAATAATATAGACAAGTTCTGTCTATTAATTTTGTGTAGGATCCGTTCATACCGTCTGATATACTTGATGGTGATATCGTTGAAAGACAATATATATATATATATATATATATATATATATATATATATATATATATAATAATAATAATAATAATAATAATAACCGACTCTGTACGTATTCTAATCTTAAAATGTTACACAAGTAATTTTTAAAGACCACGAATAACCAGCAGAATCTAACTCCGTTATTGTCCTCGGCTATAGAGCTTTGGACAAAGAGGGGAAAAAAAAAGAAAACTGCGTAGGACCGACAATACATACGGTTCTTCACAGTAAAGAAAAAAACCCTCGAACGGAACGAACCACCAGGAAAGAAAAGTGCTCGATACTAAACTAACCAAAAAGTGTTAACAAAAAGGCAGTTACGCAGAGCAAAAACACACCCTGACGAGCCGTTGTGCGAAACCGCGGTAGGTCTTGGCGATCTTGCGATTTTTTTCGTGTATATATATATATATATATATATATATATATATATATATATATCGAAAAAGAGAAAGAGGTGCAGGGGTGAATTGGTATGTTTCAGAATATGCTAACTTTCTTGAATGTTGTCCATAATAACTTTAACGAAGCTGTCTCTGTCTGGCCGACTCTGTTCATGATAAAACCCAAGAGCGTGTAAAGTTTCGTGAATGACGGTTCCTTTGTTTCGGCATCCAATACCCAGTCCAATACCCTGAGTTTTCCCTGAGAAGCCTAGTTTGCTGTGGCACCTGTAATGAAGACAATAATGACAGAAGGTCACATATTTTAGCAGTTTATTATAAAAACGATCAGTGACAAATGCAATTTACTTAACAAAACTACTATTAATAGAAATCTTTATAATAGACATCGTTGGTAATAAAATTTATATAGTAAAAATTATTGGTAATGCACTGTATGTATATTTAAGTCGTTGGTAATCTGATATATAGAGCAAAATCATTGGTAATGCAATTTATATAGTAAAAGACGTTACTAATGCAATTTATATATTAGAAATCTTTGGTAATGCAATTTGGGCACCTCGACGTACTGTAATGGTTACCAAGCTTGTCTTCCGAAATCAATGACGACTGATTAGTAGGTTCGATCTTCAATGATTGCTCCACATTTTTGGTCAAGATCTAAGCTACGCTTAAAAAATCACCTGGCAACCTCAAAGTGGTGTAATGGCTAACAAACTTGTCTCGTTAGATCAATTACGACTGAGTAGTAGATTCTACTAAGATGTGCGTTATGGTGCATTGGATATCGGCTCGGAACGAGAACTCGGGGAGCCGAGTTCGAATTCCAGTTGAATTCATTGCATTCACTTACGCGCAAATACCCTTGGGAAAGGTATTCATTCATCTCTTCCCTTCAGTTATGGGTTAAATAACAGGAAAGATTGGGTTCTATAGCCTTGGCTGGCAACCAGTCTACCGCAGAAAGCAATGGCAACTTACTGCGGGATAATCTTCTGCCCAGTCAGTCATGTCTCTTTCGAGACATGATCGCCCAAGCGTGTTTCACGTATGGCACTTAACTGACTGAATAGATTCTATTCTCACTGGGTGTGTGGCAGGGGCAGTGGTCACCCTCGAGATATTAATAATTACAGTAATATATAATTTTGTTTATAGATAAGAAAATAATCTTTGGTGAGGTTTGTGCCCCGGGAATCTGTGCTTCGTCCGAATAATTAATAGAAAATGCCAACATAATAGTGTTTTTATATGACTCTGAAAAAACAGTATTTTAAAAGTATGTCATGGAGTGGGTTGGTGTGGTAGAACTAAGAAGTCAATAATGAGGTTGCATCTAAGACCACCGCATTCTATTTAAGCGCGTGTTTGCGCGAGCACAGACAGACGGGAGATGGAGACGGGTCGAAGAGACGGGAGATGGAGACGGGTCGAAGAGACGGGAGATGGAGATGGGTCGATAATAAGTTGACACAGAGTTGAAAGACGGTGGTCGAGCAGGGTGGAGTTGACTTCGGAGCGGGAGAGATGGCCGGAGAGAGGAAGGCGTCCGCTGTTGCTATAATTAAGCAAAGAAATGAAGTTAGGTTTTCTGTAATTTTTTTTTTTAATCATATCACTCCGAGCAAGGCGGTAACGCCACTGATGTGCAGGGGGCTACATAAAAAAAAGAAAACAGTGAAAAGATTGGAAAAAAGATCTTCGTGCAACATTGCCATTGAACGAGAAATCGGGCGGAGCCGAGTTCGAATTCCAGCCGAATCCATTGTATTTACTTACGCGCAAATACCCTTGGGAAAGGTATTAATCCGTCTCTTCCTTCCAGTTATAGCAGGACAGATTGGGTTCTATAGCCTTGGTCGGCAACCAATCTACTGCAGAAAGCAATGGCAAACTACGGCGGGATAATCTTCTGCCCAGTCAGTCATGTCTCTTTCGAGACATGATCGCCCAAGCGTATATCACGTATGGCACTTAACTGACTGACTATGATAAAATTTCAAGATTTTCTCTATGAAACCTCTCGGAATTAATTTTTACCCTTAAATTGGTGTTTCTTCTTGAGTAAAAGCTCGCATCGATGCTTTTGTGTCATCCCAGAAATGCCAGATAAAAACGCACTCTTCTCTTTGTTTCAACCTCTATGGATCCGAGGAAACGCTTTTTTCAGACTCTTTGTGTTCGATTGTATTAACTGTAAACAAGGAGCCTAAGTGCGCAGACAGAATGAGGCACCGTAGAGCTCCCCACCCAAGTTTGATTCGAGTGGCTTTGTAATAATGTTAAGTGAGGGTAAGTCTTCTATTTCTCCTCTCCCCACTCAATTTGCTCGTACTTTCTCTTCTAATTCTACTCTTAGCACATCTGAAGTATCTTTTTTTTTTTTATAAGCGTTTCACCCCGAGCAAGGCATGTCACTGCCACTACTGTGCAGGGGGCTACGTAGAGTGGAGAAAGGCTGATTAAATATAGGAAATAACAGAGGGTGGGTGATAGGCGGGTGAGGATACCGAGAATGAGGGTTGGGTAGATGAGAGTGTTCTGAGAATAGTTGGGAGTTAGTGTGATAGGAGGTGTCTATTGACCCTACATTTAAACACCTGGAGATTGTAACTGTCGAGAAAGCAGACTTGTGGAAGGGAGTTCCACAGGCGGGAAGCGCGAGAAAAAAAGCTGTTGGAGTAGAATTTACGGTTACATCTTATTTGTTTAACTGTAAAAGAGTGGGACCTAGTTGCTAATCTAGTATCTCGTGTAAATTCGTGCTTAGGCGGCACCAGTGATCTAAGCTCATCGGAGCAGAAGCCATGAAAGTACTTGTAGAAGAGGCACAGGGAAGCTACATCACGCCGGTGTGAGAGCGGCTGCAGCCGGTCTGCCAAGTCAGTATCAACCACGTTACAGATCCTCCTTTGTATTTTGTCAAGAAGCCCAAGGAGAGCAGCAGGGGCACCCGACCAGATATGGCAGCAATATTCAATACACGGGCGGATGGTAGATTTGTATATGTGCAGAATAGTTTCAGGTGGGAAAAATTTCCGGGCCCTGCACAGGGAGCCCACTATGTGATATGCGTATAACATCGACCATGGTTTCTGTTATCATCTGTAAACTGGATCCCACAAAGTACGCAGACTTGATGTTATCCCACCAATAGTCCGAGAGAAATGTGCTCCAGAAATGGATCCGGTTCTCTCTAAACACAATAATAAAAGTTTCTGACTTTCTAACTGACTGAAAATTCTCTTCTGTGGTTCCTGTTTGTAAGGCAAACGATATTATCCTTCTAACTATCTACCTATAAGTCTTTTAGCACTTTTTTGGTAGAGTACTAAAGACTCGGATCAAACTTGTAAGCATTTCACCACACATCAGACAAAAAATTGACTTTCTCTTCTCTATATCAACTGTGCTAACAGCTATTGCTGGGAGAGTCTGTTAAACTTTAAATAAGAATTATGAAGCTTTGTGACACGATAACTAGGCATATATGTATTTTATTATAATAGATTAAAATAGAAAATAGATTAGAATAGAAAATAGTTAAGAAACATATTTAACAAAAGTGAAAAAGAAGAGGAAAAAATAAATAAATAAACGCTTTTTCTTTTATGAGGAAAATTGTGGAAGAGACAACGGTATCCGATTACTGTTTTAAATCCTACCACTCTTCCAGTAAATATTTGACTCGGTGATTTAATATGATAAAGAGATAAAGTCCACCAGGTAGGTTTTCGAATGACCCGGTCAAAGGCTGTCCTTTACTGTATCTTGACCACACATTAAGAATTTTCCGGTGGAAGCTTTATTAAGATAAAAAAAAAAGATAACTGAAATTTCAGACTTACAGTCGCCAATGTTTATCACCGGTGGTCTAAAGCATTTCCGGATTTCCGGATTCATTTAAATAAATAGAAGTCAGTTAGAGAAGTGAAGGAGAGTTCAGCCGGGTGCGAGCTTGAAGTAAGGATCTCCGTTCGTCTTGTTTCGTTCAGTTCGGATTTGTTGATCTCCATTAATTAGAGTTAGAGCTGTGTGTCACATCCGCCTGCCCCAACCGAAAAGGCTAACTCTAAACGAAATAAAGCATCCTTTCGACTCATCCAAGTTGTGGAAGTTCGTTCCTTATAGTTCAATCTTGTACCCCCAGCTTGAGGCTCCGACATTTTCAACAAACTCCCGGCAAAATCACAGCGTGGAGAACGGCCGCCAGAGAAAATTGTTCGGACGGTCCATTGGGGTGTTACAGCTCGGATTGTTACTTTAAACATTTTTTAATGAGTTTGAGATAGTTTGAACGGATGGACTTGTTCACAAGTTGAATAATTACAGTATTTCTTGCAGAATGTTAAAACTGAATCAATCTTTCATATCAAATCACGAACTAGACGTTGTCTAGAATGGCCACTCATCCAGATCGTTTTTACACAATCACTATTTACTGTCCTTCTGATAACTATTTTCTGTTCCCGCTCATTAGCAATGTCTATGTTGCTCATTCTTCCACACCTAGTAAACTCTTCTGTCTTAGTAGCTTTTCTGCCTTGTTTGGAGTGAAATAGATTTTTTAAAAAATGCCAGTGTTCTCCAAGGTTCCACCTTTAGACCTACTTTGTGCCTAATTTTCATTAACAACCTCCCCGTTGTCATCAGCTCTCATCATTTACAACGATATGAATGATACAGAATCGAACTGATATTGAACTCTTCACAATTAATGAAATTTTGCATCAATATCCATTACATTATCCACGCCTATAATACATCAATGGCTCATACATTTCTTATAGTTAAAAACATCATTTTTAATGCATTTCTATAGTAAAACATTGGCACATATTATGTATAATAAAATAATTTGTTAGATAATTTCTCCCAGTCACTAAAAAAGTGGGTAAATTTTCGTTTTAATTCCTGTCGCTTTTCTCCTTCAAACTTATCCAAAATAGCATTATCTCTGTGCAAATGTATATGCCGAACTCAAATCAAGTGTTAGTGAAGAAACTTTCCTTTTTTTGCTTTGAATGTACATTAAAAAAACGAACTATATCTCGCACTTTTTCTTTCCCGTAACTGTCATGAAGTCATGTAATTAACTGCAGAATGACGGACTGCGTAGGCTAAGAAATTTGGCCTGTTTACATCCGCCTGTTTACTTCCGGTTAGGGAAGTAATGTGCTTTTTTCCAAAAAACACGCAACTTTCTGCTGAAATTGTGTACCGAAAAAAAAAGCACATTACTTCCCTAACCGGAAGTAAACAGGCGGATGTAAACAGGCGAAATTTCTTAGCCTACGCAGTCCGTCATTCTGCAGTTAATTACATGACATCATGAGAGTTACGGGAGAAAAAGTACGAGATATAGTTGTTTTTTTTATGGACATTTCGATAAAAAAAAAAAGTTAGTTTCTTCACTAATTGTCCTCAGACCTCAAATGGAACCACTATATTGAATCCATAGCAAAATCTACTGCTAAGAAGATTGGGTCACTATGTCGATCCAGGATGTTTTTTTCCACCTGAATCCATCCAGCATATATACAAGTCAACCATCCGTCCGTGCATGGAGTACTGCTGCCATTTATGGTCAGGTGCCCCTGCCGTTCTCCTCAGTGTTCTTGACAAGCTCCAAAGGAGAGTCTGTAATGTGATAGGTACTGATCTGGCGACTCGACTGCAGCCACTTCACCATCGTCGAAATGTGGCCTCCCTTTGTCTCTTCTACAAATACTTTCATGGCTTCTGCTCGGATGAGCTTAAGTCAATGATGCCTCCTCAACAGGTGTTTACTCGTGCAACCAGACTGGCAACTGGGTCCCACCCATTCACAGTCAGGTTAGCCAAATGCAGACGACAATTCTACTCCTGCAGCTTCCTCTCTCGCACTTCCCGCCTGTGGAACTCACTCCCGCATTCTTCCTTTCCTGACGGCTACAATCTCCAGAAATTTAAATGCAAAGTCAATACTCATCTACTAACCACTGGACTCTAGCTCTCTCCCCTCCCCTGTATAACCTTCCCTTTCTCTCCACCTATGTATCTGTCATCGCACCTTCTTTCTCAGCTTTCTATTGTTCCTTTCTAACTAGTTTGTACTCCTCACTCTTTTCTAATTAATCTTGTTACATTTATATAACCCCCTGCACATCAGTGGCGTTTCCGCCTTGCTCGGGGTGAAATGATTAAAAAAAAAAATTGACACTTGATTTCAGTTCAGCATATACATTTACACGGAAATAATGCTATTTTGGATAAGTTTGAAGGGGAAAAGCGACGGAAATTAAAACGAAAATTTACCAAAAAGTGATTTCTGAAAGTAATTTTTAGTAGTGAAAAACAAAATGATTGACTCACCCTGAACCCGTGGCATAAAAAAGATATGTTGTCTCCATTGTTTTGTCAATAAATTTAATGCAATCTTGCCCATCAACTCTCGTATTGTTTTCAATCTCTCTTAAAGCACTTCGAATCAATTTTTTTTCCAGTGGTGCTGCACAGAGAGGAAGAAAATAGACAATAAGTTAATTTCTATACACTCAGATCCGAAAGCGTATTGGCATGGACAAGTACGCATTTTTAAAGTTAAGCAAAGTATTGGGAGACAGGAAAATTTAATTGGAAATAAAGAAACGAATACTGGACTGTGATATATGTTTTTTATCTATGGCAGCAAATACTGGACAATCTCGTCAAGGATGAAAGAAAGACTCGAAACAATAAAAACGTGTTTCTACAGAAGGATGCTGAGGATATTATAGATCGAACATGTGAGAAATGATGAGGATTTGGAAAGGATGGAAACGAAAAGGAAACTAGAAAATAGACAATAAGTTAATTTCTACAAATTGACAGAGTGTTTTTGTTATTTAAATTCTATAATATTTAATTCTCTTGTGTATAATCGAAAATTTTATCAAAACCTGTCAAATTCTAGTTAAGTAATAACAAAAAAAAAATTTTAAATATTATAAATTTTCATCTGAAATTTCAAGGAAAATTTATGTCGTACCAAATTGTTTTAACAGATTTATCTCAAAGTCCCCCTTTAAATTCAAGAATTAAGTAATAGAAAATAATAAATTTATCTCTCCATTTCAAAGACCTTAATAGTGAACCAATTTATCTTTAAAGATTCATCTCAAAAGCAAATTTTAAAGCCATCAATTAAGTAATAACAAAAAATAATATATTTAACTCTACATTTCAAGAAAAATTATATAGAACCAATTCATTCAAAAACGTTCCTCTAAATGGCAACTTTCAAATTTAACGATGGTGTAATCACAAAACTAAAAATTTAGTTCTCCATTTCAAGAACATTAATATGGAATTCATTCTTTTTAAAGATTTATCTCAAAGGCAACTTTAAATTTCATAATAGAAAAAAAAGGCAACTATAAATTTCTTAATATCAGGAAGAGACAACTGAAGTTTCGGAGACATGTAAAGAGGAAGAAGAATCTGATACGTACTGGACGGATAGAGGAAACGTGAGACAGGGAAAATAAATGCGTGGCATACTTGATGTACTTAAACAAGTAGATGGCAGAGCAGAGTTTAAGAGAAATAACAAGAGAAAAGGTGGTAAGAGCAACAAAGGATAAGAAGAAGTGGAGGAACATGATCAGCTACGTCCTGAAGAGAGACGGTACATAGAAGAGAATATGAAAGCAATTCGTTTTAAAGGATTATCTCAAATACAACTTTCAAATTCAACATTTATATAATAACAAAAATAATAAATTCTCCTCTCCATTTAGAGATCATTAATATGGAACCAATTCGTATATAAAGAAAAAAACCCTCTCAAACGCAAATTTCAAATTAAACAGCCAAGTGCTAACAAAACATAACAATTTTAATGCTTCATATCAAAGATAACAAAAAGATAACAATCTAAACATATTTATAAATGGAACTGTGTGTGTGTGTGTGTGTGTGTGTGTGTGTGTGTGTGTGTGTGTGTGTGTATCCATTACCTATAGACTCCGAAACGGTTGAACAGATTTTCTTGAAAATTTACACAGTTGTACTAGAAGCGTCTGCGAGTGTTCTTAGCTAGGTTTTGTGTCGAGGTACCCCCGATAAATATCGAACATCGATAATCGAAAAAAATCGGGTTTTAGAAGGAGTAGTCCGATTTTAATCAAATTTGATACAATCATAGACAACGACATAAGAAACGATATTCAGAAGTTTCAAGGCTGCATTTCTTACAATAGTGCAGAAAATCGACAATATATATATATATATATATATATATATATATATATATATATATATAAGGTAAGATGTCTGTGTGTGTGCCTGTTTATCTGTCTGTATGTCCTTTATACAAATCCACAATTTTTATCCGATTCTCACCAAACTTCACACAAATATTCTTTAGGCTGAGTCTGAGCTCCGGTACCATAGATTAGTTTTACAGCTTTCATTACACCCGAGCAACGCCGGACTATACTGCTAGTATATGTTTAACTCTCCATTTCAAGAAGCTTAACATGGAACCAATTCGTCTTTAAGATTTTATCTCAGAGGCGAGGTTCAAATTCAACAATTACGTAATAAAAAAAATAATAAATTTAGCTCTCCATTTCGAGGAGATAAAAAAATATGCAGCCAATCCGTTTTTAAAGATTAACATGAAAGTCAACTTTTAAGTTGAACATTATTGTAGAATTTGAAAGAAACGTTAAAGACAAACTGGTTTCATATTAAGTTTCTTGAAACGGATAGTTAAACGTATTCTTATCCTTGATATGAAGCAAATATAATCATCATCTCACCCGTTACACCCAATGGTGTGTAGGGCAGCA
This sequence comes from Ascarosepion bandense, assembly GCA_037127315.1. Taxonomy (NCBI): domain Eukaryota; kingdom Metazoa; phylum Mollusca; class Cephalopoda; order Sepiida; family Sepiidae; genus Ascarosepion; species Ascarosepion bandense. The sequence continues at coordinate 225,630 of JBBBDQ010002389.1, read as the reverse complement.
ACTTTTTGTTATTGTTTCCGTAACAAACTGTTTTTTTATGGGGCAGGGTTGTTAGCTCCGCGCCCAGCCCCCCAAACCTCCATTCTTGGTCCCTACGTTTACAGCACCTGGTATTCCCAAATGGTCACCCATCTAAATACTGACCAGGCTCAATGTTGCTTAACTTCGGTGATCAGACTAGAACCGGTGTATTCAACACGATATAGCCGGAGACAGCATATATAATAGCTAAAAATGATTAATTTCCAAGGACCTTAATATGAAACCAATTCGTCTTTAAGGATTTCTCTCAAAACAACTTTAAAATATAACAATTAAACAAATTATTATTTTAAAAAATATAACAAATTTTGCTCTCCATTTCAAGGACCTTAATATGGAAGCAATTGGTTTTTAAAATATACCTCTTTTAAAGAGTAGATATGCTACATCAAGTCTAAATTAATTTTTTTTAAAAACATACTCAATTCAATATATGTTGTAACCAAGGATGACAATGGCTTCGATAGATAACCAAAACAATAATGTATACATATAAATATTAACTTATGTTTATTCTCTTCAGTGACGGTTGTGTGTAGAGAAATAGTCAGAAGAAAGCGCACATACGAGGGAGAGTCGGGCTAGAGTTGTATTCCTTGTGTTCTCTTTCAATCCTCTGGCTTCATCTTCTAACTCAGAAAAATCTAGTCATATATAATTCAGATCCGTCGAACTTATTACGTCATTACGTAATTACGTCATCTCCGGACAATCACACTGATCATTGCCTTTGACCAGTTGCATTTTGACATCATCATATTCTTGTCTTCTAGTTTTCAATTTTTTTTCATGTTTGACCCACTGAAGCAACGCCTGCTTATTTGTCATTGTTCCTGACACCAAAAAACACATTTCTGTCGACTTACTAAAATATATTTCATTTCTTTCCTCATTGTTTCTGCATTATTGCACTTCTGACTAAATAATTTAATGTAAATTATATTCTGTCTTTGACACAACACACATTTATTCTTCTGCTTTTCAAGTTTTGATTTAAATCATTGTTTAATTTTTTTCGCCTTTGACAAAAAAATATTTATTTAGTGTAAATTATATTCTGTGTCACAGACTGCATTCAATTGTTTTATATTTGGTGACCTTGAAATCCGGCGTTTTTTATATAATACACATTTTATTTTTCTGCATTCCAGTTATAATCGAAATCATTTCTTAATTCTTATTCGACCTTTAACAGAAATAATGTTTATTTAACATCAACAACGTAAGGTTGATAAATTCAGTTGAAATCTTGTTTAGTTTCTTCGTTATTTTCATGAAAACAACTTATATTTGGATTATCACAATTTGGATTATCACAACTTTCTCTGGCCATAGATTATGTTTTTCTAAGTTCATTTTCTTTTATTGTTTTCTTTACTTCATAGTGTTCTTTTTCTCATATTCTCGAATACTCAGTAAACCCTTGCTTCTCAGTTGCTTTATTGTCTTAATTGAAGTGAAATGATTTAAAGTGTCTTTTGATTATATAAATGTTAAACACTTTTTTAAATAATTTATGGATTCTATTGTCCGTAATTTTAAATTATGCTAACATCTCTTGTCAACCTCTGTCTCAAGATGTCAGCATAATCGATGGCATAGTGCAACGAATTATCTTCTCTAAGTCTGAATTGGAATGTAGCATTTGAACTTAAATAATGATAATAATAATTACTATATATATATATATATATATATATATATATATATTCCTCTGAACCGAATCGGTTAAAACACGTCGGATCTAACAACTATTTTCTCCACACAGGGAGTCGCAGGTACGAATCCTGTCGGAGACGGCCTATATTTTAATAAGCTTTTTTAAATAAGTGTTTAATATAAGTGTTTAATAAATACACGGGGTGTTCACTCAAATATGAGTATCCATTAAAAGTAACGTTTCAATTGATAGTATATATATATATATATATATATATATATATATATATATATATATATTTCGTAAAAAAAACGACTGACAAAGAAGTTTTTTATTTATATTTTGAAATAATTTTTCAAGTTTTCTTACATGTTTCCTTTTTATTGGAGATAAGGAGTGTAAAAATGTTCCATAAATTTCGGCTTTCCACGCGCTTTCAGCCACTTTACTAGCCATTTTCAAGGACGTTATTTTTCCCTTGTTGTTATTATGTCCTCATGCTTGACTGTTATGTTATTTTTGTGATTTTTTGTGTTTTTAAAACCCTTTATCTCCGACAAAAAGGAAACACATAATAATGCTGTAAAAATTAAATCAAAAATTAATCATTCAACGAAACATGTTTAAAAGTAAGATTGCTGCATATATATATATATAATTACAAAGCAAATATATGCAACAAATAAAGTGTGTCTGATTACGGTAGGAAACAGACAAAGAATAACACGTATTTTTAATTTCTTGACAAAATAAACTGAACAAAACCTTGAAAAAACAGCTTGAAAATGTCATTTGATGATACAAAGTTTATTTATGAAAATAACTTTAACATTCGTCCTTTATCGATAATTTAGCCATTCAAATTTATCAACTTTTGTCTGTAGAGGCCAGGATACTCGAGGAAGGCTTCTAATGTCTTCTAATAAATTAATTAATTCGACAGAAAATTAATAGACCGCATTTTCGAAAACTTTCATTTTCGCCCTTTACCGATAATTTAGCCATTCAAATTTATCAACCTCTGTCCATAGAAACCAGAATAATTGAGGAAGACCTGTAATGTCTTCTAACAAATTAATTTAACAAAAAATGAATAGACGGCATTTTCAAAAACTTACAAAAATAGGAGTGGATAACAAAAGGAATTGTCCCGTTCGGCCAGCGTTTACTTTTATCACCAACAGCATTTCTGCTCTGTCATAAAGAAAAAACATGGATAGAAACAATTTCAGCGTCGTTTTCAGTGCAATGTTAAACAAATCTAGAAGTGTCTTTCGAACTTTATTAAGTTTAGAAAATGATATTTTAAAGACACTTAGAGCATAGGTTCCCAACCTTTTTGCTGCGATTACCCCAAAATACAATTTCACTATTATCCATTACCCCAATGAACAAATACCTGTAATATAGGAAAAGAAGTAATTATATTTTCATACATCAAAAGCAGACAAAGTTAATGGAAATTATTCAATGCACTAGTCAGTCAGTAAAGTGCTATACGTGAAACACGCTTGGGCGATCATGTCTCGAAAGAGACATGACTGACTGGGCAGAAGATTATCCCGCAGTAGGTTGCCATTGCTTTCTGCGGTAGACTGATTGCCAGCCAAGGCTATAGCACCCAATCTGTCCTGTTATTTAACCCATAACTGGAAGGAAGAGACGGACTAATACCTTTCCCAATGGTATTTGCGCGTAAGTGAATGCAATGAATTCAACTGGAATTCGAACTCGGCTCCCCGATTTTTTTTCGTTCCGAGCCGATATCCACTGCAACACAACGCACATTTCTCTTGGTATCTCTCCAAAACACTGCTCTGCCATGAACTTGCTCAAACCCATCAAGTATATCTCAAGTTGTTTTCTCCTGTCTCTTTTCCCTCTATCCGTCCCGTGTGTATTAGATTCTATTATTCTTCCTCATTACATGTCCCAGAAACTTCAGCTGTCTTCCTTATGTTAAATATAACTTTCCTTTTCGTATTCTTTTTCTTCTCCAAAACCTTGTTTTTATTCACCTGTTTGGTCTGTGGCATCCTCCGCGTCTTTCTGTAGAACCACATTTCTTATACTTCTAGTTTTTTCTTCATCTCTGATGAGATTGTCCAGTATCATATAACAGTTCAGTACTTTTTCTTTGTTTCTAACGAAATTTTCCTGACTCTCAATTCTCTGCTTGGCTTTTGGAATGTGTCCTTTGGAATGTGACCTTTGGAATGTGACCTTTGGAATGTGTCCTTTGGAATGTGACCTTTGGAATGTGTCCTTTGGAATGTGTCCAATACGCCTTCGGATCTCACTGTCGCACTTTCCATCCTCTGTCTGACAACTTCCCAGGTATCAAAATTTCTCCACCTGATTGATTTTAGCCGCCCCGACCTTGGGATCTACTTTTTGCTGATGTCCGTGCATTTAGAATGGGTTCAGTCAGTCAGTTAAATGCTATACGTAATACACGCTTGGGCGATCATGTCTCTTTCGAGACAGGACTGACTGGGCAGAAGATTATCCTCCAGTAGGTTGCCATTACTTTTTGCGGTAGACTGGTTACCAGCCAAGATTATAGGACCCAATTTATTATTTATCTAGGGCGCCGCTCCTATTTGACTTCAAATGGACTGTTCCCATTGCTATATATAGCAATGGTGGATTCTCTACAGGAGGGTCGTAGAGAGTCACTTGAGAGTCTCTAATGAGTTACTGAAGAGTCAGTGCGAGTCAGTGAAGAGTTAGTCACACTTCCGGTGGCGTACCGGAAGTAATCACATATACACACGTCTTACGATGGATTGGACTCTTGTATCTTTCTATTGTAAATATTACTAATCACTTCTGTACATACTAACCGTCTTTCCGCGGAATACAACTTATATTCTGATTCTGTTGTTGAGTTATTCATTTATACTTGGCGACATAACATCCTGCTACTCAACCCATAGCTAGAGAGAGAAGCGACGGATAATTTTCCCATTAGTATTTGTGCAGAAGTGAATGCAAGGAATTCAAATGGAATTCGAATTCGGCTCACCGATTTCTCGTTCCGAGCCAATATCCACTCCACCACAATGCACATCCAGGGTTACACTTCCCTAAACAGAATTAATTTTACATGGCATTTTTTTTCTTTACATTTAAAAATGTTCATCTATTGTTTTTTTTTACACGTGATACTTTTCTTATTAACGAAATCAAACCTCAATCAACAGATTGTTTTTTTTAGTTTTTTTTTTAAATTAAATCATTCGTCTTTAAAAAATCTCAGAAGAAGCTTGTTAATATGAAACATATTCGATTAAAAACACTTTTTCTTACTTGTTCTTAACTTATTCTATTCATAGTTTTTTATATTTTTATAAAAAAAGATAACTTACGAATATGTTTCTGTCAGGTAGCTCAATATCTCCTTGAAAAAGTCCTGAATTAAAAAATATATGCATATATATATACAACATTTTAATGCTTACATTTTGAATTTTAGTTATTAAAAAAAGTCAGCTGAAACATTAACCACGCGAAAGAATGTGTTGTAAGGTTGAGTGATTTGTTTTTATTTGTTTCGTTTTTTCGGCCAATCAACACTTCATGGGTTATTTAAAGTCGAAACATATTTTGGTTTGTAAAATTTTTTTGCAAGTGTATACTGCATTGAAAATGTTCTTTTAGATAACAATGATTTCTCCATATGCAAATACATATTACAAAGAGAGGGTGAACGAATGTTCACTGATATGTGATACTGCCTGTTGTGTGAACTGCTGAATTCTGTGTGTGTGTGTGTGTGTGTGTGTGTGTGTGTGTGTGTGTGTGTGTGTGTGTGTGTCCAAGTTGTCCGTGCCTCTCTGTTTGTTTCGAGCTGGCTGCTCTTCCCTCTGGCGTTGAAAGTTTCTGCTTTCCTTTTATCTTGGCGGTGAGGCTCCGGGAGATCAAAAGGTGTGTTTCTTATGTGAAGCCCTGATTGGTCGAAAATTTCATATTTTTGACCACGTGGTGCGCTTTCCACTACGTCCGAGCTTTTGGGTGCGCCGTAATTGTTTTTGACCCCAAAGGGTATGGTAAGGAGTGAATGCCCGCGCAATTGTATTTTTTTAGATACACGTGGTGTGAATTAATTTTATTGTGTGTGTGTGTGTGTGTGTGTGTGTGTGTGTGTGTGTGTGTGTGTGTGTGTGTGCGTTGAGTTTGGAAAATAAAATAAGAAACAGCACATTCCAATGATTGTTCGGATTTCGGTGTCGTTTTTTCTATTCTCTATTAAAAAGCTTCGCAGATATTTAAACTTCTGGACTTACTTGATGCTGACGTATCCAATTTGTGTACGAACGCAATATTATCAGAATTTTAATTTCACGAATCACGCATCCCATAACCTTTAGGGACACAATATATACTCTAGCCATAGCAGCAGCCGTTTGTCTAGGGCATGATAATCTGGTGATGTCCATCCCTCTTCAAAATGTTTCTTTTAATTCATATTTCCTTCTCCCAGACTAGTTGCCGCCTCAAGTAAATGCTACCCAGTCTGCTTTGTTATTTAACCCATAGATTCATGAAGATATATTCATACATTTTCCAAAGGGCATTAGCACGAGGTCAACGAAACGGATTCGACTGCAATTTGAACTCGGTACCTCGAATTCACTTTCCATATCAAAAATCATTCCATTATGAATTTGGAGTTAAAGAATCTAAACAAAATCCCTTCATTCCGAAGGGATTTTGGCGAAGTGAATATAGGAGCAGAAGTTAAAGCATGCTTAACGGGTTGTCATGAGTTCAATCCCTGGATGAAGTAGAGTAAACATTATACAGTGGTTCAATAGGAACAAACGCACTGGCATTCAGTCAGTCAGTTAAGTACCATATGTGATACAGGCTTGGGTGATCATGTCTCTTTCGAGACATGACTGACTGGGCAAAAGCTTTTCCTGCGCTAGGTTGCCATTACTAAGGCTATAGAACCCAATCTATCCTGCTATTTAACCCATAGCTGAAGGGAGAAGAGACGGATTAATACCTTTCACAAAGGTATTTGCGCGTAAATGAATGCAAAGAATTCAACTGGAACTTTATTCTCCAATTTCTTGTTCCGAGCCGATATCCACTGCACCATAACGCACATCCTACAGAGACAAAATGACAATAATCAACAGATGTCTCATATCAATCACATAATTATAAGCACCTAATGGTGATCAGAAGGTATTTAGCCGAAACTATGTTTATGATAACATCTAAAATAATCTCGATAAGAACAATAATTCTACTAACATAAATACCAAATTCAGGGAATGCACAAATTCTGGACTCGTTCGATATATCGTATTTTTAAAACAAATAAATATTTATGTCCTTCATACCTACATATGACAACCATGTCAAGACATGAGTACTGCGATGTGTTTCGTTCGAGCAATTAACTGAATAGTGAGTGCGATCCATAGGCGCCCCAAAGTTTTATCCTTGTGTCACATCCAAACTTCTTTCTTCTTTTATGTACCATGTCCTTTCAGGACGTAGGCGATCATGGCTTTCCACATTTCCCTGTCCCTGGTGGCTGTTAGCACGCTTTTTCCTGTTGCACCATATAACCCTAATTTCGTCATCCACCTGATCAGGTCCTTCAAATATGTTATCCGCTGCTTTCCTCTGTCTCTCCTTCCCTCTATCTGGCCTTTTAGTAACAGGTTCTCCAAGCCCTCCTTCCTTATTGCATGTCCCAGGAACTTTTGTTCTTTCTTCCTGATGCTCAGTATTAATTTCCTTTTCTTCTCTATCCTTTCCAAAACCTCATTATTGTTCACATGCTCGATCCATGATATCCGCAGCATCCTTCTGTAGAACCACATTTCAGCTGCTTCAAGTGTTTCCTTCATCTTCGAAAATATTGTCCAACATTCACTGCCATATTGAAGAACCGACATCACATAGCAATCCAGTAGTCTCCTCTTTGTTTCTAGTGAAATTGTCCTGTTTCTTAATACTTTACTCAACTTCTGGAATGCTTCTTTCGTCATGCCAATTCACCTTCAGATCTCAGTGTCGCACTTTCCGTCTTCTGTTAGAACAACTTCCTAGGTATTTAAATTTCTGTACCTGCTTGATTTTAGAGTCCCTCGCCTGTAATTGGCATTTTGGGCTGCCCTACACTTGAAAAATCACCATACACGCTACATAATCTGAATTTTTTTTTTTTAAGACAGTGTCTAGTTACTTACAATTTGTTTTCGTTCAGATTTCTTTGTTTGCTTGTGGCATATTTCTCACATGAAATATATCAGTGTATAATTATAATTATAAATGCATCATGAATATCTATAATGTATATTTTACAAAAAAAAGTTTTGGAATTGAACAACAATACTTGGAATTACAACTTACCAGGGACTTCCTCTGGATATCGAACGTCAAATCCTAAAAAAAAAAAGATTAATAGGAAAGTGTAGTTACAAAATAAATACAGAACAAGTTAACGTAAAGTATGCCTGATTAAATGAACTAAAACAGATTTTTTTCCCTCTTAATCCAAGGATCTCTACCTTGAATATAACCGATTCCCTAGACCAGCGCTCCTCAACATTTTTACCCTTGCGTAAACCTTAAAATAAATGACACGTCTCAAGAAACCCCTGCGCAAAAACAAAGTTATATACCATATTTTTCTCATTTAATTTCATCATGTGATCGATATCAAAGTCTACATGCTTGAATAACTGGCTTAAGGAAAAATTAATATTTCTTGGTCAAATTTTTTGATGAGGTGCTAATAAGATAGTACCGAAACACAACGGCTCTTGTGTTGCAGTAAACTATGTTTTTATTATAAACTTATAATAAAAATCTATCTATCTATCTATCTATCTATCTATCTATCTATCTATCTATCTATCTATCTATCTATCTCACTGTTTATATCTATCTATCTATCTATCTATCTATCTATCTATCTATCTCACTGTTTATATCTATCTATCTATCTATCTCACTGTTTATATCTATCTATCTATCTATCTATCTATCTATCTATCTATCTATCTATCTATCTCTCTGTTTATATCTATCTATCTATCTATCTATCTATCTATCTATCTATCCCACTGTTCATATCTATCTATCTATCTATCTATCTATCTATCTATCTATCTATCTATCTCACTGTTCATATCTATCTATCTATCTATCTATCTATCTATCTTCGGCTGTTCTCTATCTATCTATCTATCTATCTATCTATCTATCTATCTATCTATCTATCTATCTAAGTTATTATCTTATCTTCTTCTTTCTTTGTCTTTGTTTAACTATTTTGTTTCTATCTCTGTCTCTTATCTAGAGATATATTCATATTTGTCTATGTAATGCCATATCTATCTGCTTAAGTCATAGGTATCTCTCAGTACACACACACACACATACACACACACACACACACACACACACACACACACACACACACATATATATATATATATATATATATATATTAGAAGTGGTACGAACTAATGGGTTAGCAGTTCACTGTTAGTAGTGATTTACTTTATTAAGAGGGCTCGATACTTAGTAGATCATTATACATTAATATTAATATGTATAGAAGCCTCTGTATATAATAATTCCTAACAGTAAAAGAATATTTCACTGCCTGGCGTGGTGCTAATAAGATAGTACCGAAACACAACGGCTCTTGTGTTGCAGTAAACTAGGTTTTTATTATAAACTTATAATAAAAATCTATCTATCTATCTATCTATCTATCTATCTATCTATCTATCTATCTATCTATCCCACTGTTCATATCTATCTATCTATCTATCTATCTATCTATGGTTTTCTCTTGTATATGCATTTTGCGGGTTTTTTATTCATTGGAATATGACTACGTTTGTCTTGACCCTATTTAAACATCTCTCTTATCCGCTTTATCATCCGAATTCCGACTTATATGTATCTAATATATGTAGCGTACACAGGCGTTTCTTAATTTGACTCTGAATTTAACGAATAAATTGACACGTCGCTAAAAACAACAGTTAAAACAATTGTGTGTTTATATATAGACTGATCACGAAATATTAATGTTTAATAAACAGGTAATACCCAAACACTTCTTTACCTTTTATTTTACTCAACGCATTGTGACAGCCAAATCAAGACATAACCCATATATATATATAAACACAATATGTATGTATATATATATATATATATATATATATTTGTCTGTTTGTCCATATGTACCAGTGGAAAGTAATAATCAAATTAAACTCACCATATATTATAAAAAGTTTAAAACCATTGACCTCATAGACAAAATAAAGACAAAAATTCTCCAACATTTGGATAATTATTTATTGATTTTCTTCTAAGCTTTCGGCTCCCATGAGCCATCTTCAGAGAGGTTCTTTAAACTGAAATATTATAACATCCACCATCACCGACGATTTTATTTATAGATAGGTTATTTACAATAACCCAACAAGCACTAAACTAAATTCTCTACAAAAAACCAATGTAGTGTACCAATTTACATGCCCACTCAGAGATTGCATCTCTGATACTAATAAAAAACCTAGTACATATATTGGTTTTACTACAACCACGCTCTCCCGTAGACTTACATGTCATCTTTCTGATCAGAGTACTATTAAACAACATTTCTCTGAAAAACATAAACATGTCAGTAATATCAGACAGATTTTGGTCAACAATACGGTGATCCTTACTCATACACACAGTAAGAGGAACCTGCAGATATTGGAGGCCATGTACATCAAATCTAAACAACCAACACTCAATAAAATCAACTTTAAAACAGGAAATAACATATTACATTGCATTTGACTACATGGTTTTGTTGTCATTTCGCGCTCTCCCGCGGTGTGACGTCATAAAACCGCATCGCAAATTTGAGAACTGCGTTTATTATTTTTGGTAACTATTGCCGTTGCCAAGCGGAGTTTTATGTCAACACAAAATAAAATCGTCGGTGATGGTGGATTTTATAATATTTCAGTTTAAACAACCTCTCTGAAGATGGCTCATGTGAGCCGAAAGCTTAGAAGAAAACCAATAAATAATTATCCAAATGTTGGAGAATTTTTGTCTTTATTTTCAACTGAAATTAAAGCAAAAATACAACGTTTAGAGCGGCTCATGATTAAACATAATAGGCATTCATTGCCTATTATATTTAACAGCATATGTTTAGAAAATTACTTGCTGCCTGGATACATAAATTTGTATATATGTGTATCTGTATCTTCCCGGTTTCATATTTGAATAACTTTATAATAATCTAAACCTAATGCTTAGTTAAATTTAGAATGTAAACTTTTTAGTTTCTTACATTAATTCGTAATGATTTTTTATTATAAAGTGAAATTAGTAATGCTGATGTCTATTTTAATCAAACTTTAATATTAATGCCCCAATAAATTGTTTTTAGAGTCTGTTTTTATGTTCTTCAAATTAAAAACTACTTGTATTTTGATTGATCATCACAGATTATGTAACAAATGCTTCCCTATTGAAATTTGACCAGTACAGATCGTATTAAAAAGTGTTCTATACACTGTAAAACTTCTGAATATTTTTCATTTGGAAATGAGTTATTTCCGCGACCTAGGTTTCAACCTTTCAGTATGTTCAAGCGATTTACAAAAACTGATTTTACCGTTTTTCAAACGTATGATTAGGAATTTTTACGAACGCGCAGCTAAAATTTTCAAACTAACGAATTTTTTTTTTTTAATTAGGGCGGAGTTATTTAAGGACCTTTGAAAACTTTCATCCATGTTTGTATAATCCCAATAACCATTGATAGGCAATTTCTGATTTTTTATTTAGTAATTATTTTCTTTCTGGGAATAACAAGTTAATGTCTGGGTTTGTATATATATATATATATATATATATATATATATATATATATATATATTAATGCAGGTTTCATTGAATAATATAGACAAGTTTTGTCTATTAATTTTGTGTAGGATCTATTCATACCGTCTGATATACTTGGTGGTAATATCGTTGAAAGACAACAAAAAATCACAGTAATTGTTGATTTTTTTTATCGGGTCTAAGCTTTCAGCTCAGATAAGCCATTATCAAAGAGTAAATATTAACACACAGTAAACATAGAACATTTAAGCTATTAACAATAAAGAGAATTCGTTAGTTTGAGAATTTTAGCTGCGCGTTCGTAAAAATTCCTAATCATGCGTTTGAAAAACGATAAAATCAGTTTTTGTAAATCGCTTGAACATACTGAAAGGTTGAAACCTCGGTCGCGGAAATAACTCATTTCCAAATGAAAAATATTCAAAAGTTTTACAGTATACAGAACACTTTTTAATACGATCTGTACTGGTCTAATTTCAATAGGGAAGCATTTGTTACATAATCTGTGCTGATCAATCAAAATACAAGTAGTTTTTAATTTGAAGAACATAAAAACAGACTCTAAAAACAATTTATTGGGGCATTAATATTAAAGTTTGATTAAAATAGACATCAGCATTACTAATTTCACTTTATAATAAAAAATGCTTTGGGTGAAATGATTTGGGTGAAATGATTAAAGAAAAAGCCAAGGATGATAATGGATGTTTAAGATTAGGGAAGGCTTATTTAGACTCTACAATACATTATGATAACATCTGTAAGTCAGTGTCAAAAATATTATACACCTTGGCTAGAGCTCCCCTAGATTTTGAGACTCTAGGCTTCAGCCTGCTAAAATCCTGCAATGGGTATGTCTATATAATGCTGAACAATCTGATCACAAATGTAGAAGAAACCTGAAGAAAATGTGGTTCTACAGAATGATGCTCGAAATCTCATAAACTGAACACTTAAGCAACAACAAAACAGACAGTTTAAATTTCCAGAGAACATAATGAAGAAAGAATTCTTTGAAAATTTGACACACACACTGATGGCAAAAGGAACAGCAAGGAAGAGCAATTGGTCAACAGAACGGGAATTTGGAGAGACAGCATATACGACGAGGCACGACACTTAGAAAAAGAATCACCCAATAAACACAACAGGTTTTGACGTTTGTTTGTGGTCCAGTGGCTATCGGCTCGGAGTGAGAACTCGGGGAGCCGAGTTCGAATTCCAGTTGAATTCACTGCATTCACTTACGCGCAAATACCCTTGGGAAAGGTATTAATCCGTCTCTTCCTTCCAGTTATGGGTTAAATAACAGGACAGATTGGGTTCTATAGCCTTGGCAGGAAGCCAGTCTACCGCAGAAAGCAATGGCAACCTACTGCGGGATAATCTTCTGCCCTGTCAGTCATGTCTCTTTCGAGACATGATCGCCCAAAGCGTATATCTCGTATAGCACTTAACTGATTGAATATAATAGTTGAAAACATTATTAAGGCTTCTAGTGGGCATAAAGTGGGGGTCAGTTTTAAATTGTTATGAAGTTATACACTGATCCCCAACTAATTACTACTTAATAATATAATACATTTCTTCCCCTTTTAGCTATGAGTCAAATAATAGGATAGATTGGGTTCTATAGCCTTTGCTGGCAACCAGTCTACCGCAGAAAGCAATGGCAACCTACTGCGGGATAATCTTCTGCCCAGTCAGTCATGTCTCTTTCGAGACATGATCGCCCAAGCGTGTATCACGTATGGCGTTTAACTGGGTGATTGAGGTACAATGCAAGGGAGGTAACTCAGTTAACAAATCAAAGGGAGATCATTTGGTATTTCAAATTCAAGCCTGGCCGCTAAAAGCAGGCTACTTCCATCCAAACTGTGAAGATTATGTGATAAAATAAGTTTTTTTCCTTCGATGTCAATTCTTCTTTTACATTTAATTTTTATCAAGGCATATTGTCTAAAATATATTCTCATAGTAAGTGGTATGTGTGGGTTTTATTAAATAACAGGAGATGGAAAGTGCGACACGGAGATCTGAAGGCGAATTGGCATGGCAAAGGACGCGTTCCAGAAGATGAGCAAAATACTAACACACAGGAAGATCTCAATAGAAACGAAGAAAAGAGTGCTAGACTGCTACGTGATGTCAGTTCTTCAATACGGCAGTGAATGCTGGACAATATCATCGAAAATGAGGACAAAACTGGAAGCGGCCGAAATGTGGTTCTACAGAAGGATGCTACGGATTTCGTGGACTGAGCATACAAGCAACGACGAGGTGTTAGAAAGAATGGCAACAAAAAGGAAATTGATGCTGAGCATCAGGAAGAGACAACTGAAGTTCCTGGGATATGCAATGAGGAAGGAGAGCCTGGAGAACCTGATACTGACTGGACAGATAGAAGGAAGGAGAGACAGAGGAAGGCAGCGGATAACATATTTGCAGGGTCTGATCAGGTGGATGACGGAACGGGGGTTGCCAGGAGCAACAGGAGCAAACATACTAAGAGCCAGAATGGATAGGGAGACGTGGAGATCCATGATCGCCTACGTCCTGAAGGGACAGGGTACATAGAAGAAGAAGAAGAATCATCACTTTTTAAAACGATAAACATTGTGGAGGAAAATTGTGGGAGTTAGTGGTGTCAATGGATAAACGTTCTTTTGCCAGATTTGTTTTAGATTACAATTCTTCAAACATCCCTTCACCCTGGCCTCCTATGCAAACTACGCGGTTATGGTATTACCGGTCGCCTGCTTGACCTAATCCAATCTTTCTTAAATAACCGCAAAATGAAGGTCGTTCTGAATGGGCGTGCCTCTTCGTCCTACAGCACGAATGCTGGTGTCCCACAAGGCTCTATCCTGGGCCCGACGCTCTTCCTTATTTTCATCAACGACCTCCCAGATGAGATCAAGTCCCAAGTAGGCATCTACGCAGATGACACTACAATATACTCCCGCTCCAGTAAGAAACCTGTCGTGGCGGACAGACATAATCTCGCTGCTGACCTTGAGCGGGATCTACACTCTGTGGTGAACTGGGGCAAGAAGTGGCTTGTCAATTTCAATTCCCATCGTCGAAATGTGGCCTCCCTCTGTCTCTTCTATAAATACTTTCATGGCTTCTGCTTGGATGAGCTTAAGTCACTGATGCCTCCTCAACAGGTGTTTACCCGTGCAACCAGACTGGCAACTGGGTCCCATCCATTCACAGTCAGGTTAGCCAAATGCAGACGACAATTCTACTCCTGCAGCTTCCTCTCTCGCACTTCCCGCCTGTGGAACTCACTCCCGTATTCTTGCTTTCCTGACGGCTACAACCTCCAGGAATTTAAATGCAAAGTTAATACTCATCTACTAACTACTGGACTCTAGCTCTCTCCCCTCCCCCGTATAACCTTCACTTTCTCTCCACCTATGTATCTGTCATTGCACCTGCTTCCTCAGCTTTCTATTGTTCCTTTCTAACTAGCTTGTACTCCTCACTCTTTTCTAATTAATCTTTTTACATTTATGTAACCCCCTGCACATCAGTGGCGTTTCTGCCTTGCTCGGGGTGAAATGATTAAAAAAAAAATAATCGACAAAAAATAGAACGTAAGTATTGTTTTTGTTGATGTAATTATATATGTATATGAAGAAGATGGGAAATATAAAATCACTTCTGTTGGTTATAAATCCTACATAAATAGGAAATAGAAAATTTTGAAACGTTAAAATTTTAAACTTTTAACTTTAAATTACTTTTAGCAAAGTTTAACTTCCATATCCCAAAAAACAGTGTTCAAAATGGCGGATTTTCTGTTGATACAGCTAATGTTATATACTGCCGCTGGATCTTAACAAACATCGTATACATAAAAATATAATTTTATGTCTTTAGTTTTCGTCGGTGACGCTTGGGTAGAGCAGCAGAGCAATTGGAGAGAGTTCACGCACACGAAGGGACCACCGGGAGTCAGAAGCCAGCGGGGATCTCTTCTTTGTCTCTTCAGCCAAAAATTCTAAACTTTTATATAGTCTTAAAACTCTCATGCATTTTTGCTTTTTCGGGTTGTCGCTTTTTTATATGATATCTACGGCCGGATGTATCTGTCAATCACACCCGGCTGTCAATTGCCTTTCAGGCCGGTTGTCACTTATTTATTTCGTTGCACTTTGTTGACATCATCTACGGGCGGATATATCTGTCAACTACATCTTTGTCACTTTGTCGACTTCACCCACGGCAGGATGTACCTGTCAATTACATCCGCCATTCAAGGTTATATATTACACTGTTACTGTATACTACCAAGAGCTTCTCGGTAAAATTTATTTACAAGATTACTAAAAGTAAAAAATAATTAAGATTCTAAGAGTATGTATATCAAGTACAAGGCAATATTTATTATTTACATTAAGGAAATAAATTTAAATGCAAATATTTTTTATTCGAAAATTTATAAAAATCTACAAAGTTATCAAAATAAGTGAACCAACAATACCTTTTAATAGATAACTATGAAAACAAGTTTTTATTTATAATTCTTTTTTAAATATTGATGAAATATAATGCAATAATATCAAATAATAAATTATTATTCTAGACTTTATATCATTGCTATTTATCCTAAAAATTAAAATAAAATATCATATTAAATATTTTATTATCAACCAAGTTCTGGCATGAAAACATTTTTTGATCTGTATGCAGGAATGGGATGTTCCTATTCTCTTATATACGTGGGCACTATTGGTAATGAGTAGAGCAGAGTGCTCTCACTCTCTCTCTCTCTCTCTCTCTCTCTCTCTCTCTCTCTCTCTCTCTCTCTCTCTGTGTGTGTGTGTGTGTGTGTGTGTGCTTCCGAGCGGAGAGGAACTCTACCTCTTCGGCGGAGCCCCGTCTTGGATGAATAGACAAGAGCCCGACCAAGCCTTAAGCTGGGTATACGGGATATTTTTGGCTGAGCTAAGGGATCGGAATCCTCACATTAATTCACCTTGTGTCGCATCCAACTTGGTGGGAAGGTGGTAAATTCAGAGTAGAGTGGTTATACTGGCCATGAGTTACTAGCAATGCAGCTACTTCACGCAGCGGGCGTGTCTTGTATTTGTGATATACTATTATCCCCAAGCTCTCTTTTGTAGATTACGCACGCAGTAACCTTTTAGAGTTACAACAAATGGTACATTTTCTTATAATAGGTTCATATATTTTTCTATAATTAACTTTTTTATAAATTTATGAACCAAACAATTGTTTTCACATTCATTTCTTTATCCATGCGTAAATGATAAACATTTCATTGTAGTTGATTTTCATATATCAGTCAGCTAAGTGCCATACGTAATACAAGGTGGGGTGATCATATCTCGAAAACGGCTGGGCAGAAGATTTTCCTGCAGTAGGTTGCCATTACTTTCGTTGCCAACTAAGGGTACAAAATCAAATCTGTTTTGTTATTTAACCCATAGCTGGGGAACGAGACGGATTAATGTCTTTCCCAAAGGAAATTTACGCGTAAATGAATGCAAGGAATTCAAGTGAAATTCGAACTCAGCTCTCCGATTTCTCGTTCGGAGCTGATATCCACGGCAAACACATAGATTAACAATCTAATAGCGCTTAATTTTTTTCTTGTAAATTTTTAAGAACAAATAAAATCCATTATATATATATTATTTAAATAATTAAAAAGAATGAAAGACAACTTACCTGGAGGATTTGGTGGCTACAAAAGAAATAGACATATTTTTTTAGAATTTTATTTCTTCATGGCGAGCGTGCAAAAAAAAATACCCACCTTCAAGCAGCTAGTTCAATTAATTTAGACAAAATTAACTGAATTTTCTATGAGTAATTATTAACAGATTTATGTAGATAGATAGATAGATAGATAGATAGATAGATAGATAGATAGATAGATAGATAGATAAAGAAACAGTTATTTTATAGAAAAGCATTTAAAAGCATTAGATAGATAGATAGATAGATAGATAGATAGATAGATAGATAGATAGATAGATATGAACACAGTGTGATAGATAGATAGATAGATAGATAGATAGATAGATAGATATGAACACAGTGTGATAGATAGATAGATAGATAGATAGATAGATAGATAGATAGATAGATAGATAAAGAAACAGTTATTTTATAGAAAAGCATTTAAAAGCATTAGATAGATAGATAGATAGATAGATAGATAGATAGATAGATAGATAGATATGAACACAGTGTGATAGATAGATAGATAGATAGATAGATAGATAGATAGATAGATAGATAGATAGATAGATTTCGGAAGAAAAATTCCTCCTCCACAGCTAGATAGCTATTTTCCCCAGCAAGGAGGAATTGACATGTGATACTCCATAGAATGCCATTTTTATTTTAGCACTTTACTTCACACAAGGCCCAAGAGACACTCAAGTTAGATGGTTACTGAGTCTGATCTATGGAGAGATAAATTGTCATTTATATTATATATATTGGGATATGTGAAATAGATATCGGTTGACCCGAGACATGAAGAGCAGTAGTCAGAGAATCCTCGTCTCTGGAGTTTGTGATACAAAGTAACACTTCCAGTAAAGAATGTATCTGAGTGGAACTTACTATTTACTAAAAAAAATTATAGCTGTCGGGAAAGCAAGTAAATGGAAGGGAATTCCATAGGTTCATTGCCGACATATTGAAGCCAACTTTCAACTACATGCACAGTTCTCTGATTGTAAATCACCGACACGGGAGGCTGAGCTGGTCGAGATGCTGTTCCTTTCATAGAAAGCAAACACAACCTACGGCTGTGTTGTGTTTAGTCTACCATTCAGTCTCCATGAATATTGAATAAAAGTGTGGATATAGTAAAAGCTATCGGCGCAGGAAGTAAACTCATTTCGAATGAATTTCTAAAGAAGCTTTTAGTATTTGCTATATCACATGATATGGAATCATTAGAGGGAATGAATGTTTGGATAGATTTGTTTCATAAATTCTAGCCATAATATTCCAGGTTCCATAAAGAGCTAGTATTCAAATAATTTCTAATGCATTCTTATAGTAAAATCATTTCCAATGAATTTCTATAGATGCTTTTAGTATTTGCTATATCACTCGATATGGAATCATTAGAGGGAACGAAAGTTTGGATGGATTTGTTTCATAAATTCTAGCCATAATATTCCAGGTTCCATAAAGAGCTAGTATTCAAATAATTTTTAATTTTTTCCAAAAGTAAAATCATTTCCAATGAATTCCTATAGATACTTTTAGTATTTGCTATATCACTAGATATGGAATCATTAGAGAGAATGAAAGTTTGGATGGATTTCTATCGTAAATCCTAGCCATAATATTCCAGGTTCCATAAAGAGCTAGTATTCAAATAATTTCTAATGCATTCCTATAGTAAAATCATTTCCAATGAATTTCTATAGATGCTTTTAGTATTTGCTATATCACTAGATATGGAATCATTAGAGAGAATGAAAGTTTGGATGGATTTCTTTCGTAAATCCTAGCCATAATATTCCAGGTTCCATAAAGAGCTAGTATTCAAATAATTTCTAATGCATTCCTATAGTAAAATCATTTCCAATGAATTTCTATAGATGCTTTTAGTATTTGCTATATCACTAGATATGGAATCATTAGAGAGAATGAAAGTTTGGATGGATTTCTTTCGTAAATCCTAGCCATAATATTCCAGGTTCCATAAAGAGCTAGTATTCAAATAATTTCTAATGCATTCCTATAGTAAAATCATTTCCAATGAATTTCTATAGATGCTTTTAGTATTTGCTATATCACTAGATATGGAATCATCAGACGGAATGACCATTTCTTATAGATTTTTTATAGCATCAATAAAAGAAATATAAGTTTTGATAAAATTGTTTAACGAATCCTTGCTGTAATATGCATTATATTCTGTCTCTGCAGAGCTTCCTTGCAGATGTCTCTCCATAGCTTATTGTGAAAGGTAATTGCTTTGTGCATAGTGCTGAATTTAGACATTTCTCCTAGAATGATTGTCGGCAAAACCTCAAGGGCCCTTCTCTTTAATCAAGCGTGAACCATGGATTCGTGCTATTTCTAGTCAGACACATAATATGGAATGGGTCTTTAAAAATATAAGGTACATAATGATGATCATATTCCACTTGAATCATACACACAGACTAATAAAGAAAAATTGGAAATACCTCCATGTCTAATGGAACAGCCGCGATCCAGCCAAACCCAAAAGAAATTGTAACAATCCAGAAAAGTATTGTTATCATAGTTACAGATTGAAAACGCCAAATTCAGGAATCTTTTCTTCTCTCTCTGGCAAATTTATGCAACAAGTAATCACAATGTTTTTAGCTTCTGAGCCCTGTGTATAATGTTAACATTAGCGAGTGTGTCTGCGTGTCCACCTGTTGTTTGTGATAAGATTAAATGCTTAAATGGGCGTGTTTACAGAAAGACAGAAACGCACGATAGTCAACAATGAAATTACCAGAGATACCTGACCTGAAACGGTTAGATTTTACACCGTCCGTATATTTTTGTCAATTTTTGTTTTCAAAATATATTTAAATTTCCAAAAGTATTTCCTTCTGAAGATTTACAGCGGATTTCAGAGACACGCACATTTCACTTGATGCCTGGAGTGAGCTTTAGCACCAACAGATAGATAGATAGATAGATAGATAGATAGATAGATAGATAGATAGATAGATAGATAGATAGATAGATAGATATGAATAGATAGATAGATAGATAGATAGATAGATAGATAGATAGATAGATAGATAGATAGATAGATAGATATGAACAGTGGGATAGATAGATAGATAGATAGATAGATAGATAGATAGATAGATAGATAGATAGATAGATAGATAGATAGATAGATGCAAACTGATAAAGGTAGATAGATATAATGGGGAGACTAGGAAAAAGAATATTTAGTTTGTCTTTCTCCATTATGAGCAGTAGTATATCCGTGCTATACTAATACCTTAATACAACGGACGGAACATCAAACATGCATTGCTTTCAAAGATAATTTTATATACCACTATATCATCCAATAAATTATGTGTGTGTGTGTGTGTGTGTGTGAAAAATGGATCATTTTACTGATTGGTGGTAAAATGGGTATTTTACTGTTTTAGCGGTAAATTGCGTAATTTGAACGTTTTGTGCGTTAAAATGTTTGATATTACCTTTAAGGGCGAAAAAGTGTGATCTTACTATTTTGCTCGAAACAAGATGAATTTAACCGTTTTCTTAGTAAGAATAGGAAATTTTACCGTTTGGGGGGACAAATGTCGAAAATTGCCGATAATATCTTTCATTTTTTTACGTTTTGTAGGTTAAAATTCCCTGGGTGTAAAAAAAGAGTGATTTTACTTTTTGGTCGAAAGAAAGTGAATTTTCAAATTTTCTGTATAAAAATTGGTGATTTTTGCAATTTAGAACGTAAAAATGCCAAAAATTGCCGATTTGGGCGTAAAAATGGTAACTTTACGCCTTAATGGTAAAATGTGTCATATTACCGTTTTGTGCGTTAAAATTTGCGATACCTCTTCCCTGTGCGTAAAAAAGTGGGTTCTTATTTTTATTTTGCCTGAAACAAGTTACAATTAACCGTTTTGTGTCTAAATATAAATGATTTTGCCATCTGAAGTGTAAAATTAGGATTTTATCGTTTAGCGGTAAAATGAGACATTCGAAGAGTTTTCAGCATTAAAATATGAGGGTAAAAAAGTGGGGTCTTATTTTTATTTTTTTGCTTAATACAAGGTAAAAGTAACCGTTTTGTGTCTAGATATAGACGATTTTGCCATTTTGGGTGTAAAATTAGGATTTTATCGTTTAGCGGTAAAATGCGACATTCAATAGTTTTGTGCGTTAAAATATGTGATATCGCTTAACTGTGCGTAAAAAAAGTGTCATCTTACTTTTTTGTGCGATACAATGCGAAAATGACCGTTTTCTGTGGAAAAATAGGTGATTTTTTAAAATTTGGGCATAAAAAATATGGAAAATAGCCGTTTTGAGCGTTAGAATGTGTATTTTACCGTTTAACAGTAAAACTGGTCATTTTACCATTTTGTGCGTTAAAATGTGTAGTTTCAGGGGACATAAAAAGGTGTGATCTTACTTTTTTAACCGAAAAAAGTAAAATTAACCGTTTTGCGTGTAAGAGCAAGTGATTTTATTATCTTGGGCCGAAAAATTGTCGTTTTTGGGAATAAAAATGGATATTTTATTGTTTTAGTGATAAAATGCGTCATTTTCATCGTTTTGTGCGTTAAAATGTGTGCATTAAAATGTATGATATTGCTTCCCTGGGCGTAAAAATTTTGATCTTCTTTTGACGAAACGCACTTCCCGCCGGTGGAATTCACTTCCCCATACTTGCTTTCCTGACAGCTACAATCTTCAAGAATTCAAATGTAAAGTCAATAGTCATCTCCTATCTCACTAACCTGCATCCTATCTCTCATGCTCCTTTCTCCGTCCACTTCACTCTCATCAGTATTCTCATCCTTCTTTTACTCTCTTCCTGTCGTCCCCTATAACCTGTCACTCTTTCTCATAACTTTCCTCCTATGTAAACCCCTGCACAACAGTGGCAGTAAAATGCCTTGCTTGGAGCGACACGATTATAAAAAAAAACAAAAAAAAATGGGTGAAATAGGAGGTTTTACCCATTTGGACTTGAAAACGTAGAAATATGCCGTCTATTGCGTAAAAATGCCTATTTTCCATTACTGGCGTCTCTGCAAAAGCGTGCTCAGCAGGAACAAGACTTCAATACCCCCACTAATCAATGAATTTGAAGTTCTCACCTCCCCAGCCGACAAGGCTGAATGCTTTGCCCGTAGATTCTCAACCAATTCGACACTGGACTCGTTAGGAATACCTACACCAGACTTCCCACCCAGAACTATGGCTCAACTAAATAACGTCCACATTACACCCTCGCTGGTCGCCAAGATAATTGCGCAACTTGACCCACACAAAGCGAGCGGCGGTGACGGAATCCCAGTCATAGTACTGAAGAAATGTGCCCCAGAACTCTCCTCTGTCCTCTCTAAACTCTATAACCTCTGCCTATCTGCTTCCTGCTTTCCTGCCTGTTGGAAGTCCTCCTGCGTAGTACCTATATTTAAGAATTCTGGCGAACCCTCAGACCCCGCCAATTACCGTCCTATTAGTCTCCTTCCAATCTTTGGCAAAGTTTTCGAAGCCATTATCAACGCCGAGGTGACTCAGCATCTTATGGCCAACGGGCTTCTCTCTGACAAACAGTATGGGTTTCGCTTCACCAGGTCTACTGCTGATATGCTAACGACCATTACCGAATACATATACCAGGCACTCGACAAGAATGGTGAAGCCCGAACCGTTGCCTTGGATATCTCCAAAGCATTCGACAGGGTCTGGCATGCTGGCCTCTTGTGCAAACTGCGGAGCTATGGGATAACTGGACATCTGTTTGACCTCATCCAGTCTTTCCTCTCTAACCGCACATTGAAGGTGGTATTAAATGGGCATACCTCCCAAAACTACCAGACGAACGCGGGCGTCCCTCAAGGTTCTATCCTAGGCCCCACGCTCTTTCTGATCTACATTAATGATCTCCCCGACACCATTAGATCCCAAGTTGGCATGTATGCCGACGACACAACAATCTACTCCCGCATCGATCAGAAACCAGGTCTGGACGACAAAGTGAACCTCGCTGCCGTACTTGAAAGGGACCTCCAATCCGTAGTGACCTGGGGTAGGAAATGGTTGGTAAATTTCAATGCCTCCAAAATAAAGCTGTTATCAACTAATCACCATAGACAATCGCATCTACCTCCCATTAGCATGGGACAGGCTAGTCTCCCAGAGAGTAAAATACTACGCCTCCTTGGCCTTACACTCTCGGCGGACCTCAAATGGAATGACTATATTGAATCCATTGCCAAATCTGCTGCTATGAAAGTGGGCTCCCTGTGCAGGGCCCGGAAATTTTTCCCACCTGAATCTATTCTGCACATATACAAATCTACCATCCGCCCGTGTATTGAATATTGCTGCCATATCTGGTCGGGTGCCCCTGCTGCTCTCCTTGGGCTTCTTGACAAAATACAAAGGAGGATCTGTAACGTGGTTGATACTGACTTGGCAGACCGGCTGCAGCCGCTCTCACACCGGCGTGATGTGGCTTCCCTGTGCCTCTTCTACAAGTACTTTCATGGCTTCTGCTCCGATGAGCTTAGATCACTGGTGCCGCCTAAGCACGAATTTACACGAGATACTAGATTAGCAACTAGGTCCCACCCTTTTACAGTTAAACAAATAAGATGTAACCGTAAATTCTACTCCAACAGCTTCTTTTCTCGCGCTTCCCGCCTGTGGAACTCCCTTCCACAAGTCTGCTTTCCCGACAGTTACAATCTCCAGGTGTTTAAATGTAGGGTCAATAGACACCTCCTATCACACTAACTCCCAACTATTCCCACAACACTCTCATCTACCCAACCCTCATTCTCGGTATCCTTACCCGCCTATCACCCACCCTCTGTCATTTCCTATATTTAATCAGCCTTTCTCCACTCTACGTAGCCCCCTGCACAGTAGTGGCAGTGACATGCCTTGCTCGGGGTGAAACGCTTATAAAAAAAAAAAAAAAAAAAAAAAGAATACGTCGCTTCACCGGGTTGTGCGTTAAAATCTGTGATATCGCTTCTCTGGGCATAAAAAAAAGCGTGATCTTACATTTTTGGCCGAAACAAGGTGAATTCAACCATTTTGTGTGCAAATATATGAAATTTGACCGTTTGGGCGCAAAAATGTATATTTTACCGTTTTATCGCGGTAAAATGCTTCACTTTACCGTTTTGTGCGTTAAAATGTATAATATTGCTTCTTAGGGTATAAGAAAGTGCTATCTTACTTTGAAAGCTACAGCAAGCGGAATTTAATTGTTTTGTGTGTAAAAATAATGGATTTTACCACTTTGGGAATTAAAATGTAAAAAATGTCCTTCTTGGGCGCAAAAATGGGTACTTTACCGTTTTATTGGTAAAATGTGATTTTACCGTTTCGTGCGTTATTGGTATTTTCGCTGATTTTCGATACCTAAGTGAAGTGATCGGTGACAGCTAAGCATGGTTGACCAGAATAGACAGAATTGTCCATTTTTTTCCTGTAAAGGGAAGAAACCGTGAAACACACGACCTTTTAATGTAAGGCAGAAATATACAAAAAACTTCAAATACACAAAAAAATTAAAAACTATTTCAAAAATACGATGGTTCAAAGATTTGGATTAAACTTTTCAATTTTTTATTAGTAAATATATAGTCTTCACTTAATAACTTATAAACGTAACCTCAACAAGACTTTGTAGAATTTTACCAAAAATTTGAAATTTTATAATTTTTTATAATTAAAAAAGAAAAAAAATGTATTTGTAGCCATTTCTGAAAGATTTATTCATAATTCTAATTAAACGGATATAGTACGCGATAATAAGTTTTAGTTGTATTATGACAATTTAAAATTTTAATTGCCTTTCTGGTTTGTCTTTAGTTATTGTTAATGTTTTGAGAGTAGAAAATGCATTTTAGTATGAAACTATTTGAACACATTATACTGAAACAAAATAGAAATTTATTTAGTCAAAGTTAATATGACTAAAACATTATCTTCATATTTTATGAACTAATACTACATTTGCAAATTATTTAATTAATAGACAGATTTTTCTATAGTTGGAGCCTTCATTTTCAATTTACAATACTTTTAGTAATGGTGAGCAATTCTAAACATATGTTCGTCATAAATTTGTAAAATTATCTACATTATCTTACCCAAAAGGAAGAAACTACGATTAAAGTAGACACGTAACTACGTTAATTTAGGCCACATTTTGAAAATACCAATGATAAACTGCTTCAACGACTGAAACAGGTGTTAATGTCAGTTAAAATTTTGATCGGTTTTTTTGAGAAAATTTCAAAGATTGTTTTAAAAGCAATGCAGATGACAGTTTTTATTATTTAAACTGAGTAAATAAATATCAAAATATTAAATAAATATCACAGGCCCAAACTTGCTTTAGATTATATTCTACAAATTAGCAGGTAAAGAAGAGCTGTTTTCTTTCAGATTCGTAAACGTTAACTGGGAAAGTATTGTGGGGACATACCTACAAATGGACTCGTCCACACCTTTATGGCTACCAACTCTGAGTGGGAGTCACTGAGTAGTAACCACAGAGTGAGTGAATGAGTGAGTCAGGACGCCTGCGAGAGAAAGTACTATCCAGTCCACGTTTACCTTTTTACTACGTTTTACGAGAATATATACTATTCAACCTTATATCCAAGTCCGTGTTATCTTTCTATGGCCCTTCGGTCAAAACAGAAAGGTTATTTGATTGAATTCTTATGCAAGTACGGTGCTGTATGCATACAGAAGAAAGTTCACGTTATCCTCTCTAATCGAGTGAAAATTTGGCTGGAATTGAAACCTAATTCCACAATTACGTTATCACGGTGCTACTATAAGCTGCTCACATAGAAGTGTGGAAAAATACATATCTGTTTAACGGAACTGTTCTTCATTTAATATAAGTCAAATTCCATCCTTCTTGTTTTGTGTAGTTAAATATCATTGAAAAATGTCTGCTCGTATGTACAAATTAATATGCTGTATATTGTTTTCCAGTCAAGTTACATTTAGAGTCTAGATTACGCAAAGTAATCGGGCGGTATCATCAAACAGAAAATCTGAAAATACGTGTGAGTTGTAATTACAAGTTTGATTTGGTTATTTCTGTTGAGTCATATCAGCACAAAGACCATATTTGGTAATAAAATTTAAATTTAATGTTCAGCTGTGTTCTTTTTTTTTTTTTGTAATTTTTTGATTTTTTTTTTTTGTAATTTTTTGATTTTTTTTTTTGTAATTTTTTTTTGTAATTTTTTAATTTTTTTTTTGTAATTTTTTTTTTGTATCGTTTCATTTAATTATTGCATTATATATATATATATATATATATATATATATATATATATATCCGAGTGAATAAGAAACGAAGAAAAATTTTACAACGTCCAAAACATTAATTTAGAACAGTGCTCAATATATAATATACAGCTGTGAATATATATATATATATATATACATAGCTTGTGTTTTGTGTCGTTTTCAGTTATTTCATTTGGATTGAATTAAAAATCACTGCAACTCACTAATATGAGTTTTAGGGAGAAAGGTTCTTTGCACTTGAGGTCATTTTTAGGAGGAACGATTGGCTAATGTCCAATACAGTGTAGCCAGAAGAACTTACCCTTTCATTGCATGTATGCTATTCATCAATGGTTAAGTGGGTATTGAGAAGTTTGCTACTGTTAGTTATTAGGGTTCGGGTTATGTTTAGGAGCAGGGTTATGGATAGGATGATTAGGTTTAAGGATTTTAGTTGGGGTTAGGGCAGAATTAGGATTAAGTTTAGGGTTGCAGTCAGGATAGGATTTGATTTATTTGGGGTTTCTTTAGGGAGGGTTAGAGAAAAGTTAGGGGCTAGGTTAAAGGTGGGGTTCTCGCTAGAGTTAGGATACATGGTTTAAGTTCTGATTAGAGTTAGGCTTAGGATTTCTTGGTGCCAAAATAATAAGTTTGCGTTCGGAGCAGATCAAGTGATTGAGTTGGCGACTTATTCACGTCATCGTAGTAGTCGGTAGACAATCATCAGTCAACCACAAAAGGAAGACTTAGTATCCGAACATTACTACTATTGATGGCATGCACAGCGAAACATATACTTATCTTAACTTCCCAAATCACATTTCGCTTAAACAAACGATATCTTTGAACTTTTGAAGTTGAAGGTATTTGACAACATATGATTCTACTCATCAAATTACATATGAATCAAGTAAAGACACAAAGTTAAAAATGCACCAGATGCGTAATATTCAGGAGTTAAAAGGACTGATATATATTGCTCAAAATCAATTTTATTTGACACCATATGATTCCTGTCAAATTACATATGAATCAAGTAAGAACACAAAGTTAAAAATGCACCAGATGCGTAATATTCAGGAGTTAAAGGACTGATATATATTATAAAATCAATTTTATTTGACACCATATGATTCTACTCATCAAATTGCATATGAATCAGAAGTAAGAACACAAAGTTAAAAATGCAGATGCGTAATATTCAGGGATAAAGGACTGATATATATTATAAAATCAATTTTATTTGACACCATATGATTCTACTCATCCATTACATATGAATCAGAAGTAAGAACACAAAGCAGGCCGACTCATAGGTAACTCTTGGAAAAAGCAAGAATTGAAGAATGAATCTTCAATTCAAATTTCCTGTTAAACTGAGGTATTTTCCGTTTGTTTGTTTTTGTTTGTTTTGTTTTGTTTTTTATTTTTGTTTTTATATATATCTGTGTTTTTGTCCCCCCCCTTTTTCGGAGTTCTGCATACTTCATTTGGAGGAAAAAAAAAAATTTTGAAATTTGCATATTTATTCTATATGCCGAGAAGCTACTTTGTGAGTTATGTTAGCCATTACAGCTCCATGCCATTGTCTTTGAATAAATTTACCTAATAGGCAAGAGCTCGCCGTTAACTCTTGGAAAAGCAAGAGATTGAAGATGAATCTTCAATTCAAATTTCCTGTGTTAAAACTGAGAGGTATTTTCCGTTTGTTTGTTTGTTTGTTTTTTTTTTTTTTTGTTTTTTTGCATATATATCTGTGTTTTTGTCCCCCTTTTTTTCGGAGTTCATGCTTCATTTGGGAGAAAAAAAAATTTTGAAATTTATATTTATTTCTGCTATGCGAAGCTACTTTGGCCGAAATTTATCAGCAGCCATTACAGCTCCATGCACGTACTTATTTCTTTGAATAGAATTTCACCCTATGAGCAAACTCGCCGTTAACTCTTGGGGAAAAGCAAGGAATTGAAGAATGAATCTTCAATTCAAATTTCCTAATGTTAAACTGAGAGGTATTTTCCGTTTTGTTTGTTTTGTTTGTTTTTTTTTATTTTTTTGTTTTATATATATCTGTGTTTTTGTCCCCCCCTTTTTCGGAGTTCATGCTTCATTTGGGAGGAAAAAAAAAATTTTGAAATTTATATTTCAAAACTCTTTGGCGGGGGCCTCAACCTTATTACAACTCCGGCACGTGCTGTTCTTTTGGTGAATGAATTTACACAACAGGCAAAACTCGCCATTAATAGCAGGAAAAGCAGAATTGAAGAATGAATCTTCAATTCAAATTTCCTAATGTTAAACTATGAAAAATTATTTTCCGTTTGTTTGTTTGTTTGTTTGTTTGTTTTTTATTTTTTTGTTTTTATATATATCTGTGTTTTTGTCCCCCCCCTTTTTCGGGTTCATGCTTCATTTGGGAGGAAAAAAAAAAAAAAATTTTGAAATTTATATTTATTCTGCTATGCAAACTGCTTTGGCCGAGTTATCAGCAGCGTACAGCTCCATGCCACGTGCTGTTCTTTGAATGAGAATTTACCTAGCAGGCCGACTCGCCGTTAACTCTTGGGAAAAGCAAAAATTGAAGAATGAATCTTCAATTTAAAATTTCCTGTGTTAAACTGAAGAGGTATTTTCCGTTTGTTTGTTTTGTTTTGTTTTTTATTTTTTGTTTTTATATATATCTGTGTTTTTGTCCCCCCCCCCTTTTTCGGAGTTCATGCTTCATTTTAGGAGGAAAAAAAAAATTTACCAGAAATTTATATTTATTCCTACTTTATGCAAGCTACTTTGTGAAGTTATCAGCAATATTCTGGCTCATACACGTGCTGTTCTTTAAGATAAATTTACCCCTAGCAGGCCGACTCGCCGTTAGCTCTTGGGAAAAGCAAAATTGAAGAATGAATCTTCAATAAATTTCTGTGTTAAACTGAGAGGTATTTTTGTTTGTTTGTTTGTTTTATTTTTTTATTTTTTATTTTATATATATCTGTGTTTTTGTCCCCCCCCCTTTTTCGGAGTTCATGCTTCATTTGGGAGGAAAAAAAAAAAATTTGAAATTTATATTTATTCTGCTATGCAGCTTCTGCAATGATTTATCAGCAGCCATTACAGCTCCATCACCACGTACTGTTCTTTGAATGGGTACCTGGCAAATACTATGGTGCTCTTGGAAAAGCAGAATTGAAGAATAAATCTTCAATTCAAATTTCCTGTGTTAAACTGAGAGGTATTTTCCGTTTGTTTGTTTTGTTTGTTTTGTTTGTTTTGTTTGTTTTGTTTGTTTTTTTTATTTTTTCGTTTTTATATATATCTGTGTTTTTGTCCCCCCCCCCTTTTTCGGAGTTCATGCTTCATTTGGGAGGAAAAAAAAAAAAAAAAATTTTGAAATTTATATTTATTCTGTATATGAGAAGCTACTTTGGCCGAGTTATCAGCAGCCATTACAGCTCCATGCCACGTGCTGTTCTTTGAATGGGAATTTACCTAGCGAGGCCGACTCGCCGTTAACTCTTGGGAAAAGCAAGGAATTGAAGAATGAATCTTCAATTCAAATTTCCTGTGTTAAACTGAGAGGTATTTTCCGTTTGTTTGTTTTGTTTGTTTTTTTATTTTTTTGTTTTTATATATATCTGTGTTTTTTGTCCCCCCCCTTTTTTTCGGAGTTCATGCTTCATTTGGGAGGAAAAAAAAAAAAAATTTTGAAATTTATATTTATTCTGCTATACTGACTACTTTGTGAGTTATCAGCAGCCATTACAGCTCCATGCCACGTGCTGTTCTTTGAATGGGAATTTACCTAGCAGGCCGACTCGCCGTTAACTCTTGGGAAAAGCAAGAATTGAAGAATGAATCTTCAATTCAAATTTCCTGTGTTAAACTAAGAGGTATTTTCCGTTTGTTTGTTTGTTTGTTTTGTTTGTTTTTTTTATTTTTTTTGTTTTTATATATATCTGTGTTTTTGTCCCCCCCCTTTTTCGGAGTTCATGCTTCATTTTGGGGAGGAAAAAAAAAAAATTTTGAAATTTATATTTATTCTGCTATGCGAAGCTACTTTGGCCGAGTTATCAGCAGCCATTACAGCTCCATGCCACGTGCTGTTCTTTGAATGGGAATTTACCTAGCAGGCCGACTCGCCGTTAACTCTTGGGAAAAGCAAGAATTGAAGAATGAATCTTCAATTCAAATTTCCTGTGTTAAACTGAGAGGTATTTTCCGTTTGTTTGTTTTGTTTGTTTTGTTTGTCTTTTTTATTTTTTGTTTTATATATATCTGTGTTTTATTCCCCCCCCCCCCTTTTTCGGAGTTCATGCTTCATTTGGGAGGAAAAAAAAAAATTTTGAAATTTATATTTATTCTGCTATGCGAAGCTACTTTGGCCGAGTTATCAGCAGCCATTACAGCTCCATGCCACGTGCTGTTCTTTGAATGGGGTACCTAGCAGGCCGACTCGCCGTTAACTCTTGGGAAAAGCAAGAATTGAAGAATGAATCTTCAATTCAAATTTCCTGTGTTAAACTGAGGTATTTTCCGTTTGTTGTTTTTGTTGTTTTTGTTTTTGTTTTTTATTTTTTTGTTTTTATATATATCTGTGTTTTGTCCCCCCCCCCCCCTTTTTCGGAGTTCATGCTTCATTTGGGAGGAAAAAAAAAAAAATTTTGAAATTTATATTTATTCTGCTATGCGAAGCTACTTTTGGCCGAGTTATCAGCAGCCATTACAGCTCCATGCCACGTGCTGTTCTTTGAATGGGAATTTACCTAGCAGGCCGACTCGCCAAAATTTAACTCTTGGGAAAAGCAGAATTGAAGAATGAATCTTCAATTCAAATTCCTGTGTTAAACTGAGAGGTATTTTCCGTTTTGTTTGTTTTGTTTTGTTTTGTTTTGTTTTTATTTTTTTGTTTTTATATATATCTGTGTTTTTTTGTCCCCCCTTTTTCGGAGTTCATGCTTCATTTGGGAGGAAAAAAAAAATTTTGAAATTTATATTTATTCTGCTATGCGAAGCTACTTTGGCCGAGTTATCAGCAGCCATTACAGCTCCATGCCACGTGCTGTTCTTTGAATGAGGTACCTAGCAGGCCGATAACCGTTAACTCTTGGGAAAAGCAAGAATTGAAGAATGAATCTTCAATTCAAATTTCCTGTGTTAAACTGAGGTATTTTCGATTTGTTGTTTTGTTTTGTTTTGTTTTGTTTTTATTTTTTTGTTTTTATATATCTGTGTTTTTGTCCCCCCTTTTTCGGAGTTCATGCTTCATTTGGGAGGAAAAAAAAAAAATTTTGAAATTTATATTTATTCTGCTATGCGAAGCTACTTTGGCCGAGTTATCAGCAGCCATTACAGCTCCATGCCACGTGCTGTTCTTTGAATGGGAATTTACCTAGCAGGCCGACTCGCCGTTAACTCTTGGGAAAAGCAAAATTGGAAGAAGGCAGAATCTTCAATTCAAATTTCCTGTGTTAAACTGAGAGGTATTTTCCGTTTGTTTGTTTTGTTTGTTTTTTTTTTTGTTTTTTTATATATATATATCTGTGTTTGTCCCCCCCCTTTTTCGGAGTTCATGCTTCATTTGGGAGGAAAAAAAAAAAAAATTTTTGAAATTTATATTTATTCTGCTATGCGAAGCTACTTTGGCCGAGTTATCAGCAGCCATTACAGCTCCATACCCGTGCTGTTCTTTGAATGAAATTTACCTAGCAGGCCGACTCGCCGTTAACTCTTGGAAAAGCAAGAATTGAAGAATGAATCTTCAATTCAAATTTCCTGTGTTAAACTGAGAGGTATTTTCCGTTTGTTTGTTTTGTTTTGTTTTGTTTTGTTTTTTTTTATTTTTTGTTTTTATATATATCTGTGTTTTTGTCCCCCCCCTTTTTTTCGGAGTTCATGCTTCATTTGGGAGGAAAAAAAAATTTTGAAATTTATATTTATTCTGCTATGCGAAGCTACTTTGGCCGAGTTATCAGCAGCCATTACAGCTCCATGCCACGTGCTTTGTTCTTTGAATGAAATTTACCTAGCAGGCCGACTCGCCGTTAACTCTTGGGAAAAGCAAAAATTGAGAATGAATCTTCAATTCAAATTTCCTGTGTTAAACTGAAGGTATTTTCCGTTTGTTTGTTTGTTTGTTTTGTTTGTCTTTTTTATTTTTTTGTTTTTATATATATCTGTGTTTTTGTCCCCCCCCTTTTTCGGAGTTCATGCTTCATTTGGGAGAGAAAAAAAAAAAAATTTTGAAATTTATATTTATTCTGCTATGCGAAGCTACTTTGGCCGAGTTATCAGCAGCCATTACAGCTCCATGCCACGTGCTGTTCTTTGAATGGGAATTTACCTAGCAGGCCGACTCGCCGTTAACTCTTGGGAAAAGCAAGAATTGAAGAATGAATCTTCAATTCAAATTTCCTGTGTTAAACGAGAGGTATTTTCCGTTTGTTTGTTTTTTGTTTTGTCTTTTTTTGTTTTTTTTGTTTTTTATATATATCTGTGTTTTTGTCCCCCCCCCTTTTTCGGAGTTCATGCTTCATTTGGGAGGAAAAAAAAAAATTTTGAAATTTATATTTATTCTGCTATGCGAAGCTACTTTGGCCGAGTTATCAGCAGCCATTACGGCTCCATGCCACGTGCTGTTCTTTGAATAGAGATTTACCTAGCAAGGCCGACTCGCCGTTAACTCTTGGGAAAAGCAAAGAATTGAAGAATGAATCTTCAATTCAAATTTCCTGTGTTAAACTGAGAGGTATTTTCCGTTTGTTTGTTTTGTTTGTTTTTTATTTTTTTGTTTTTATATATATCTGTGTTTTTGTCCCCCCCCTTTTTCGGAGTTCATGCTTCATTTGGGAGGAAAAAAAAAAAAATTTTGAAATTTATATTTATTCTGCTATGCGAAGCTACTTTGGCCGAGTTATCAGCAGCCATTACAGCTCCATGCCACGTGCTGTTCTTTGAATGGGAATTTACCTAGCAGGCCGACTCGCCGTTAACTCTTGGGAAAAGCAAGAATTGAAGAATGAATCTTCAATTCAAATTTCCTGTGTTAAACTGGAAGGTATTTTCCGTTGTTTGTTTTGTTTGTTTTTTTTATTTTTTGTTTATATATATCTGTGTTTGTCCCCCCCTTTTTCGGAGTTCATGCTTCATTTGGGAGGAAAAAAAAAAAAAAAAAATTTTGAAATTTATATTTATTCTGCTATGCGAAGCTACTTTGGCCGAGTTATCAGCAGCCATTACAGCTCCATGCACGTGCTGTTCTTTGAATGGGAATTTACCTAGCAGGCCGACTCGCCGTTAACTCTTGGGAAAAGCAAGAATTGAAGAATGAATCTTCAATTCAAATTTCCTGTGTTAAGCTGAGAGGTATTTTCCGTTTGTTTTGTTTTGTTTGTTTTTATTTTTTTGTTTTTATATATATCTGTGTTTTTTGTCCCCCCCCCTTTTTCGGAGTTCATGCTTCATTTGGGGAGGAAAAAAAAAAAAAATTTTGAAATTTATATTTATTCTGCTATGCGAAGCTACTTTGGCCGAGTTATCAGCAGCCATTACAGCTCCATGCCGTGCTGTTCTTTGAATGGGAACTACCTAGCAGGCCGACTCGCCGTTAACTCTTGGGAAAAGCAAAGAATTGAAGAATGAATCTTCAATTCAAATTTCCTGTGTTAAACTGAGAGGTATTTTCCGTTTGTTTGTTTTGTTTGTTTTGTTTTTATATATCTGTGTTTTGTCCCCCCCCCCCTTTTTCGGAGTTCATGCTTCATTCGGGAGGAAAAAAAAAAATTTTGAAATTTATATTTATTCTACAGTGCGAAGCTACTTTGGCCGAGTTATCAGCAGCCATTACAGCTCCATGTCACGTGTTGCTCTTTGAATGGGAATTTACTCAGCAGGCTGACTCGCCGTTAACCTTTAAAAGCAAGAATTGAAGAATGAACTTCAATCAAATTCTGTGTTAAACTGGAGAGGTATTTTCCGGTTTGTTTGTTTTGTTTGTTTTTTTTTTTTTTTTTGTTTTTATATATTCGTGTTTTTGTCCCCCCCTTTTTTTCGGAGTTCATGCTCATTTGGGAGGAAAAATTTTGAAATTTATATTTATTCACAGTTACTTGGCCGAGTTATCAGTGCAGCCATTACAGCTCCATGCCACGCCGTTCTTTGAATGGAATTCACTTCCAGCAGGTTTACCTGCCGTTAACTCTTGGAGGCAATTGAAGAATGAATTAACTAAATTCTGTGTTAAACTGAGAGGTATTTTTCCGTTTGTTTGTTTTGTTTGTTTTGTTTGTTTTTTTTATTTTTGTTTTTACATATATCTGTTTTTGGTCCCTCTCCCCTTTTTCGGAGTTCATAGTTTCATTTGGGAGAAAAAAAAATTTTCGAAATTTATATTTATTCTGTTATGCGAAGTCACTTTGGCCGAGTTGTTTAAAAATATTACAGCTCCATGCCACGCGTTCTTTGGAATTGGAATTTACCTAGTAGGTCGACCTGCCGTTAACTCTGAAAGCAAGAATTGAAGAATGAATCTCAATTCAAATTCTCCTGTGTTAAACTGAGAGGTATTTTCCGTTTGTTTGTTTTGTTTGTTTTGTTTGTTTTTTTTGTTTTTTTGTTTTCATATATATCTGTGTTTTTGTCCCCCCCCCCTTTTTTTCGGAGTTCATGTTTCATTTATGAAAAAAAAAATTTTGGAAATTTATATTTATTCTGCTATGCGAAGCTACTTGGCCGAGTTATCAGCAGTCATTACGGTGCTCCAGGCGCCACGTGCTGTTCTTTGGAATGGGAATTTACCTAGTAGGTAGTTTGACCTCGCCGTTAACTCTTGGGAAGCAAGAAATTCGGAAGAAGCAACTAAATTCACTTCGTTAAACTGAGAGGTATTTTCTGGTTTGTTTGTTTTGTTTGTTTTGTTTGTTTTTTTATTTCTTTTGTTTTTATATATATCTGTGTTTTCGTCCCCCCCCCCTTTTTCGGAGTTCATGCTTCATTTGGGAGGAAAAAAAAATTTTGAATGTATTTATTCTGCTATGCGAAGTTGCATTGGCCGAGTTATCAGCAGCCATTACAGCTCCATGCCACGTTGTTCTTTGAATGGGAATTTACCTAGCAGGTCGACCTCCGCGCATAACTCTTTGGGAAAGCAAGACCAAGAATGAATCTTCAATTCAAATTTCCTGTGTTAAACTGACAGTATTTTCCGTTTTGTTTGTTTGTTTGTTTTGTTTGTTTTTTTTATTTTTTTTGTTTTTATATATATCTAAAGTTTTGTCCCTCCCTTTTTCGGAGTTCATGCTTCATTTGGGAGGAAAAAAAAATTTTGAAATTTATATTTATTCCCATGCATGGTTACCGGTTTATTATTTTCACAGCCATTACAGTCGCACACGTGCTGTTCTTTGAATGGAATTTACCCAGCAACACCGTCGTTAACTTGGAGGTGCCAAGAATTGAAGAAACGAATCTTCAATTCAAATTTCTGTGTTAAACTGAGAGGTATTTTCCGTTTGTTTGTTTTGTTTGTTTTGTTTGT
Organism: Ascarosepion bandense; assembly: GCA_037127315.1. Taxonomy (NCBI): domain Eukaryota; kingdom Metazoa; phylum Mollusca; class Cephalopoda; order Sepiida; family Sepiidae; genus Ascarosepion; species Ascarosepion bandense. Next base: position 189,484 of record JBBBDQ010002389.1, on the reverse strand, counting down.
TTTTTTATTTTTTTGTTTTTATATATATCCGTGTTTTTGTCCCCCCTTTTTCAGAGTTCACGTTTCCCATCGAGAAAAAAAAAAATTTTGAAATTTATATTTTATCTTTATTGCGCGCGGCTACTTTGGCCGAGTTATCAGCAGCCATTACGCAGCTCCATGCCACGTGCTGTTCTTTGAATGAAATTTACCTAGGCAGGTCGACTCGCCGTTAACCTTGAGAAAGCAAAGACCATAATGAACTCAATTCAAATTTCGTGTTAAAATCCGAGAGGCATTTTCCGTTTTGTTTGTTTTGTTTATTTTTTTTATTTTTTTGTTTTTGTATATATATATCTGTGTTTTCTTTGTCCCCCCCTTTGGAGTTCACAAGCCTATCGGAGAAAAAAAAATTTTTGAAATTTATATTTATCTTGCATATGCGAAGCTACTTTGGCCGAGTTATCAGCAGCCATTACAGCTCCATGCCACGGTGCTGTTCTTTGAATGGGAATTTACTCAGTAGGACACCTGCCGTTAACTCTGAGTGCCAAGAATTGAAGAATGAATCTTCAATTCAAATTTCCTGTGTTAAACCGAGAGGTATTTCTTTTCCGTTTGTTTGTTTTGTTTGTTTTTTTTATTTTTTGTTTTTATATATATCTGTGTTTTTGTCCCCCTTTTTTTGGTTCACAGCCCATTTAAGGAAAAAAAATTTTGAAATTTATATTTATTCTGCTATGCGAAGCTACTTTCGTCGAGTTATCAGCAGCCATTGCGCTCCATGCCACGTGTTGTTTCCCGAACAACTTGTTCGGCAACACCTGCTGTTAACTTCCTTGGGAAAGCAAGAATTGAAGAATGAATCTTCAATTCAAATTTCCAAGAATTGAGATATATTTTCCGTTTGTTTGTTTTGTTTGTTTGTTTGTTTTTTTATTTTGTTTTTATATATATCTGTGTTTTTGTCCTCCTTTTTCGGAGTTCATGCTTCATCAGAGGAAAAAAAATTTTGAAAATTTATATTTATTCTACAGCAAGCCACTTTGGCCGAGTTATCAGCAGCTATTGCGCTCCATGCCACGTGCTGTTCTTTGAATGGAATTCTACCTTAGCAGGCCGACTCGCCGTTAACTCTTGGAAAAAGCAAGAACTGGAAGAACGAATCAATTCAAATTTCCCGTGTTAAACTGAGAGGTATTTTCCGTTTGTTTGTTTTGTTTGTTTTGTTTGTTTTTTTTATTTTTTGTTTTTATATATATCTGTGTTTTTGTCCCCCCCTTTTCGGAGTTCATGTTTACTTGGGAGGAAAAAAAAAATTTTGAAATTTATTTATTCTGCTACAAGGAAGCTACTTTGGCCGAGTTATCAGCAGCCATTACAGCTCCATGCCACGTGTTGCTCTTTGAATGTCTCATTCAGCAAAGGACTCGTCACAACTTGAAAAGCAAGAATCGAAGAACGAATCTTCAATTCAAATTTCGTGTTAAACTGATAGGTATTTCCGTTTGTTTGTTTTTTTTATTTTTGTTTTTATATATATCTGTTTTTGTCCCCCCCTTTTTTTCGGAGTTCATGCTTCATTTGGGAGGAAAAATTTTGAAATTTATATTTATTCTGCTATATGAAGCTACTTTGGTCGAGTTATCAGCAGCCGCTCCATGCCACATGTGCTGTTCTTTTTTTGAAATCGGGAATTTACCTACAGGCCGACTCGCTGTTAACCTTGGGAGAAAAGCAAGAATTGAAGAATGAATTTCAATTCAAATTTCCTGTGTTAAACTGAGAGGTCGGTTTGTTTTGTTTGTTTTGTTTGTTTTTTGTTTTTTGTTTTTATATATATCTGTGTTTTTGTCCCTTTTCGGAGTTCATGCTTCATTTGCAGGAAAAAAAAATTTTGAAATTTATATTTATTCTGCTACGCGAAGCTACTTTGGCCGAGTTATCAGCTAGCTACAGCTCCATGCCATGTGCTGTTCTTTGAATGGGAATTTACCTAGCAGGTCGACCTGCCGTTAACTCTTGGGAGTGCTACAATTGAAGAATGAATCTTCAATCCAAATTTTGTGTTAAACTGAGAGTATTTTCCGTTTGTTTGTTTTAATGTTTGTTTGTTTTTTTTATTTTTGCTTTAGTGGCACCGTGTTTTTGTCCCCCCCCTTTTTTCGGAGTTCATGCTTCATTTGGGAGGAAAAAAATTTAAATTATTATTTCATATGCGCGAAGTTACTTTGGCCGAGTTATCGTGTGCAGCCATTGTGCCCACACGTGCTGTTCTTTGAATGGGAATTCCACTTTCCAGCAGGTCGACCGCCGTTAACTCTTGAAAAGCAAGAATTGAAGAACGAATCAATTCAAATTTCCTGTGTTAAACTGAGATAGCATTTTCCGTTTGTTTGTTTTGTTTGTTTTGTTTGTTTTTTTTATTTTTTTGTTTTTATATATATCTGTGTTTTTGTCCCCCCCCCCCCTTTTTTCGGAGTTCATGCTTCATTTGGGAGGAAAAAAAATTTTGAAATTTATATTTATTCTGCTATGCGAAGCTACTTACGAGTTATCAGCAGCCATTACAGCCCCATGCCACGTGCTGTTCTTTGAATGGGAATTTCATCTATAGGTTGACTGCCGTTAACTCTTAAAAGCAATCAGCTGAAGAATGAATCTCTGTCTGTAAATTTTGTTAAACTGAGAGGTATTTTCCGTTTGTTTGTTTTGTTTGTTTTTTTTATTTTTGTTTTTATATATATCTGTGTTTTTGTCCCCCCCCCCTTTTTCGGAGTTCATGCTTCATTTGGGAGGAAAAAAAAATTTTGAAATTTACATTTATTCTGCTATGCGAAGCTACTTTGGCCGAGTTATCAGCAGCTATTGCAGTTCCATGCCACAAAGGTTTTGAAATGGGAATTTACCTAGGCCGACTCGCCGTTAACTCTGAAAGCAAGAATTGAAGAATGAATTAACTAAATTTCCTGTGTTAAACTGAGAGGCATTTTCCGTTTGTTTGTTTTGTTTGTTTTGTTTTATTTTTTGTTTTTATATATATCTGTGTTTTTTGTCTTCCCTTTTTCGGAGTTCATGCTTCATTTGGAGAAAAAAAAAAATTTTGAAATTTATATTTATTCTGCTGGCGCGGAAGTTACTTTTGCCGAGTTATTTCAGCAGCCATTACAGCTCCATGCTGTTCTTTGAATGGGAATTTACTCAGCAGGCCGACTCCCGGCCGTGCCAACTCTTGGAAAAGCAAGAAAATTGAAGAATGAATCTTTCCAATTCAAATTTCCTGTGTTAAACTGAGAGGTATTTTCCGTTTGTTTGCTTTGTTTGTTTTGTTTGTTTTTTAATTTTTTGTTTTTATATATCTGTGTTTTTTTGTCCCCCCTTTTTTCGGAGTTCATGCTTCATTTGGGAGGAAAAAAAATAAAATTTTGAAATTTATATTTATTCTGCTATGCGAAGCTACTTTGGCCGAGTTATCAGCAGCCATTACAGCTCCATGCCACGTGCTGTTCTTTGAATGGGAATTTACCTAGCAGGCTGACTCGCCGTTAACTCTGGGAAAAGCAAGAATTCGAAGAATGAATCTTCAATTCAAATTTCCTGTGTTAAACTGAGAGAGGTATTTTCCGTTTGTTTGTTTTGTTTGTTTTGTTTGTTTTTTTTATTTTTTGTTTTTATATATATCTGTGTTTTTGTCCCCCCCCCCCCCTTTTCGGAGTTCATGCTTCATTTGGGAGGAAAAAAAAAATTTTGAAATTTATATTTATTCTGCTATGCGAAGCTACTTTTGGCCGAGTTATCAGCAGCCATTACAGCTCCATGCCACGTGCTGTTCTTTAGAATGGGAATTTACCTAGCAGGCCGACTCGCCGTTAACTCTTGGGAAAAGCAAGAATTGAAGAATGAATCTTCAACCAAATTTCCTGTGTTAAACTGAGAGGTATTTTCCGTTTGTTTGTTTTGTTTGTTTTGTTTGTTTTTTTTATTTTTGTTTTTATATATATCTGTGTTTTTGTCCCCCCCCTTTTTCGGAGTTCATGCTTCATTTGGGAGGAAAAAAAAAAATTTTGAAATTTATATTTATTCTGCTATGCGAAGCTACTTTGGCCGAGTTATCAGCAGCCATTACAGCTCCATGCCACGTGCTGTTCTTTGAATGGAATTCTGTTTTAGCAGGCTGACTCGCCGTTAACCTGGAAAGCAAGAATTGAAGAATGAATCTTCAATTCAAATTTCCTGTGTTAAACCGAGAGGTATTTTCCGTTTGTTTGTTTGTTTGTTTTGTTTGTTTTTTTTATTTTTTGTTTTTATATATATCTGTGTTTTTGTCCCCCCCCCTTTTTCGGAGTTCATGCTTCATTTGGGAGGAAAAAAAAAAAATTTTGAAATTTATATTTATTCTGCTACGTGCGAAGCTACTTTGGCCGTTATCAGCAGCCATTACAGCTCCATGCCACGTGCTGTTCTTTGAATGGGAATTTACCTTAGCAGGCTTGTTCGCCGTTAACTCTTGGGAAAAGCAAGAATTGAAGAAACGAATCTTCAATTCAAATTTCCGTGTTAAACTGAGAGGTATTTTCCGTTTGTTTGTTTTGTTTGTTTTTTTTATTTTTTGTTTTTATATATATGTGTTTTTGTCCCCCCCCCCCCCCTTTTTCGGGGAAAGTTTCATACCATTTGGGAGGAAAAAAAAAATTTTGAAATTTATATTTATTCGCTATGCGAAGCTACTTTGGCCGAGTTATCAGCAGCCATTACAGCTCCATGCCACGTGCTGTCTTTTGAATGGGAATTACCTAGCAGGTCAATTGCCAGTTAACCCTTGGGAGTACAAGAATTGAAGAATAACTTTCAATTCAAATTCTGCGTTAAACTGAGAGGTATTTTTCCAAGCTCATTTGTTTAGTTTGTTTTGTTTGTTTTTTTTATTTTTTTGTTTTTGGTGATATCTGTGTTTTTGTCCCCCCCCTTTTTTCGGAGTTCGGCGTCATTTGGAGTAAAAAAAAAATTTTGAAATTTATATTTATTCTGCTATGCGAAGCTACTTTGGCCGAGTTATCAGCAGCCAGTTACAGCTCCATGCCACGTGCTGTTCTTTGAATGGGAATTTACTCTAGCAGGTCAATTTCGCCGTTAACTCTTGGAAAAGAATTGAAGAATGAACTTTCAATTCAAATTTCCTGTGTTAAAACTGAGAGGTATTTTCCGTTTGTTTGCTTTGTTTGTTTTGTTTGTTTTTTTTTATTTTTTTGTTTATATATATCTGTGTTTTTGCCCCCTTTTTTCGGAGTTCATGTTTCATTTATAAAAAAAAAATTTTTGAAATTTATATTTATTCTGCTATGCGAAGCTACTTTGGCCGAGTTATCAGCAGCTCCATGCCACGTGCTGTTTCAATGGGAATTTACCTAGTGTACGACTCGCCGTTAACTCTTGGAAAGCAAGAATTGAAGAATGAATCTCAATTCAAATTTCCTGTGTTAAACTGAGAGGCATTTTCCGTTTGTTTGTTTTGTTTGTTTTGTTTTGTTTTATTTTTTTGTTTTTATATATGTATGCACGTCCCCCCCCCTTTTTCTTTCGGAGTCTGCTTCATTTGGAGGAAAAAAAAAATTTTGAAATTTATATTATTCTGCTATAGCTACTATTGAGTTACTGCAGCCATTACAGCTCCATGCCACGTGCTGTTCTTTGAAATGGGAATTTACCTAGCAGGCCGACTCGCTGTTAACCTTGGGAGGCGAAGAATTGAAGAATGAATCTTCAATTCAAACTCTCCTGTGTTAAACTGAGAGGTATTTTCCGTTTGTTTGTTTTGTTTGTTTTGTTTGTTTTTTTTATTTTTTTGTTTTATATATATCTGTGTTTTTGTCCCCCCCCTTTTGGAGTTCATGCTTCATTTGGGATAAAGGGAAAAAAAAAAAAAATTTTGAAATTTAATATTTCATGCGAAGCTACTTTGGCCGAGTTATCAGCAGCCATTGGCGGCTCCATGCCACGTGCTGTTCTTTGAATGGGAATTTACCTACAGGCTTTAATCGCTGCGCGAATTTTGAGAAAGCAAGAATTGAAGAATGAATCTTCAATTCAAATTTCTGTGTTAAACTGAGAGGTATTTTCCGTTTGTTTGTTTTGTTTGTTTGTTTGTTTTTTTTATTTTTTTGTTTTTATATATATCTGTGTTTTTGCTCTCCCTTTTTTCGGAGTTCATGCTTCATTTGGGAGGAAAAAAAAAATTTTGAAATTTATATTTATTCTGCTATGCGAAGCTACTTTGGCCGAGTTATCAGCAGCCATTAGAAAGCAGCTCCGATGCCACGTGTCATGTTTTTCGAATGGGAATTTACCTAGTGAGGCCGACTCGCCGTTAACTCTTAAGAGTTGAATTGGAAGAATGAACTTCTCAATTCAAATTTCCTGTGTTAAACCGAGAGGTATTTTTCCGTTTGTTTGTTTTGTTTGTTTTGTTTGTTTTTTTTTTATTTTTTTGTTTTTATATATATCTGTGTTTTTGTCCCCCCCCCCCCCTTTTTTTCGGGAGTTCATGCTTCATTTGGGGAGGAAAAAAAAATTTTGAAATTTATATTTATTCAAGTTGCGTGAAGCTACTTTGGCCGAGTTATCAGCAGCCATTATAGCTCCGTTAATGTGCTGTTCTTTGAATGGGAATTTACCTAGCAGGCTGACTCGCTCAACTTGGGAAAAGTAAGAATTGAAGAATGAACTTTCAATTCAAATTTCCTGTGTTAAACTGAGAGGTATTTTCCGTTTGTTTGTTTTGGTTTGTTTTGTTTGTTTTTTTTTATTTTTTTGTTTTTATATATATCTCGTGTTTTGTCCCCCCCTTTTTCGGAGTTCATGCTTCATTTGGGAGAAAAAAAAAATTTTGAAATTTATATTTATTCTGCCATGCGAAGCTACTTTGGCCGAGTTATCAGCAGCCATTACAGCTCCACAGCCGTGCTGTTCTTGAATGGGAATTTACCCAGTAGGCCGACTTGCCGTTAACTCTGAAAGCAAGAATTGGAAGAAATTAAATCTTCAATTCAAATTTCCTGTGTTAAACTGAGAGGTATTTTCCGTTTGTTTGTTTTGTTTGTTTTTTTTATTTTTTTTTGTTTTTATATATATCTGTGTTTTTATCCCTTTTTCGGAGTTCATGCTTCATTTGGGAGGAAAAAAAAAAATTTTGAAATTTATTTCTGTCTCTGCTGGTGCGAAGCTACTTTTGGCCGAGTTATCAGCAGCCATTACAGCTCCATGCCACGTGCTGTTCTTTGAATGGGAATTTACCTAGCAGGCCGACTCGCCGTTAACTCTTGGGAAGCAAGAATTGAAGAATGAATCTTCAATTCAAATTTCCTGTGTTAAACTGAGAGGTATTTTCCGTTTGTTTGTTTTGTTTGTTTTGTTTTGTTTTTTTTTATTTTTTTTTGTTTTTATATATATCTGTGTTTTTGTCCCCCCCCCCTTTTTTTGGAGTTCATTTGGACTTTAACTTAGTTAAAACTTAGTTAAACTCCACTTTTGTAAGTTTGTAAGTTTTTTTTTTTTTTTTTTTTTTTTTTTTTTTTTTTAATAGGAGTAGATAGGTCACACTATCGCCCGGTCTATACTCCTCCCACGTCTATTGAACTGGAGTAGAGGCTCGTTCCTTGTTTCCTGTTTAGGATGTGGTTTCCGGTTTTCACTCCTCTCTCTTCAGACCTTGGTACTGGTGCTTCCGCGAGTTTCCTGCGATCTGGCCGGTTGGTGGCAATGGCTCATCACTGTGAGGGTACCGGGTTGGCAGTTTCCTGGTTGCTGCTTCCGACTGGTAGTTAGGAGCCCTAACTCTTGCGTAGCGTCAAGAGCGGCTGCTCTGATCAACAGTTGTATAATATCGGGGTTCTTGTAGTGCCATGTCGCGCATGGATAGGTGTCCCTGCAAGCGCTTTCGGTGGGCAACCCCGAGGCCACACCTTGTTGCAGCCCTAGCCAGTCTCCCTCCCAGCACAGATCGTGGGTAATGACCGCCTGTATCCTCTACCCTAGGTCCCTTTCTATAAACAAAAAACATGACAAGACAAAACAGAAATGACCCTAAACCAGCTAAATCCAAACCACCTAAGCCCATTAACCTCTCCTTCACTAATATCCGAGGCATTCGTACTAACTTTGCTAGTGTAGAAGCGTTCCTGCATGAAAAGTCCCCAGACATCCTCGCGCTCTGCGAAACTAACCTCAACTCAGCTATTCCCTCCTCTGACCTCTTCATCCCTGGTTATCTTCCCCTTTTAAGGAAGGATTCTACTGTCCACATGCATGGGCTGGGTGTTTATGTCAGCGAACACCTCCCCATAACTAGGGTGACTTCACTCGAATCTACTGACCACCAATACATATGTCTCCGCTTGTCTCTCCTCAGTTCGGTTAGCTACCTATTCTTCCTTTACCGTTCTCCCTCCTCTCCTGACTGCTCCCTACTAGATAGCATTGCCGACGACATAGATAAGGCTATTTCCTATCACCCATTTGCCCACATATTTGTATTTGGAGACCTCAATGCCCATCACTCTGAGTGGCTTGAAAACGCTGTTACTGATTCGGCGGGCATTCACGCCGTGAACTTTGCTATTTCCCAATCCCTTACGCAAGTGGTGGACTTCCCCACTCGCTTCCCAAGCACACCCTCGGGTCATTCCTCACTGCTAGATATATGTTTCACCTCTGCGCCCGACGCCTGTCAAGTCTCGCAGCTTTGCCCTCTCGGCAACTCCGACCACGCTGTAGTCTCCCTCAGTATTTCTTTCCAATCTCACTCCCCCCAGGATCCCCCTACTCATAGAACCTCCTACCTCTACCAAAAAGCTGACTGGGATGCCTTTCGCGATTTCCTCTGCGACGTCCCCTGGGGAAAAGTGTTTGACCTATCAGTTGATGACTGTGCCTCTGAGGTCTCGTCATGGGTGAAAGCTGGCATTGATGCCTTCATACCCACCAGGAAGTATTGCTTAAAGCCTCATTCCTCTCCGTGGTTCTCTCCGGCCTGCTCAGCCGCCATTGCCCACAGGAACCATTACTTCCATCTATTCCAGAGACAGCCAACTGATCACAATAGGCGCCTGTTCACATCCGCTCGCAGTGAGTGCAAGAGAACCCTAAATGACGCCAAACAGTTGTTTGCGGAGAGAATGCGACAGCACATAGCTGACCGCAAGTTCGGCTCCAAGGACTATTGGAGGATTTGTAAACGGGTGCTCAACAATAGGAAATCCTCAATACCTCCCTTAATCCATGGATTTGACGTTCTCACGTCATCTGCTGAGAAAGCTGAGTGCTTTGCCCGCAGATTCTCATCCAACTCCACACTCGACTCGTCCGGAGTGCACCCACCCGACTTCCCTATTAGAACTGAGGCCAAACTGCATGACGTATATATTACCCCGACAATAGTATCCAGAGTAATTTCAAAACTCGACCCCCATAAGGCGTGTGGAGACGATGGAATCCCGGTGATAGTCCTTAAGAGGTGTGTCCCTGAACTTTCCCCTGTCCTCTCTAAACTGTTTAACTACTGCCTTTCTGCTTCCTGCTTTCCTGCATGCTGGAAATTCTCCTCAGTCGTTCCTGTCTTTAAGAACTGTGGTGAACCCTCGGACCCATCCAACTATCGCCCGATCAGTCTTCTACCAATATTCGGGAAAGTGTTCGAGGCTATAATAAATGCTGAAATAGTTCATCATCTCACCGCCCACAAACTGTTCTCCGACAGGCAATATGGATTCCGATTTGACAGGTCCACAGCCGACCTGCTAACTACTGTAACGGAGTACATGCTACAGGCCCTTGATGAGTCTGACGAGGCTCGCGCGGTTGCTCTGGATATCTCCAAGGCTTTCGACAGGGTTTGGCACCCTGGCCTCCTATGCAAACTACGCGGTTATGGTATTACCGGTCGCCTGCTTGACCTAATCCAATCTTTCTTAAATAACCGCAAAATGAAGGTCGTTCTGAATGGGCGTGCCTCTTCGTCCTACAGCACGAATGCTGGTGTCCCACAAGGCTCTATCCTGGGCCCAACGCTCTTCCTTATTTTCATCAACGACCTCCCAGATGAGATCAGGTCCCAAGTAGGCATCTACGCAGATGACACTACAATATACTCCCGCTCCAGTAAGGAACCTGTCGTGGCGGACAGACAAAATCTCGCTGCTGACCTTGAGCGGGATCTACACTCTGTGGTGAACTGGGGCAAGAAGTGGCTTGTCAACTTCAATTCCTCGAAGACCAAGCTGTTGTCTGTCAACCATTACAGGCAACCTCTTCTGCCTCCCATAAGCATGGACCAGATGATTCTCCCGGAGAGTAATACACTACGCCTCCTCGGACTTACCCTGTCCTCAGACCTCAAATGGAAGCACTATATTGAATCCATAGCAAAATCTACTGCTAAGAAGATTGGGTCACTATGTCGATCCAGGATGTTTTTTCCACCTGAATCCATCCTGCATATATACAAGTCAACCATCCGTCCGTGCATGGAGTACTGCTGCCATTTATGGTCAGGTGCCCCTGCCGTTCTCCTCAGTGTTCTCGACAAGCTCCAAAGGAGAGTCTGTAATGTGATAGGTTCTGATCTGGCGACTCGTCTGCAGCCACTTTCCCATCGTCGAAATGTGGCCTCCCTCTGTCTCTTCTATAAATACCTTCATGGCTTCTGCTCGGATGAGCTTAAGTCACTGATGCCTCCTCAACAGGTGTTTACCCGTTCAACCAGACTGGCAACTGGGTCCCACCCATTCACAGTCAGGTTAGCCAAACGCAGACGACAATTCTACTCCAGCAGCTTCCTCTCTCGCACTTCCCGCCTGTGGAACTCACTCCCGTATTCTTGCTTTCCTGACGGCTACGACCTCCAGAAATTTAAAAGCAAAGTTAATACTCACCTACTAACCACTGGCCTCTAGCTCTCTCCCCTCCCCTGTATAACCTTCCCTTTCTCTCCGCCCATGTACCTGTCATTGCACCTGCTTTCTCAGTTTTCTATTGTTCCTTTCTAACTAGCTTGTACTCCTCACTCTTTTCTAATTAATCTTTCTACATTTATGTAACCCCCTGCACATCAGTGGCGTTTCTGCCTTGCTCGGGGTGAAATGATTAAAAAAAAAAAAAAAAAAATGCACCAGATGCGTAATATTCAGGAGTTAAAAGGACTGATGTAAATTGCTCAAAATCAATTTTACTTGACAACATATGATTCTACTCATCAAATTACATATGAATCAGAAGTAAGCACACAAAGTTAAAAATGCACCAGATGCGTAATATTCAGGAGTTAAAAGGACTGATATATTTTACTCAAAATCAATTTTATTTGACACCATATGATTCTACTCATCAAATTACATATGAATCAGAAGTAAGAACACAAAGTTAAAAATGCACCAGATGCGTAATATTCAGGAGTTAAAAGGACTGATATATATTGCTCAAAATCAATTTTATTCGGCACCATATGATTTTACTCATCAAATTACATATGAATCAGAAGTAAGCACACAAAGTTAAAAATGCTCCAGATGCGTAATATTCAGGAGTTAAAAGGACTGATATATATTGCTCAAAATCAATTTTATTTGACACCATATGATTCTACTCATCAAATTACATATGAATCAGAAGTAAGAACACAAAGTTAAAAATGCACCAGATGCGTAATATTCAGGAGTTAAAAGGACTGATATATATTGCTCAAAATCAATTTTATTTGACACCATATGATTCTACTCATCAAATTACATATGAATCAGAAGTAAGAACACAAAGTTAAAAATGCACCAGATGCGTAATATTCAGGAGTTAAAAGGACTGATATATATTGCTCAAAATCAATTTTATTTGACACCATATGATTCTACTCATCAAATTACATTTTGCTACTTCCCAATCCCTTACACAAGTGGTGGACTTCCCCACTAGCTTTCCAAGCACTCCCTCTGGACACTCCTCGCTAATAGATAAATGTTTTACCTCTGCAACTGATGCGTGTCAAGTCTCGCAGCTTTGCCCTCTCGGCAACTCCGGCCATACTGTTGTCTCTCTTAATATTTCTTTCCACTCTCACTCCCCTCAGGAGCCTCCTACCTATAGGACCTCCTACTGCTACCGAAAAGCTGACTGGGACGCCTTTCACGATTTCCTCTGCGACGTTCCTTGGGGAAAAGTGTTCGATCTCCCAGTTGATGACTGTGCCTCTGAGGTTTCATCATGGGTGAAAGCTGGCATTGATGCCTTCATACCTACCAGGAAGTATTGTCTAAAACCTCATTCCTCTCCGTTCCTCTGTTCTGCCGCCACTGCCCACAGGAACCATTACTTCCGACTATTCCGGAGACAGTCATCTGATCACAATAGGTGCCTATTCACGTCTGCTCGTAATGAGTGCAAGAGAATCCTGAATGACGCCAAACGGTTGTTTGCTGAGGGAATGTGACAGCGCATAGCTGATCGCAAGTTCGGCTCCAAAAACTATTGGCGGTTATGCAAACGGGTGCTGAACAATAACAAATCCTCAATAACTCCTTTAATCAATGAATTTGAGCTTCTCACATCATCTGCAGACAAAGCTGAGTGCTTTGCTCGCAGATTCTCATCCAACTCCACATTTGACTCATCTGGAGTACCTTCACCCGACTTCCCTATTAGAACTGAGGCCACACTGTACGACGTATATATTACTCCGACGGTAGTATCCCGAGTAATTTCAAAACTTGACCCCCATAAGGCGAGTGGTGGTGATGGAATCCCGGTGATAGTCCTTAAGAGGTGTGCTTCTGAACTCTCCCCTGTCCTCTCTAAACTCTATAACTACTGCCTTTCTGCTTCCTGTTTTCCTGCATGCTGGAAGTTCTCTTCAATCGTTCCTGTATTTAAGAACTGTGGTGAACCCTCGGACCCATCCAACTATCGCCCTATCAGTCTTCTACTAATTTTCGGGAAAGTGTTCGAGGCCATAATTAATACTGAAATAGTTCAACATCTTACTGCCTACAAACTCTACTCTGACAGGCAGTATGGCTTCCGCTTTGCCAGGACCACAGCCGACATGCTAACAACCGTTACGGAATACATGCTCCAGGCCCTTGATGAGTCAGGCGAGGCTGTTGCTCTGGACATCTTCAAGACTTTTTACAGGGTTTGGCACTCTGGCCTTCTATGCAAGCTACGGGGTTACAGTATTACCGGACGCTTGCTTGATCTAATCCAATCTTTTTTAAATAACCGCAAAATGAAAGTCATTTTGAATGGGCATGCCTCTTCATCCTACAGCACAAATGCTGGTGTCCCACAGGGCTCTATCCTGGGCCCGACGCTCTTCCTTATTTTCATCAATGACCTCCCAGATGAGATCAAGTGCCAAGTAGGCATCTACGCAGATGACACCACAATTTACTACCGCATCATTAAGAAACCCGTCGTGGCGGACAAACATAATCTCGCTGCTGACCTTGAACGGGATCTACACCCTGTGGTGAATTGGGGCAAGAAGTGGCTTGTCAATTTCAATTCCTCTAAGACCAAGCTGTTGTCTGTCAACCATTACAGGCAACCTCTTCTGCCTCCCATAAGCAGGGACCAAGCGATTCTCCCTGAGAGCAATACACTGCGCCTCCTCAGCCTTACCATCTCTTCTGATCTCAAATGGAACCACTACATTGAGTCTATAGCTAAATCCACTGCTAAGAAGGTTGGGTCATTGTGTCGGGCCAGGATGTTTTTTTCCGCTTAAATCTATCCTGCTTATATACAAATCAACCATTCGTCCGTGCATGGAATACTGCTGCCATATATGGTCAGGCGCCCCTGCCGTTCATCTCAGTGTTCTCGACAGGCTCCAAAGGAGAATCAGTAATGTGATAGGTACTGACTTGGCGGCTCGACTACAGCCACTTCCCCACCGACGAAATGTGGCCTCCCTTTGTCTGTTCTATAAATACTTTCATGGCTTCTGCTCGAACGAACTTAAGTCACTGGTGCTTCCTCAACATGTGTTTACTCATGCAACCAGATTGGCAGCTGGGTCCCACCCATTCACAGTTAGGTTAACCAAATGCAGACGACAATTCTACTCCTGCAGCTTCTTCTCTCGCACTTCCTGCCTGTGGAACTCGCTCCCATATTCTTGCTTTCCTGACGGCTACAACCTCCAGGAATTTAAATGCAATGTCAATACTCATCTGTTAACCACTTGACTCTAGTTCTTTCCCCACCCCGTATATCCTTTCCTTTCTCTCCACCCTTGAAACTGTCATTACACCTGCATTCTCATCCTTCTATTGCTACTTTCTAACGGGTTCGTCTTCCTCTTCACTCTCTTCTAATTAATCTTTTTACACTTATGTAGCCCCCTGCACATCAGTGGCATTACCGCTTTGCTCGGGGTGATACGATTAAAAAAAAATCAGCAGCAATCATGCAAAGCGTAAAAATGCAACAGAAGCGTATTATTCAGGTGTTCAAAAAAATTATATATTGCTCAAAATTTTATTTGACACAATATGATTCTACTCATCAAATTACATAAGAATCAGCAATAAACACACAAAGTGTAAAAATGCACCAGTTGTGTAATATTCAGGGGTTCAAAAAACTGATATTGCTAAAAATCAATTTTATTGCTAAAAATCAATTTTAACTGACACCATTTGATACTACTCACAAAATTAAATAAGAATCAGTAGTAAAAACACAAAGTTCAAAAATGCACCAAATTCATAATATTCAGGTGTTAAAACGACTCATAAGTGCTGTGGATCCTTGTTGAGAAACCACACAATAATGAATAGCAAAAGCAGATATGGAGATAGAAAATGTAAGTTATATTGAACAAAAATATACAAACTGAAACACGGGTTAGTCAATGCAGGAATACTAGGAATACTATTAGTAAAAAATCAATATATACAGTCTTGAAGTGAAATAGTATGTCCGGGTAATGAGTCTATATCCAGAACAACTCCAACTTACTATGCACCAACTTAGCGACTGTACAACTCTACAACTGCTCACTACTGCCGTTCTCGCACACAAATTGTAAAAAGAAAGTAATTCATAATATTCAGGTGTTAAAAACACTGATATATATTGCTCAAAATCTATTTTATTTGACACCATAATTCTACTAATCAAATAATTCTACTAATCAAATTACATAAGAATCAGCAGTAAAAACACAAAGTGTAAAAATGCACTAAATTTACAAAATTTAGGTGTTATAAAGACTGATATAACACAAAATCTATTTTATTTGACACCATAACTATTTATCAAATTACATAAGAATCAGCAGTAAAAATGGACCAAATTCATAATATTCAGGGGTTAGAAAGACTGATATATATTGCTAAAAATCAATTTTATTTGACACAATATGATTCTACTCATCAAATTACATAAGAATCAGAAGTAAACACACAAAGTGTAAAACTGCACCAGATGCGTAATATTCAGGTATTAAAAAGACTGATATATATATATTGCTCAAAATCTGATAAAGAAGAAAAAGACAGGTGAAATTTCTAGCGCACATAATGAGGAAAGAAAATTTGGAGATTTTGACAATCACAAGAACAGAGAAAAGTAACGCAAAATTGACCAAATAGGCATGTGTAACCTGACAAGAGGGATGTGCGTGGTGGTCCAGTGGATATCGGCTCGGAACAAGAAATCGGAGAGCCGAGTTCGAATTCCAGTTGAATTCATTGCATTCACTTACGCGCAAATACCCTTGGGAAAGGTATTAATCCGTCTCTTCCTTCCAGTTATGGGTTAAATAACAGGACAGATTGGGTTCTATAGCCTTGGTCAGCAACCAGTCTACCGCAGAAAGCAATGGCAACCTACTGCGGGATAATCTTCTGCCCAGTCAGTCATGTCTCTTTCGAGACATGATCGCCCAAGCGTGTTTCACGTATGGCACTTAACTGACTGAACCTGACAAGAGAGACAGGGAGAAGACAAAATTTATTAATAGCTACTGAGGACAAAACTGACCAAATTGGCATGTGTAACCTGACAGGGAGAAGACAAAATTTATTAATAGCTACTGAGGACAAGAAATTTTTGTACTGTTGAAAAAACTTGCAGAAACCAACATCTGAGGCTCAGGAACGGATTAATCCATTTTTTTACATTGATTTATTCAGGGAAAATATAACAATTAAATAGTGAGTTCCATCCACACTGGTTAACCAATATTTTCAGTCTTGTGCCACATCTAAGCGTGCCATCATTTATTGAGTCACGAAAGGTCTTCAAGATGAGGTTCCACTGTATTTTATATATTATACAATCGGGTGACACCTCCATGTGGTGTAATGCTTAGCAAAAATGTCTCGCTCGAACTTATTACACCTGAGTAGTGAGTTCGATCCTCGCTGGTTAGCCCATAAAGCCGCCTCTAATCGGCGCTCAGAAAATAAGTATTAAACTCTTTGGTTTATAATTAAGACAAGGGAGATAACCCAGAGATTTTTCCTGAGTTATTTCCCGTATCATATGCTTTCTGCTTTTAAATTAATCTTTTCCTACAATTCCAGTTCATATTTAAAAAGGCATATTTTAAATAAAAACAATTTGGAAATTTTTGCAAAAGTCATATAATTTTAGTCAAACTTTCAGAACTTATACACAAATTAATTAAATGATTTTAAAAAAATTTTGTTTTAGAAAATTTCGGTAAAATTACTAAATAATTTTAGAAATCTTTTTGTTAGTTCTAAAGTAAGTTATTAAAACTAAAACAACATGAAAGGAAACTAAACCCAAGGTACATTTACACATTTATTACAGGCCAAATAGTCAACAAATATAAGACAAAAACATTTACATCAATCGGAAATATTTAGAGTTTATAAGACTCACCAAAAGGTGGTGGAATTAGTGTTATTGTAGCTCAACTCATGTTGGGAATTTTCAACGCTACCGTTCACTCCTTGTCCAAAGGCTCACCCTCAATCCTACACTGCCCAAGGGCAGATTACCCCTTTCCGGTCCTTTTTATTTTTTGTCCCCACATTTTGTTTCAGAAAATTTCGGTAAAATTATTTTTTTTTGCACTTGTTACGCCACCTCCAAACTTGTGCAGTGTACACACTCACACACACATGCATGCATATATATTCATATATATTCATTTACGACCACGCACAAAAACCTCACAATTTTCTCGGCGACGATTGCTTAAATAATTGCTGTACAATTCATTACAAGACAATTTTGAAATCGCAGCTGAGAATAATTCTATTGATATTGACAGATTTCAGCTAAAGGTGGGTAAAAGTAGCAAGTCTGGTTCGCGTGAATGGGGCCAGTCTTGATTTTCTTTAAGTCTCTTATAGGACAACGAGGTGGTTTCCTATGAACCCTCCTCTGGTAAAAGTTAAACTTCTTTTGCGGAACTAGTTAATGTGAGTGAATGCGTTCCTAGCCTGTTCCCGGCTTTCTCTTTTGTTATGATTCAAGTCGAGATTCCCAATCCCTCCAGTTTGTTACTGGCCCCACTTTTTCATCTTAACTTGGTCAGTCTTTGATTTTCCCATTCCGTTAATTATTTTCGCTGTTCCCTCTCCCTTAGCGAGTGTGCTACTTGATTTCGCTGTTTGGCGGAATACAGTAGCCAATCTGAATTTCTGTGGTGTGGACGCGTCTTACTAACATTTGTTCATTTTAGTTTAAAGATTTTGTTATACTTGAGTTTGTTTTTAAATGTGGTATTGTGGTGTTTGAAGGGTCCGGTGGTGATGGATGGGTTCTTGTGGTGAATGAAGGAATTGTAATGAGTGATTGGGTCGTTAATTTAATTAGCTAAGCATAAAGTACCAACCTCATCCCATTCCCCTTTCGGGCTTGTGCCAATTTTACTGTAAAAACAGTAATGTTTTTTCTTGGCCAACTTTGTACCCAATTACCGCGTATGCGAGGGCTTGGTAATATTTGACCGGTGGCCTGAGCCTACGTGCTCATGTTCTCCACGTTAAAAACTGACCTTGTGTCACAACTCGCTCAAGTGTGTGACTAGGGTAAATCCCGTATCAAAGTGTTGTATCTGTTCTCATATACTCACTTTCTGCTCTTCCGCCGCTTTCAGCACACGCCACCTAATGGTGGGTTGGTAGGTTTGGAAGACAATGACCAGCTTTGACAAGCTAAGACTCGCTTTGTACTCAGTTACAGATAGGCGATGGCTGGGTAATCTTTCACTAGTGTCCCGAGCGTATGCGCTCAGGTTCCCCACGTTAAAAACCGACCTTGTGTCACAATTTGCTCCAGTGGGGAAGTAGAGTAAATTCCGACCAGCTAGGACTAGCTTTGTACCAATATTATCACTACTATTAATGTACTAAAGGATACCGTCAAATCTGGGAAGAGAAGTGATGTCTAGAATGCGAACGTTTTATCCATACACTTCATATTCAGAGGAGTGGGGAAAAAGACGAAAACTGTTTGGACCAATGAAAACCTTGTCTTCACAGATATTGATCAATGAAGGGAAAAGGAGGAAATAAATTCGCTAGCTTATGTGAAATTGTTTTTGATCAATGAAACCCTAGTGAAAACCCACAGAAATTAGACATTGAGAAAAAGAAAAAAAAGAAATTAGCGAACTTATGTGAAATTCTATGCGATATCAACAGTACATAATAAACCCTAAGACAGAGATAGATAAAGACAGACAGACAAACAAAGAAACAGACTGTTAAACGAATGAATAGCTTGACAGAGATAGAAATTAAGTGACAAACCACTGTGCGTACGTGTGCGTAAATATACTGAGGCAGATATGAATATGCACATAGATAGATAGATAGATAGATAAGAATGAATATGATAGATAGATAGATAGATAGATAGATAGATAGATAAGAACAGAATATGATAGATAGATAGATAGATAGATAGATAAGAACAGAATAAGATAGATAGATAAGAAATGAATAAAGATAGATAGATAAGAACAGAATATGATAAATAGATAGATAGATAGATAGATAGATAGATAGATAGATAGATAAGAACAGAATATGATAGATAGATAGATAAGAACAGAATAGATAGATAGATAGATAAGAACGAATATGATAGATAGATAGATAAGAAACAGAATATGATAGATAGATAGATAAGAACAGAATATGATAGATAGATAGATAAGAACAGAATATGATAGATAGATAGATAGATAAGAACAGAATATGATAGATAGATAGATAAGAAATAAATATGATAGATAGATAGATAGATAAGAACAGAAAGAATATGATAGATAGATAGATAGATAAGAACAGAATATGATAGATAGATAGATAGATAAGAACAGAATATGATAGATAGATAGATAGATAAGAACAGAATGATAGATAGATAGATAGATAAGAACAGAATATGATAGATAGATAGATAGATAGATAAGAACAGAATATGATAGATAGATAGATAGATAGATAAGAACAGAATATGATAGATAGATAGATAGATAGATAAATAACAGAATATGATAGATAGATAGATAGATAGATAAGAACAGAATATGATAGATAGATAGATAGATAGATAGTGAATGAATATGATAGATAGATAGATAGATAGATAAGAATGAATATGATAGATAGATAGATAGATAGATAGATAAGAACAGAATATGATAGATAGATAGATAGATAGATAGATAAGAACAGAATATGATAGATAGATAGATAGATAGATAGATAGATAAGAATATGATAGATAGATAGATAGATAGATAGATAGAATATGATAGATAGATAGATAGATAGATAGATAGATAAGAATATGATAGATAGATAGATAGATAGATAAGAACAGAATATGATAGATAGATAGATAGATAGATAGATAAGAACAGAATATGATAGATAGATAGATAGATAGATAAGAACAGAATATGATAGATAGATAGATAGATAGATAGATAGATAAGAACAGAATATGATAGATAGATAGATAGATAGATAGATAAGAACAGAATATGATAGATAGATAGATAGATAGATAAGAAACAGAATATGATAGATAGATAGATAGATAGATAAGAACAGAATATGATAGATAGATAGATAGATAGATAAGAACAGAATAAGGATAGATAGATAGATAGATAGATAAGAACAGAATATGATAGATAGATAGATAGATAAGAACAGAATATGATAGATAGATAGATAGATAGATAGATAAGAACAGAATATGATAGATAGATAGATAGATAGATAAGAAATAGAATATGATAGATAGATAGATAGATAGATAAATAAATATGGATAGATAGATAGATAGATAGATAGATAGATAAGAACAGAATATGATAGATAGATAGATAGATAGATAGATAGATAGATAGATAAGAAACAGAATAAGATAGATAGATAAGAACAGAATATGATAGATAGATAGATAGATAGATAGATAGATAGATAGATAAGAACAGAATATGATAGATAGATAGACAAGAACAGAATATGATAGATAGATAGATAGATAGATAGATAGATAGATATGAGTCTATTGTGATAGATACATAAATAGCTTGAGAGTGATAAAATGGAAGATACAAAATACTATGTATATCGCATGTGCCTCTACAAAATGAGATAGCTATGTACCGGCACTAAATCGCTGTAAAAAAAACTTCATAGTATGAATAAAAATGGCGAGAAAATAAAAACGAACTTTTTCCATCAAAATGTTTATATGATTATTAAAAGGAAAGATCAAAGAATTTTTTAATTATCTAAAAAAAATTTTTTTATCCCTTCTAACACGTTCGAAATTTTGGTAAAAGTCTTGTTTTGCTTTTAGCGGTTAACCAAACTGTTACAAGAGTTTACAACGGAAAACATAATATTACATAACTTTTTTTTTCCAATGACGAACTCATTAACTTGAAAATTCTTGCAAAAATCAAATAAGTGTTAGATTCTAATGAAACTTTCAGGACTTATTCACAAATGACTGAAATTATTTATGAAAGTGTTATTTTTAAAAAGTCATGGTAAAATTATTTTTTTACATCTGTTACCCTCAACGTTAATTCATGATATTTTTAGAAATTAAATTTTGTTTGGAAAATTGGTTTTATTGGTTAAACGCAGAACTCATTGGGGAATGTAAATCATCTATTTTTTTTTTTTAATTTTGCCTTTATTTCTGAAAATCTTCTCCCAATAGTAAAATAAAAAATGTAATATAACTACGACATTATTTAATTTGATAAATTTTTAATTTATTTAATAAATAATATAAATTAAGGACATTACAGTCTGAAGAATTTTTTTTTATTAATAATGAAATTTTTAAAAACTTGTTTTCATATTTTTTTAATTATTATAATAATTTTAAAAGCTTCAAAAATAATTTAAAATATTTCAAAATTTGTGTGGGGTTAGTTTAAGAACTTATTAAGCGAAGATTATATTTACTAATCGAAAATAAAAAAAAGTTTAATACAAATTGTCATGCATTCCTATTTCTAAATAATTTTTAATTTTTTGTGTATTTGAAGTTTTTCTTATTTGTATGGTAGTTTCTATGTGTAAATTAAAAAGTCATGTATTTCATGATTTCTTCCCCTTACAGGGAAAATTTGTACAATTATGTCACTTGTAAACGCCATACATTTATCTTATATCGCATCTGTCAAAAATCTGTCAACACATACGATAGAAAGGTCAGAAAATTGAACAATGTGTTTAAGAAATAGTTTTATTCTAAATTTCATGCTATAAATAAGTAATATTTGTGAAAGTTTGATTAATTTAACATAAAATTTGCTAATTTTCCAAAAATAACGTGTCACAGATGTAATTTTATTTTTGCAAGATTTTTAAATCCGAGAATTATAAATGTGTCGATCACTTAAAAATCGCCGAAAAATTGAAAGATTTTTAAAAAATTGAAAAATTTTAGATTCCAATGAATATAATTTCTGTTTAAAATACACCAGAATATTTTGCTTACTGGAAATAGTAAATGTGTGTGCGCGAATGTATGAATGTAAGTATATGCATGCAATTTAAAACAATAAATACAACTTGATTATAAATAAAACCTCTTATAGTTAATACCCTAATACTTAT
This sequence comes from Ascarosepion bandense, assembly GCA_037127315.1. NCBI lineage: Eukaryota > Metazoa > Mollusca > Cephalopoda > Sepiida > Sepiidae > Ascarosepion > Ascarosepion bandense. Next base: position 167,372 of record JBBBDQ010002389.1, on the reverse strand, counting down.
GATACCAAGAAATCAAATAAGAAAAATGAAACAATAAAACATATATAAATATTTACTATTTCATACTAGTAGGAATGCTAGTCGTGTTTGTGTAGAAAACACTTGTCTCATGTTATATTTTCCCGTAACAATATCACAGACTCGAATATGAGTCCGAGCTCCGAGTAATTCATAAACTAAAATAGCATATAAGACAAACGACAATACATGTATTAACAAAAGTATACAATGAACATGAAATGAGAAAACATTTAAATTCGAAAATGTGTTTGTGAAATGCGTGTAGGAGAAGATTGATAGAAAAGCATTCTTCTTCTATGTGCCCTGTCCCTTCAGGACGTAGGCGATCATGGCTCTCCACGTCTCCCTATCCCTTGTGGCTCTTAGTATGTTTGCTCCTGTTGTTCCTGGCAACCCCCGTTCCGTCATCCACCTGATCAGACCCTGCAAATATGTTATCCGCTGCCTTCCTCTGTCTCTCCTTCCTTCTATCTGTCCAGTCAGTATCAGGTTCTCCAGGCTATCCTTCCTCATTGCATGTCCCAGGAACTTCAGTTGTCTCTTCCTGATGCTCAGCATCAATTTCCTTTTGAAGGCTCCTGGCAACCCCCGTTCCGTCATCCACCTGATCAGACCCTGCAAATATGTTATCCGCTGCCTTCCTCTGTCTCTCCTTCCTTCTATCTGTCCAGTCAGTATCAGGTTCTCCAGGCTCTCCTTCCTCATTGCATGTCCCAGGAACTTCAGTTGTCTCTTCCTGATGCTCAGTATCAACTTCCTTTTTGTTGTTATTCTTTCCAACACCTCGTCGTTGCTTGTATGCTCAGTCCACGATATCCGTAGCATCCTTCTGTAGAACCACATTTCGGCCGCTTCCAGTTTTGTCCTCATTTTCGATTATATTGTCCAGCATTCACAGCCGTATTGAAGAACTGACATCACGTAGCAGTCTAGCACTATTTTCTTCGTTTCTATTGAGATTTTACTGTGTTAGTATTTTGCTCATCTTCTGGAACGCGTCCTTTGCCATGCCAATTCGCCTTCGGATCTCCGTGTCGCACTTTCCATCTCCTGTTAGAACACTTCCTAGGTACTTAAATTCTTGGACTTGTTTGATTCTGTTATCCCCCACCTGTATTTGGCATTTTGGGTTGTATCTTTTGCTGATGACCATGCACTCAGTTTTCTTAAAGTTTATTTGTAGTCCCTTCTTGTCACTCTCCACTGCTACTTTCTGTATGAGGTCTTGTAGTTTCCTTTCCGTGTCCGCAATCAGCACTGTATCGTCCGCATACCATATGTTGTTCAGGTTGTGGCCTCCAATAACAAATCCTGGCGTGTCATCTACACAGAAAGTAAAATGAAATGTGCCCTAGTGGCAGACACTTTTTTTTTACACGGCTATTCTACTTCTTATAGCCGTTGTGAAACGAAGAGAAAGATAGAATATCATTGCCTATTTATAGGCATAACAAGCATTTAGTAAATTTAAATAGGGTAACCCTCAGTATTAATAGCAAAAAATATGTATGTAACATAAATTGAAATTAATCAAGATTTTCTAAACTCGACAAAGCCGTAGAATGCTAAAAATTACTGAGAGTGATGAATGTCTGCCAAACCTGATACTACATTTGTCTCTGATACTAAAATTTGAAAAAGAGTTCCCCGTGCCTCTTCTACAAGTACTTTCATGGCTTCGGCTCCGATGAGCTTAGATCACTGGTGCCGCCTAAGCACGAATTTACACGAGATACTAGATTAGCAACTGGGTCCTACCCTTTTACAGTTAAACAAATAAGATGTAACCGTAAATTCTACTCCAACAGCTTCTTTTCTCGCGCTTCCCGCCTGTGGAACTCCCTTCCACAAGTCTGCTTTCCCGACAGTTACAATCTCCAGGTGCTTAAATGTAGGGTCAATAGACACCTCCTATCACACTAACTCCCAACTATTCTCAGAACACTCTCATCTACCCAACCCTCATTCTCGGTATCCTTACCCGCCTATCACCCACCCTCTGACATTTCCTATATTTAATCAGCCTTTCTCCACTCTACGTAGCCCCCTGCGCAGTAGTGGCAGTGACATGCCTTGCTCGGGGTGAAACGCTTATAAAAAAAAAAATATGGGAAGAATAAACAGAAAGAATTAAAAAGAGAGGGGTGAAGACGAAATGGGGAAATGACCACGACATTCTGTACACGCACTCATACACACACGCGCGTGGAGAGCGCATGCCAGCACACACACACGCACTCACACACATGTACACACACAGTAAAGAAAGAAAAATCAAGGAGCAACAATTAAAACGTGTAGATAGATAGATATGAATAGACTGTGATAGATAGATAGATAGATAGATAGATAGATAGATAGAATAGATATGAATAGACTGTGATAGATAGATATGATTAGACTGTGATAGATAGATAGATAGATAGATAGATAGATAGATAGATAGAATAGAATTTTGATTTTCTAATAACTTTTTAGTAAACAAGAAAGCTTTAGAAAATAATTACATTAATTTGTGAATTTCTGTAAGTTTCATAACATCTGTGCTAAATATGAAATAAAATTAACGCACTGTTTTCAAATTCGCGAGCCTGTGCGAAATTTATTTTGATCAATAGAATAAGAGATAAGCTCCGGGCTGAAGAAAATACCAAGGCAAAGTTTAGCGAACCTATGAGAAAATTTACTCTGACCAGTGAAATGGGGAGCGGCTTACAAACTGAGGAAAAGTAATGAGCTGATATAATGATATACATTAATGATCTCCCTGATTCCATAAGAGCCCAAGTAGGTTTGTACGCCGATGACACCACAGTTTACTCTCGCCTCCTACAAAAATCTGGTGTAGGCGTCAAAGCTAACCTCGCAGCCGAGATTGAAAAAGACCTCCAAACCATCGTGGACTGGGGTAAGAAATGGCTAGTAAATTTTAATGCTTCTAAAACGAAGCTACTCTCAATTAACCATCATCGACAATCTCACCTACCTCCCATTAGCATGGACCAGGCTTGCCTCCCAGTGAGTAAAACACTACGCCTCCTTGCTCTCACTCTTTCAGCAGACCTCAAATGGTATGACTATATCGAATCCATTGCTAAATCCGCTGCTATGAAAGTCGGTTCTCTGTGTAGAGCCCGGAAGTTTTTTCCGTCTAAATCTATCCTGCACATATATAAATCTACCATCCGCCCGTGCATTGAATACTGCTGCCATATCTGGTCGGGTGCCCCTGCTATTCTCCTCGGGCTTCTCGATAAGGTTCAGAGGAGGGTCTGTAATGTGATAGATACCGACTTGGCAGACCGCCTGCAATCTCTCTCCCACCGGCGCGACGTGGCTTCCCTGTGTCTCTTCTATAAATACTTTCACGGCTTCTGCTCCGATGAACTTAGATCACTGGTGCCCCCTATATACGAATTTGCACGAGATACTAGATTAGCAACTAGATCCCACCCTTTTACAGTGAAACCGATAAAATGCAACCGCAACTTCTACTCCAACAGTTTCTTTCCTCGCACTTCCCGACTGTGGAATTCTCTTCCACACGATTACTTCCCCGACGGCTACAATCTCCAGGAGTTTAAATGTAAGGTCAATAGACACCTCCTAACACACTAACCTGCTCCCATTCTATCAAACACTCTTCCCATCTGCCCAACCCACATCCTCGCTATCCTTACTCATCTGTCACCTTCCTCCTGACATTCCCTATGTCTAACCACTCCTTCTCTTTACCTTCCCCTATGTAGCCCCATGCGCAATAGTGGCAGTGGAATGCCTTGCTTGGGGTGAGATGATTAAAAAAAAACATGCATTATTTTTTAAGATCCTCTGTATCCTTACTCATCTGTCACCTTCCTCCTGACATTCCCTATGTCTAACCACTCCTTCTCTTTACCTTACCCTATGTAGCCCCATGCGCAATAGTGGCAGTGGAATGCCTTGCTTGGGGTGAAATGTTTAAAAAAATAAAATAAAATAAAATCGCTTTCTGAAATATATAGGTACAGAACGTTAAAAGAGAAAGGGGAGAAGAGAGAGAGAGAGAGAGAGAGAGATTCCCACTTTCTCTTCTCACCACGAAAAGACACTTAAATTTCGCGTACTTATGATATTATGTTGACTACAGCAAAACAAAATTTTACTTTAAAAATAATTTTTTAAAAATTTTTAATTAACAAATATTTGGTCATTCCTGTTAATAATAAAACAAAGGTTTTTGACGATAAAACTCGGTGTTTAAGTATTAATTAGTTGATTTTTTTTCCATCATGAATCCATTCCACAGACCCTTTTTCTTCGAATAACGATACAAACTTAAAATAAAAGAAATGAGTGACATATATTTCCCAATGAGTCCTGCGTTGAAGTAATTAAACAAAAATTTGCTACTATTTAAATTTTTTTAACAATCAGGGATTTACGTGAAGAGGGGTTAACAGAGGTAAAAAAAAAATATTTTTTTCAAGATTTTTAAAAAATAATAATTTTAGAAGTAATTTCATTCATTTGTGAATGAATACTGAAAGTTTCATTACAATCCGACAATTATTTGATTTTTGCGAGAATTTCCAAATTAATGTGTTTTTAACCTAAAATGCAAAAAATTGGTGTCTATTGTAAAACAGTAGTAAACGTTTCTTAGCCGCTAAAAACAATCAAAACAAAACTTCTGCCAAAATTTCGAAAATGTTAGAATGGATTAAAATTTTTTTTTAAATAATTAAAAATTACTTTGAACTTTCCTCTTAATAATAATATAAACATTTTGAGGAAAAAAGTTTGTTTTATTAAGTTTGGAACCTTTTTTATTCATACTATCTGCCTTTGTTATCGATCCGAAAAAAAAAAGTGGAGGTACCTACATACATTTACATTTTTATGTATAAAGTCAAAATAGAATACAACTATTACTTCCTGCTCTCCTTGTCTAGACAAAATTTTATCTTAAATTTTGGTCGAAAGAGAGAAAAGTAAGTAAAATAAAATACATTTGACTTTGAGGGCAGCTAATTGTTTGTTTTTTTGTTTTTTGTTTTTTTTTTGTTTTTTTAAATCATATCACCCCGAACAAGGCAGTAACGCCACTGATGTGCAGGGGGCTACATAAGAGTGAAAAGATTGGAAAAAAGAAAGCCAGAAACCACATCCTAAACAGGGAACAAGGGATGAGCCTCTACACCTGTTCAATAGCCATGGGTGGAGTGTGAACCGGGCGATAGTTTAGTCTATATGCAGGGGTGGGGGAGAAGTAAGGAAGAAAGAGAAAGAAAGGGGCAAACATGTAAAGAAACCTGTAGGAATGAACCAAAATGACCTCAGGTCAGATACTACTACCATGCAGAGAATACATTGTTTCTTTTACCCTCTCTGTCTCTAAATAACTCCCAAGAACTAAGATACCCAAATTTATTCCCTTTTCTTTCTCTGCTACTATTTCTCTTTCCCCTACTCTCTCTATCTCCCTGACCCATGCTTGACCTAAAGGATTGGCCAGTCCCTCTCTAGCTTCTAAGCAGGCAACATGTGTTCTCTTGCTAGCAGACACTTAACACGAAAGTATGTAAAAATAAGAAAATAAAATATTCCTCTCAACGCTAATATTTGTATCCACTTCTTTGTCAATTATACCCACAAAGATACCAAATATTACAAACCTATCTGAGTCTAGGAATTTAAGTATTTTTTTATAGCATGTGACCATTAGTTGATTATTTAAAAAGTGAAACAAACGAAAGGCTTGATATTCGTAGACTTGTAAGGAAGTTTTTTTGGTTTTTTTTACTGAAATATTCTTTATTGGAGATGCATAACCACAAAATGTTTTTGGAGACAAGAAATACACAAACAACATATCCCTATCAAAACTCGTATGGAGCCAAAAGGAACACAATATCCCTACTAAAATCATATATTGTTAGAAAAAAAAAGACACTTAAATTAACCGTACTAATTTATGATATTATTATAGACGACAGAAAAACAAGATTTTTACTTTTAAAAATGATTAAAAAAATTATTTTTACTTAAATATTTTAGGTCATTTCTCTTAATAATAAAACAGTTTTTTTTTGTTTTTGTTTTTTTTTGGGGGGGGGGGTTACGATAAAACTCGGTGTTTAAGTATTATTTGTTTTTCGTTTTTTTTTATCATGAATTCACAGCCCTTTTCTTCGAATAACCATACATTTACTTTTATTTTGTACAAAGTGAAAATAAAATACACCTATTCCTTCCTGCTCTCCTTGTCTAGACAAAATTTTATAAATTTTGGTCGAAAGAAAGAAATTAAAATACATTTGGGGTCAGCTAAATGGTTTGATCATTTAAAAAGTGAGACAAACAAAAGTTACAAGGAACAAGGAAGTTGTTTGTTTTTTATTGAAAACTCGTTTTTTAATAAATTGAAGACTCATAACCGCAAAAATGTTTTTCGAGAGAAGAAATACACAAACAACATATCCTTATCAAAATACATATGGACCCAAAAGAAAAACAATTTCCCACCAAAATCATATTTTATATAAGAAGTTCAGCCCCATAGTCTTCTTAGCAGCGCTATATACAGTGGAGGGTTGTCGCGACCGGATGAAAGTTATCTTATAGCCGGATTTCTCTTATATCCGGGTTTGGTCTATTTTATGTACATTACTACAGGCTCTAATTTGGGACCAGATAAAATTTCTCTTATACCTGGGTCTCTTATATCCGGGTTATACTGTATATTGTAATGATACAAAAAATGTTTTTCTCCCATTAGTCGAGATAAGGTCACGTGGTCACATGACAACCACTTGTGACGTTACTCCAGATAGGGACCCAAGCCAAGGCTTCCTATATTACCAAGGCTTAAGCGATGAAATGTGACGTCACAGGAGTAGAACCATGAATCAGCGTAGCAGCCGTGTCTCTCGCTTCATGACAATGTTGATATTCACAAAGTTGTTTTTAATAAAGATTTTAAAACTTTTTAAAATGTAACAAGAAAAAAAAAAGAAAGACACATGTTTTGATTTATGCTGGTTTTATTAATTTTAATTAAAATTAAGAAAAACAACAATTAATAAGAAAATATAATCATTATTATTGTTGACTACTGACTGTCGGTCGTGTTTGTAAATAAACACAGTTTTAAAGACAAAACTTTTCGTTCATTCGTCTAAATTCTAAAAATTTAACAAACACTGCTTAAATTTTCATATTTTTAATTTAATTATGAAAAATCACAATCACTTTTGTTTTAATTGCAAGAATTTTTAAATCAGAATCACTCAAATGTAGCAATCAAGCAACCATTAGAATTTAGGAACAAACAAGAAGCAACAATAAATAAGCAAATTAATTAAAAATATTAAAAAATGCAACAATTTAAATTCAAGCAAATTAATTCAAAGTAAGTTACTGTTTTTTAAAAATCAAACTTATAAAAGTTTTTTTATGTCTCAAAATTCAGTTGAATGTTTGAAGTTTTCTTTTTTTACTTAACTTCTTACAAGTAAATATTATCATTTTCCTTGCTACAAAAATTATTTAATAATGCATTAGAAGAGCTCCAGATAATCATTTTTTCAATGCTGTGACCTTCACCACATGAGTCAACATGAAAAAGAAGTTCATCATTAGCCAAAACATCCAATGTTATGTACATAGACAATTTTTTTTTATTCATTGAATGAAGAAAAAGAAGGATTCTTTACAAGTCTATTAATAACAATATAATTGTATAGTACTAAATTTGTTGGGATATAACAGAGAACCTCTATTAATTCCTTGAAAATAACTGTTTATATCAGGTCTCTTCCTGATACTAAACTTTTACAACTATAACATTTCCATTTTTTAAAAAACGGCATAACAACAATAAATAATTAAATTATGAATCGAACGAATTAACGATAGGATAGCTAAATCTGAAATAGATCTTTAAAAACGTCTTGAGAACTTTTAATCCAATAGATTTATTAATAATATCAACAAATGTCTTTAGGGAAATTCTGCTAAAAAAACAACGGAGTACGAATTTTAAAATAATATTTTGAAATATTTTGAATCCATTGTTAATCCTACTGGGTGAAATAAAAGGATAAATTTTTACCTTTCAGAAAAGATACACTTAAAAACTTTTAGGATATTTGGTAATTCAATTACATTTTTAAAATATTTTAATAGTAAAAAATGAAAAAGAAAAGTAAAAAATAATGTTTCTATTTCATTTATAATGTTAAACTGTTTATAAAAAAAATCATTTTTTTGCAAAACTCTTTTTTGGTTAATGTTTTACTTACTAATTAATTTTTTAAGTTTTAAAACACCCTAAACCAACTATAAAAGAATTATTCTTCAGTTAAAATTCTAATTTTTTATTTCCAATTTTTTTATTTCCAATTTTTTTCTATGGATTAATATCGATAATTAACTTCAAATTATCAAAAATAGGAAAAAATGTTTGGAAAATATTTTTTGAGGGTGTTCATTTTGTGCTAAATATTTTCTAAAAATTAAATATTTTAAAAATTAGATTTTAAAATTCAAGTGTGGTGTGATTTAGGCCTTTATGTTTCAAATAAATTGAAAACTTATTCAGAAATAATATGTTTAAACAAAGTTTAAATCATTATTTTCAAGTTTAAATTTTCGGTAATAGTGACTTGACTTTTGTTTGTAACAAATAATTTCACGGAGTTTTCAAATAAAAAACCTTAAAAATAAAGCAAATTCTTTTAAAATTGACTAAAAAATAAATTTTGTAGTTTTTGTTAATACAAGAAAAAGAATAAAAAAAATTTAATTCAGGAATATTTTTTCATGTTTAGAAATGATTCATAAAGTTGCAAGTATAGAAAACTTAAGTAAGTTTTTACTTTCGTTTTCTAAGAATTTTTAAGCATTGAAAAGAAAACATTATTTTCTTAAAATATCAATAAAATATTAATTCAAATATTTTTAGAAAATACAGTGGGGTGAAACAAATATTCGTACACATGAAAAATTGTATTTTAATGATTGCAAAACCCGTAACTGAAACAAAATTCGATATATTTTATATATAAAGATACATACTACTAAAAATAATAATAATGATAATCTGAAATAATTCTTATTCTAACAGGAATTAATGCATTATTTTCATTTTAAGGGATGAAAGAAGTATTCGTACAAAACAACAAAAGCATATTAATTTAATACTTTGTGGAATATCCTTTATTCAGTTCAACAGCTACCAGTCTATTCCTGAACGTCTCAACTAATGATTTGCACACATTGACTGGTATTTTTTCCCATTCTTCTTGGCATATTGTTTTCAAATTCGATATTTTGGGGGACTCTTTTCACAACTTGAATTTTCAAATATCGCTATAAATTCTCGATTGGGTTCAAGTCTGGGGACTGACTTGGCCATTGCAAGACATTAACGTTACTTTCAAGGAACCATTTCTTTGTAGATCTAGCGGTATGCTTACGATCATAATCTTGTTGAAGAATCCAATCAGGAGGTAGCCGAAGCTTCGCAACAGAAGTCATTAAATTGTCTTGCAGAATTTTCTGGTAGCTTTCGGCATTCATCTTACCATTTATTTTGCAAAAACACCTTTTGCAGAAAAACAGCCCCATATCATGATGCTGCCACCACCAAACTTTACAGTTGGCATAGTGTTCTGTGGTAAGTAGGCTTCACTGTCTTTCCTCCACACAGGATTTCGATAATTATGACCAAACAACTCTATTTTAATTTCATCAGTCCATAGTACCTTTTCCCAAAACGTACATTCTTTATTCTTATGCTCTTGGCAATTTTAGCCTAGCATCTCTGTGTCGTTCAAAGAGTAGTGGAGTCTTCCTTGGCTACGTGATTTTAATTTCATCAGTCCATAGTACCTTTTCCCAAAACGTACATTCTTTATTCTTATGCTCTTAGCGAATTTTAGCCTAGCATCTGTGTCGTTTCAAGAGTAGTGGAGTCTTCCTTGGCTACGTGATTTTTTTTAATTTCATCAGTCCATGTACCTTTTCCCAAAACGTACATTCTTTATTCTTATGCTCTTAGCGAATTTTAGCCTAGCATCTCTGTGTCGTTTCAAGAGCAGTGGAGTCTTCCTTGGCTACGTGATTTTTAATTTCATCAGTCCATAGTACCTTTTCCCAAAACGTACATTCTTTATTCTTATGCTCTTAGCGAATTTACAACTAGCATCTCTGTGTCGTTTCAAGAGCAGTGGAGTCTTCCTTGGCGCTACGTGATTTTTAATAAGCTCAGTCCATAGTACCTTTTCCCAAAACGTACATTCTTTATTCTTATGCTCTTAGCGAATTTTAGCCTAGCATCTCTGTGTCGTTTCAAGAGTAGTGGAGTCTTCCTTGGCTACGTGATTTTTAATTTCATCAGTCCATAGTACCTTTTCCCAAAACGTACATTCTTTATTCTTATGCTCTTAGCGAATTTTAGCCTAGCATCTCTGTGTCGTTTCAAGAGTAGTGGAGTCTTCCTTGGCTACGTGATTTTAATTTCATCAGTCCATAGTACCTTTTCCCAAAACGTACATTCTTTATTCTTATGCTTAGCGAATTTTAGCCTAGCATCTCTGTGTCGTTTCACGTTTCAAAGAGCAGTGGAGTCTTCCTTGGCTACGTGATTTTTTAATTTCATCAGTCCATAGTACCTTTTCCCAAAACGTACATTCTTTATTCTTATGCTCTTAGCGAATTTTAGCCTAGCATCTCTGTGTCGTTTCAAGAGTAGTGGAGTCTTCCTTGGCTACGTGATTTTTAATTTCATCAGTCCATAGTACCTTTTCCAAAACGTACATTCTTTTTTATTCTTATGCTCTTAGCGAATTTTGGCCTAGCATCTCTGTGTCGTTTCAAGAGCAGTGGAGTCTTCCTTGGCTACGTGATTTTTAATTTCATCAGTCCATAGTACCTTTTCCCAAAACGTACATTCTTTATTCTTATGTAGCGAATTTTAGCCTAGCATCTCTGTGTCGTTTCAAGAGTAGTGGAGTCTTCCTTGGCTACGTGATTTTTAATTTCATCAGTCCATAGTACCTTTTCCCAAACGTACATTCTTTATTCTTATGCTCTTAGCGAATTTTAGCCTAGCATCTCTGTGTCGTTTCAAGAGCAGTGGAGTCTTCCTTGGCTACGTGATTTTTAATTTCATCCAGTCCATAGTACCTTTTCCCAAAACGTACATTCTTTATTCTTATGCTCTTAGCGAATTTTTAGCCTAGCATCTCTGTGTCGTTTCAAGAGTAGTGGAGTCTTCCTTGGCTACGTGATTTTTAATTTCATCAGTCCATAGTACCTTTTCCCAAAACGTACATTCTTTATTCTTATGCTCTTAGCGAATTTTAGCCTAGCATCTCTGTGTCGTTTCAAGAGTAGTGGAGTCTTCCTTGGCTACGTGATTTTTAATTTCATCAGTCCATAGTACCTTTTCCCAAAACGTACATTCTTTATTCTTATCTGCTCTTAGCGAATTTTAGCCTAGCATCTCTGTGTCGTTTCAGAGCAGTGGAGTCTTCCTTGGCTACGTGATTTTTAATTTCATCAGTCCATAGTACCTTTTCCCAAAACGTACATTCTTTATTCTTATGCTCTTAGCGAATTTTAGCCTAGCATCTCTGTGTCGTTTCAAGAGTAGTGGAGTCTTCCTTGGCTACGTGATTTTTAATTTCATCAGTCCATAGTACCTTTTCCCAAAACGTACATTCTTTATTCTTATGCTCTTGGCGAATTTTTAGCCTAGCATCTGTGTCGTTTCAAGAGCAGTGGAGTCTTCCTTGGCTACGTGATTTTTAATTTCATCAGTCCATAGTACCTTTTCCCAAGCTTGTACATTCTTTATTCTTATGCTCTTAGCGAATTTTAGCCTAGCATCTCTGTGTCATTTGAAATGTGGAGTCTTCATGGCTACGTGATTTTTAATTTCATCCAGTCCCTTAATTACCTTTTCCCAAAACGTACATTCTTTATTCTTATGCTCTTAGCGAATTTTAGCCTAGCATCTCTGTGTCGTTTCAAGAGCAGTGGAGTCTTCCCTTGGCTACGTGATTTTAATTTCATCAGTCCATAGTACCTTTTCCCAAAACGTACATTCTTTATTCTTATGCTCTTAGCGAATTTTAGCCTAGCATCTCTGTGTCGTTTCAAGAGTAATTGGAGTCTTCCTTGGCTACGTGATTTTTTAATTTCATCAGTCCATAGTACCTTTTCCCAAAACGTACATTCTTTATTCTTATGCTCTTAGCGAATTTTAGCCTAGCATCTCTGTGTCGTTTCAAGAGCAGTGGAGTCTTCCTTGGCTACGTGATTTTTAATTTCATCAGTCCATAGTACCTTTTCCCAAACGTACATTCTTTATTCTTATGCTCTTAGCGAATTTTAGCCCTAGCATCTCTGTGTCGTTTCAAGAGTAGTGGAGTCTTCCTTGGCTACGTGATGATTTTTAATTTCATCAGTCCATAGTACCTTTTCCCAAAACGTACATTCTTTATTCTTATGCTCTTAGCGAATTTTAGCCTAGCATCTCTGTGTCGTTTCAAAGTGAGTGGAGTCTTCCTTGGCTACGTGATTTTTAATTTCATCAGTCCATAGTACCTTTTCCCAAAAGCGTACATTCTTTATTCTTATGCTCTTAGCAATTTTTAGCCTAGCATCTCTGTGTCGTTTCAAGAGCAGTGGAGTCTTCCTTGGCTACGTGATTTTTAATTTCATCAGTCCATAGTACCTTTTCCCAAAACGTACATTCTTTATTCTTAGCGAATTTTAGCCTAGCATCTCTGTGTCGTTTCAAAAGTGGTGAGTGCTTGCTTGGCTACGTGATTTTAATTTCATCAGTCCATAGTACCTTTTCCCAAAACGTACATTCTTTATTCTTATGCTCTTAGCGAATTTTAGCCTAGCATCTCTGTGTCGTTTCAAGAGCAGTGGAGTCTTCCTTGGCTACGTGATTTTTAATTTCATCAGTCCATAGTACCTTTTCCCAAAACGTACATTCTTTATTCTTATGCTCTTGGCGAATTTTAGCCTAGCATCTCTGTGTCGTTTCAAGAGTAGTGGAGTCTTCCTTGGCTACGTGATTTTTAATTTCATCAGTCCATAGTACCTTTCCCAAAACGTACATTCTTTATTCTTATGCTCTTAGCGAATTTTAGCCTAGCATCTCTGTGTCGTTTCAAGAGCAGTGGAGTCTTCCTTGGCTACGTGATTTTTAATTTCATCAGTCCATAGTACCTTTTCCCAAACATGCATTCTTTATTCTTATGCTCTTAGCGAATTTTAGCCTAGCATCTCTGTGTCGTTTCAAAGAGTAGTGGAGTCTTCCTTGGCTACGTGATTTCAGACTGTTTCTGTGGAGTTCATTACTTATTGTACGTTTGGTTACTTTAATCCCAGATGCACTCAGATGTTCCTGCAGCTCTTCTCGGGTAACCTGTGGATTTTATTGGATCTGGCGTCCTAATATCCTTGCTGATCTTGGAGAAATCTTCCTCGGAGCACCTGTTCGTCTTAGGTTTTTAACGCTGTTACGAGTCTTAAACCGCGCAATGAATGAAGCAATTGTAGAAAAAGGAATTTTCAGATTGCTAGAAATCGTTCTATAACTATTCCCATCTTTCCAAAGAGACAAAATCAGTTGTTTTTGTGAAATAGTCAATTCTTTCCCTTTAGACATTATTAAAACCTTCTTGTAAGACTAGTTATTGCAGAATGCTCTGATAGTGGCTAATAGCATTAACTATAGTTACTGATAACATTACTTGAAAATTCTAGAAAATACTACCATAAGATATTCGTTAAAATTGATTTGTACGAATACTTTTTTCATCCATTAAAATGAAAATAATGCATTAATTTCTGTTATAATAAGAATTATTTCAGATTATCATTATTTTTTAGTAGTATGTATCTTTATACATAAAATATATCGAATTTTGTTTCAGTTAACGGTGTTACAATCATTAAAATACAATTTTTCATGTGTACGAATATTTGTTTCACCACACTGTATAATGTTTAACAACTTTTTCGGCTTCAGTTTAAGTTTTAAAACATTTCGAAAAAAAAAACTTACGAACGAATAGCCATATTTAAATTTTATTTTTTTTAATTCAGATATTTTTAAGATAATTTTTATTTCAATTTTATTCAAATAAATAAAAATATCTTATTTTATTATATTAATTTAAAAGATATAAACAAATTGCTTTCTTTCTTGTGCTACGGCAAAACTAATTTTTTAGCAAATTTTGATTTTTAGCGACTGCTGAAATAAATGGTGATAAAATTTTAACTACTCACTTTGCTAAATGGACTTGGGGTAAAATTCTACCTTTTAATGGCATGTTTCCATTTATCAAATAAATGTTTATTTTTTGGAAACGAAAAACAATGAACTTTCGGTCCATTTTTATAATTCCCTTTGCAATTTGGTTCTGAAAATAAGTCAACGCTAACGGACGCCGTGTAGTAAATAAAACAGAACTCTACTAAGTGTGACGTCAGCAAGTCAACTTTAATCATAGAACAGGCCTGGTAATATAGCGACGGTCATGCCCAAGCGCTAGTCACACTCGTTTTCCGGCAAACAGGAAGAAGGTAGGCAGATTCTGCCTAGGCCAAAGGCATAGGCAGAATCTGTCTACCACCATGTTCCGCTGGAACATAAAATTCCTGCCGTCCCGTTGGTACATAGATGAATCCACACGCACATGGTGCAGTCCCGCTGGGACATAGCCTGCCTTATCCCTTTGGGATATAGAGGAATTTGTCCCCTCCAAATTTTGAGTCATAACAATGGCCGAACAGAAGTATCTTCAAGTTATATGTAAAAACTTATCTTTTGTTCCTCCTGATACTTTGCTTTGAGTTGGATATAATGAATATGTATTTCTTCACGTGTGGACGCTTGTTTTAAATATGTATTACTTTTGTAAGTCATCAGATATAAAAGTCTCTTTGAAAACAAATGTTCATTCATCGATTTTATTCGTCTGTACTGCCTTACCGTTACAGTGGTGACACGACTTGACTTAATATTATTTACAGACCCACGTGGGAGTAGGAATAAATAAATATATCCCTTCAATACTAATGATGATAAACCAACTATGGTGATGGCGAGAGAGAGAATCAGATTACGCTGATAAGAGCAGATACTACACTTTGATCATAATATTTATTGACATAATATAATTGTTTTTTTTAATAAATTATTTAACTAGCACAAGTCCGGTAAAAAAAAACGAGTCTGGGGAAAGGGCTAGTTAATAACTTCATTTCTGGGGATAGATGTTCAAACAACTCTGTTTTTGCTTTGAGATTTTTTTTTTAATCTCAAGATCTTTATAGTTTTGTTTCAAAAGAATGATTCACCCTACTCATTGATTGAAGTTCTAAGGTTAACTTCGGATACCAATGATTGAAAATGTAATATTTGGTATCTTTGTGGGTATAATTGACAAAGAAGTGGATACAAATATTAGCGTTGAGAGGAATATTTTATTTTCTTATTTTTACATACTTTCGTGTTAAGTGTCTGCTAGCAAGAGAACACATGTTGCCTGCTTAGAAGCCAGAGAGGGACTGGCCAATCCTTTAGGTCAAGCATGGGTCAGGGAGATAGAGAGAGTAGGGGAAAGAGAAATAGTAGCAGAGAAAGAAAAGGGAATAGATTTGGGTATCTTAGTTCTTGGGAGTTATTTAGAGACAGAGAGGGTAAAAGAAACAATGTATTCTCTGCATGGTAGTAGTATCTGACCTGAGGTCATTTTGGTTCATTCCTACAAAAATATTTTATATTAAAAATATATATAAAAATATATATATATATATTGTGAAAGTAAGAAAATTACAATAAAACATCGCACTATTGGCGACAATTTACTCCTTGCAGAACGTGTGAGTGAAGAAAAAAGTTTCCGCGACAATTTTTTAATCGCACGTGGTGATATTAAAAGTTTTGTGCAAACTAAACGCCAAAACGTTCAAACAGCTAATTTTTAAAATAACCATCGCTGATTGGTCTATTAATCATAGGCACGTGGGAACACATCTGAGAACATGTTCTAAATAGGTTTCCCGCCTAAAATTACGATTGTTCCGTAGCTTAACCTATCTACATAAAAGAAAGAAACTTTCAGTGAGAAATCTCCTTTTAAACAACTTACTGCAGAGGATGTGCGTTGTGGTACAGTGGATATCGGCTTGGAACGAAAAAACAGGGAGCCGAGTTCGAATTCCAGCTGAATCCATTGTATTCACTTACGCGCAAATACCCTTGGGAAAGGTATTAATCCGTCTCTTCCTTCCGGTTATGGGTTAAATAACAGGACAGATGGGGTTCTATAGCCTTGGTCGTCAACCAGTCTACCGCAGAAAGCAATGGCAACCTACTGCGGGATAATCTTCTACCCAGTCAGTCATGTCTCTTTCGAGACATGATCGCCCAACCGTGTATCACGTATGGCACTTAACTGACTGACTGCAGAAGACTGTCACTCAATTCTGAACGTTTAAATTAAGTACTATACTTAACATATTATTCGTTCAAGTAACTTACTTTCTTAGTCTTAATATATTTTGTTCAGTTCTCTCTCACATCCATTTCAATTGACATTCATCACATAATATCAAAGGAACATTTATTTAATAATTTCTGCACCATTCGAACTGTTCTTCAAACAAAGCACACCACGAGGTAGATTTATTTTGAAAGACAGTCAACTTTAATTTTCGTAAACATATAATTTTGCTACATCTTTTCAGTAGTAGTAGGCGGTGGACAGCCATGTCTGGTACAAGACCAATTCACAAACTTAACCAACAATCCCTACAACTTAAGGCTTATCAGTTATCATCGAAATTATCAAAAGGTTGATATGTGATATGTGTAGCTGCCGCCAGGCACCATTTGCTACTAAACCCAATGTAAAAATCAGCAGGTTCGTTTTTCTCGCCGAAGTGAGCCCTGTATTCTTGACCGGCGGCCTTGTCACCCCTTTGGACAATGTGGCCAGAAAATATAGTTCCTTATATTTTAGGATAACGTAAAACAATAATGAGGTCTAAATGAGAAGTATGAGACAAAACAGTAAAGTTAGAATAAGTAAATAAAAATATAACAAATAAGCTGTCTTACGGCAACCTTTTTCTAAAATATAGGATTTTTGGTCTCTGTGTGAGAAATCGAAACCCCCTTAACAGCTTTTTGGGTTGAGACCTTCTAAGAGGTCAAAGGTAAATTTGTTTTCTCCAGTGGCAGCACATTCGTTTTTGGTACTGTTAGGGAGTAACTCAATTGCCATAGACCACATGAGGTGCCAACAAGGTTATTAACATTTTTTCCATTTAACTTCCAGCAAATCCTAGACAAATTTTTATAGTTAATGAATTTAATTCTTCTAAAGTTTTTATTGCCTTTTAGACTCTTCTTTAATTTGTAAAAATGTATTGTTTGGCGTTTCAACAGATTCTTGCGGATTTAAACACTTGTTATAATTTCCCTGTTTTTGTTACAACTATTTATGTAAATTTCATTGTTTCCTTATTTCTTCGAATTTTGCAGTTATCTATGCTTGTGTATATTCTTCCTCCATGTACTCATGTTATTTGTTTGTCTTAATTGCAGTTTTCGCAGCTGCACAAATACTGTAAAGAAATAAAACCTTTTACAATATATACCCGCAGTTTGTCAGTTCTCTCACGCACGTTTCATGTGGCAATAGCAATTACAATATGTGTTGATATGTGTTCTTTTTTTATAGCCGGCGAGAAAGTAAAAAGTAAGGTGAAGTAATAAAGGAAATTTTACTCATCGGACGCTAATTTTTAGGAGTCAGTTAAACTATATTGTTATTCTTGTTATTATAGTCGTCGTTGTCTTTG
This sequence comes from Ascarosepion bandense, assembly GCA_037127315.1. Taxonomy (NCBI): domain Eukaryota; kingdom Metazoa; phylum Mollusca; class Cephalopoda; order Sepiida; family Sepiidae; genus Ascarosepion; species Ascarosepion bandense. Next base: position 149,465 of record JBBBDQ010002389.1, on the reverse strand, counting down.
TTGACTGCGATAATGTTGAAAATGGAGAAGAAGAGTCAGAGGCTTGAAGCTTCCTTTGTCAAATTTTAGCGTGTCGTCTCTAATTTCTGCACCCATCTAATTGATTCTGACTTGTGTTTTTATATAGCCATTTAGTTTTTTCACAGTGGATTACTATCTTTTCTCTCAGTTTTTCAAATCGCTTTCTTTCATTGGTTAGAAAATTAATTTAAGATCGAATCGCGAAATCCGGCTTCGTCTTTTTCTTTCAGTACGGGTTCAGTCCTTTTCCTATTTGTCAAAATTTGATTTCACACGGAATTGTGAGTTTTTGTAAAAAGTGAAGAAGAGAAGAGAGTTGCTTTTAATTCTGTGTTCACTAAAACATATGCTTAACACCATTATAAAATGATATCGTTTGTTGCCTTTTAGAATTTTGTTGCATTACTTTGGTTTCGTCAATTTACAAAAACTTAAATGTATGTGGATCGGATTCAGAACACGCTAAACTTGTAATAAGTGAATAGCAAATAATTTGATCATGTAGATAACCACACATCCACTACAAAGTCCTTTTTTTTTATAGATGAAATTCAATATAATTAACATTAGGATTAAAGTTTCTGCTTTTCTTTTCGTTATTTTATACTCTTTTAAAAAGTGAAACTATTTCTGATTTTCTTTAAAGAAAAAGTGAAACTAAATTTCTACTCGAGTATAAAAAGACGATTTTGGAAAATATCGAAAGTTCTTTTTAGCTTCCTTCTCTACACTCAACAGGTTGACGTTAAAAAAGAAGGAAAAACGCGAAAACTTCTTAATCTTCAAATATCTCAAAGTTTATGATCTGAAATTGCTACTTTATTTTTGATTGATTACTCGACTTTGGGGGAAAAAAAGTTTGCCTGAGATTGTTCTTCCAACAACAACTCTTAGAAAAATATGGGAGTAAGTAAAAAAAAAAAAAAAATTTTTCTTTTTAATTTTACATTTTCTAATATTTTAAAATAATGTTTTCTTTTTTCTTTTTTTTCTTTTTACATCGTGCGCATGTGAATAAGTATTTAAAAGGAAAATTTATTTAAAACCAGTACGCTTTACTTTTAAATCAGTTTAGTAAGTCACTATCTTCAATTTATATATATATATATATATATATATATATATATATTGAGGGGAAAACTTAACACATATTTACGCTGTACGGTTATAAATTAAATTAAATCGAGATTTATTTTGACATTGGACAGTGCAAATTTACTTGCATTGTCTTGTTCAGACCGTTGTAAAATAAATAAATTCACACAGAGAATATTTTTAAAAATTAATAGAAGTGTAGCTTGTATTAAACCGGACATCAGATCACACATAATGCTATCACAGACGAAGTTACACATATTTGCTCACATATGCATAAAAATAAATCTTAAAATACACACACAAAAAAAAAAAAGATTTGAGTTAGGCATACGCAAAAAGCAGGGGGTACACGTACAGGAACTATATACTCAATCACACAATTAAAAAGGTAAAGAATATATATTCACACAAAATAGGAATAGACATTTACATCCACAAACATAACCGACTAAAAAAACAAAAAAGTGGTGGAGAGAAGGGAAAAGAAGAAAAAAAAAAGGAGACGAAAATACAGTCACAAATAATAATTTACACAAAAAAATTTTCAAAGATAAAAAAAACATTTTTACCATTTTTACTTTTTCAAAAGATTTTCTTTAAAAAGTTAACTTTCTTTGAAAATCAATTAAAAAAATCTGTTTTTAAATCTTCCTAAAACATTTTTTAAAGCCGTTGAATTTTTTTTTCCAGAAGAGAAAATATACAGAAATTAATGCAGAATGATTGTTAAAATGAATTATAATCACCAAGGACTCCTGCTTTTAAGTAAACAAATGTTCTATCCAAAATTTAATTTCTTGGAAATTTCATGAAATTTCGTGGATGTGAAAATTTCATGAAATTACTGATGTAAAAAAAAGAAATTAATTTACTAATTACTAAGATAATTTCAAAAATAATTTAATTCAGTTGTATATAAACCCTGAAAGTTTCATCAAAATTCAACAATTATTGTATTTTTGCAAGTATTTCCAATCCAAACTAATGTGTTTTTTTCACCGAAAAAACAAAAAAGCAAAAAAAACTGAGTTTCGTCATACAAGTAAGCTATGGCAACAATTTGGTTACCTACTGACGAAGTACAAATGATTTTTTACCAAAATTTCGAACGTATTAAAAAGGATTAAATTTTTAAAAAAAATATGTATTTAAAAATATTTTGATCTTTCTACTTTAATATTTTCAAAAAAAATTTTTTGACGATAAAACTTTGTTTTTATTAAGTTTGGGGGCCTTTTTCTTTATGCTATACTGCTTTTTCAGCGAATTAGAACCTATAAATGTTTCATTTTCATTTAGTAGTTTCTTTGCCTTTGTGTTGTCTTGAATATTAAAGCATAAAATTATGGAAGGTTAGGTTTTTTGTATATACGAGCACATGCTTATATTTATATTTTATTTATCAGTTTATTTTATTTTATTTTATATTTATTTATTTAGTTTCATTTTTATTTTGCTTTTTATTTCTTAATTTATTTTAAGTTCATTTTATGTTTATTTTATATACTTAAGATGGTGTTTACCTACACTTATTCATTATTTCAGTTTGTTTGGTTTAAGAGGTTTTTTATTTTGGTTTTTAAAACTTATTATAGCTTTATCTGTAAGCATAGTTTACAGTTTTTACTGTTGTTAAGACGGTACGGGGCTAAAATTTTTCTAAAAAATATGATTTTACTAGGGATATTATTATTGTTTACCTTTTGGGTCCATACAAATTTTGATAAGGATATGTTGTTTGTGTATTTCTTCTCTCGAAAAACGTTTTTGTGGTTATGAATCTCCAATTTATTAAAGAATGAGATTTCAATTAAAAAAAAAAAAAAAACTTCCTTGTAACTTGCAAGTCTACGAATATCAAGCCTTTTGTTTGTCTCACTTTTTAAATGATCAAACCATTTAGCCGACCTCAAATGTATTTTAATTTCTTTCTTTCGACCAAAATTTATAAAATTTTGTCTAGACAAGGAGAGCAGGAAGGAATAGGTGTATTTTATTTTCACTTTGTACAAAATAATGTATGGTTATTCGAAGAAAAGGGGTGTGAATTCATGATAAAAGAAAACGAAAAACAAATAATACTTAAACACCGAGTTTTATCGTAACCCCCCCCCCCCCAAAAAAAAAAACTGTTTTATTATTAAGAGAAATGACCTAAAATATTTAAGTAAAAATAATTTTTTTAATCATTTTTAAAAGTAAAAATCTTGTTTTTCTGTCGTCTAAAATAATATCATAAATTAGTACAGGAAATTTAAGTGTCTTTTTTTTTTCTAACAATATATGATTTTAGTAGGGATATTGTGTTCCTTTTGGCTCCATACGAGTTTTGATAGGGATATGTTGTTTGTGTATTTCTTCTCTCGAAAAAACATTTTGTGGTTATGCATCTCCAATAAAGAATATTTCAGTAAAAAAACCCAAAAAAAACTTCCTTACAAGTCTACGAATATCAAGCCTTTCGTTTGTTTCACTTTTTAAAGAACCAAACCAATTCGTTGCCCTTTACTCTCAAAAGTAAAATCTTCTAGGTGTTACTAAGTGAAGACTATTATTACTAATCGAAAATTGATTATTACTAATCGAAAATTGAAAAGTTTAATACAAATCATTGAACCGTCGTACTTTTAAAATAATTAAAAAATTTGTTTGTGTATTTGAACTTTTTTTTGTATGCTAATTTCCATGTGTACATTAAATGGTTATGTGTTTCCCAGTTTCCTCCCATTTCAGGAAATAAAACTTTTACAATTATGTCACTTGTGATCACCATAGACAGTTAGATTGTCTCGAATCTGCTTGTCGTCACATGTCAAAACATACGAGGAAAAGTCAGAAAGACCAACATCCTGTCATTAAGAAATTATTTTCGTCTAAATTTCATGCTATAAATAAGTAATATTTGAGTGGATCACTGAAGAGACACTTGATATGATGCCAAAGAGACAGAAAACAATGCCAAGATATGGAATGGAATACAGGAAACTACGCAAGGAAATAAGGAGCAAATGCAGGACAGGCTAAACAAAGATGGCTCAATGACAAATGTGCTGAAGTAGAGAGACTGAGCATGACAAATAATGAAGAGATGCATAAAAAAAATAAAGGAACTAACAGGACAAAAGACCTGCTCAGCAACACGATGTATAAAAGCAAAGGACAGAACACTAATACAAGAAAAAGAAAAATATTTCAGAGATGGGACAAGTATATTGGAGATCTCTTCCATGACAAGAGAGAGCAACCAGCAATACACAAAATTACGGATGAACCAGAAATATTAAAAACTGATTGAACAGAAACAAAGCAGCAGAACCTGAAGGTATTGTAATAGAGATGCTGACGCCTTTAGACAGCTTTAGCGTAGACAGAATCACAGATATAATAAATTAAATCTACAACAGCGGCAATATACCGGAGGACTTGAGTAGTTCAATTTTTATAGCAATACCTAAGAAACCAGGTGCAAAGGATTGTGAACTCCACTAAACATTCAGCTTAATGAGCCACATAACAAAACCCATCATCCGGATTCTGATGAACAGAGTGCACAAAAGAATCGGCCCAGAGATAGGACAAGAACAATGTGAATTCGTTAAAATGAAATGCAATATATCATTCTCAGAATGCTATCGGAAACAGCAATACAAATTCAGAAGGACCTTTATCTGTGCTTTATAGACTACAGAAAGGCGTTTGATAAAGTGTGCCACAAAGACTTGATACAGATGCTCGACAACCTCGACATTTTTGAAAAAGACATTAGGATAATCAAGAATCTATAATGGCAGCAAACCGCTTGTGTACAGATAGGAAATGAATTTAGCAGGTATACAAAACTAGAAAGAGGCGTAAACAAGGATGTGTTTTATCAACAGATCTATTCAACTTATACAGCGAAACAATTCTGACAGAAATAAAATCCATGTCAGAATTAGTCATTGGCAGCCACAATCTCAATAATTAAGATACGCAGATGACACGGTGCTGATAGTAGACACAGAAAAGAAAATGCAGAACCTCCTACAGAACGTAGCAACAGAAAGCGAAAAGAAAGGACTGAGCATAAACTTTAAAAAAAGGACTAAATGTATGGTCATCAGCAAAAAGACCCCAAAATGACAACTACAGGTCAGAGAAATTAAAATAAAACAAGTAAAGAAATTTAAATACCTACAGAGTATTCTGACAGAGGATGGAAAGTGTGGCATTGAGATCTGAAAATACGTCAGCATGGCAAAGGACACATTACAGAAGCTAACCAAAGTACTGAGAGACAGGAAAATCTCATTGGAGACAAAGAAAAAAGTGCTGGATTGCTATGTGATATCTATTCTTCTGTATGGCAGTAAGTGTTGGACGATCTCAGCAAGGATGGAAGATAGGCTTCAGGCAGCAGAAATGTTGTTCTACAGAAGGATGCTGAGGATACCATAGACTGAGCATGTGAGCAACGATGAGATGTTGGAGAGGAGCAAACGAGAAGAAAACTCATACTTAACATCAGGAAGAGACAGATGAGATTCCTGAGACACGTAATGAGAAAGGAGGGCCTGGAGAATTTAATACTCACAGGACAGATAGAGGGAAAGAGAGACAGGGAAAAGCAGCACAAGACCTACTTGGTAGGCCTGAGCAAATGAATGGAGCAGGGTTTGGGAGAGATACCAAGAGAAAAAATATTGAGAGTGACAAAAGACAGAGCTAAGTGGAAGTCTATGATCGCCTAGGTCCTGAAAAAATACGGCACATGGAAAAGAAGAGGATGATTATGTAACTCAGTTTGTTTGTTTGTTTTTTCTAGTGAAAAACACATTAATTTGGAAATATTTGAAAAAATCAAATCATTGTCAGGTTTTAAATGAAACTTTCAGGAATTATTCACAAATGAATTAAAATATTTTTGAAATTATTATTTTTAGAAAATCTCGGTAAAAATATTATTTTACATCTGAACCCACCCATTTTATTATGATTACATTTTCCATAGTAAATTATCCATTTGTTGGTCTCCTGCTGAGAAAAAAAAAACAAAAACAATTTTTTATGAAAATTTTAAAACTGCTAGAAGGGATATTAAAAATAATAAAAAGTACTCTGATTGTTCCTCTTAATAATAACAAACATTTGACAGAAAAACTTTCATTAAGTTTGGGGCCTTTTTCATCATGCTGTGCTATATTTTCAGCAAATGAGTGAAGGTGTTTTGTGCAAAATTTGTTTGTATCTTTTTTTTATAACTGTGACCTGTAAGTAAATGTTTTTTCCTTCTAAAATTTTAAGCAGTGGTTGTCTTGCTTTTCATAATTTTGTGCCTTTTAAAATGTCTGACACAAGAGCTTGGATTTGATGAAAATGTATTTTTTATACCCTAAGCCTCTCACCACTATAACTAGATGGGTGTGTTTGTTTTTATTAGTTTTTGTTTTAAAAAAGCCTATTTTTATTAGAAAGTTCATAGCAGTACCTAATAAATAAATAAAGGACATAAAAACAGTATCGACTTGAGGTTTGAAAAACAAAAAGAACAATTCTTTAATTCACTTTCATTTTTAAAAGTGAAACAGAAATAACAATGAGTTTAAAAGAATTTTTTATTGACTTCATTTTTAAATTTATTTCACCTGATGTCAGCAGATGAAACAAGAAAAAAACAACCCAGAAAACAGCACTCTCCTAATAAGCCGTTAAAAACACATTTTTTACAATCATTTAGTTTTATTTCAACAATTTTATAATATTGGTTTGAAAAATACAGTAGTGTTGGTATTTTTCCTTATGAAAAATGGGTCGAGTAAGTTGTTTTTTATTTTAATTTTTTCTTTAATAATTTTATCACATTTTTACTCAAAAAATTAATAGCAAACTTTAATCTTAACTATGAATAAGTTGATAATATTGTCAAGAGTGAACCTGTTTTCAGGGTTCTGATTCAATGACATAAGCCAAAAGTGTTAAACTCGAGATAATAAAAGAACCATTATGCGTTGAGAGAGAAGTGCTGCAAACCTGATGACGTCATACACGGTGGTCTGATTCCTAACAAGGAGTCCATGGACTCGGTCAATTAAGTGCAATACGTGATACACGCTTGGGTAATCATGTCTAAAAAAAAGACATGGCTGACTGAGCAGAGGATTTTTCCCACAATAGGTTGTCTTTACAGTAGACTAGTTGCAAACCAAGGTTTCAGAACTCAATCCATCCTGCTGGATAAAGAAGTGACAGATTAATACTTTTCCCAAGGGTATTTGTGCATAAATGTTATGTCGCCAAGTATAAATGAATAACTCAACAACAGAATCAGAAATATAAGTTGTATTCCGCGGAAAAGACGGTTAGTATGTACAGAAGTGATTAGTAATATTTACAATAGAAAGATACAAGAGTCCAATCCGTCGTAAGACGTGTGTATACGTGATTACTTCCGGTACGCCACCGGAAGTGTGACTAACTCTTCACTGACTCGCACTGACTCTTCAATAACTCATTAGAGACTCTCAAGTGACTCTCTACGACTGTATTTACTAGCCTTCCCACGCAAGGCTGGATGTGACACATGGTCATTTTATTGTGGGTATTCCCGGCCATATAGCCAGGCCAAAAAATGTCTGTCTATTTTTGACCAGTCGTGGTTCTACCCTTCGGCGGAACCACGACTGGGTTAATGCTCTCTGCTTGGAAGCAGAGAGCGCCCTCTACCCGAAGGCAGAGAGCTGACAGTGTCGTAGAGTCGTCAGTCTAGTGACTCTCTACGACTCTCCTGTAGAGAATCCACCATTGCTATATATAGCAATGGGAACAGTCCATTTATAGTCAAATAGGAGCGGCGCCCTAACAATAAATGAATGAAGTAAATTTAACTAGAATTCAAACTCAGATCTTCAATTTCTTGTTCCGAGCCGATATCCACTGCACCACAATGCGCAATTTAAAGTTGAATTATATTCGTAATTAGTGACATAATTTTGAGTGATATCAATCACGAAAATGAGAGAGAGAATGGTGAACAGAGGAAAGATTGTTCACACATTCCAGTTGTTCATGTACATCTTTAAAAAAAAGAAGCAAAATTTACCCATAATTTTTAAAAAGAATCCTCGATTCTCAAGCAAAAACCGAAAGAAAAAAGCATATCCAGAATCTATTAATGCAGGATATATCCTTCAGCATCAAAATTCTGGATAAGTAACTCGACAATCCTATTTACAGGGTTGGTGCCAAGTATCTATTACATGGCCCTCACAAACCCACACTCTATTTCTACTACACCTCAAATTTTTTATAAGGTAATATTCATATAAAATAAGGTAATATTCATATAAAATACAAATTTTATTGTAATCTAATAATGAACAATAATGGACCATATGTAATACAGGCAAACAATTCAACTAGAAAAATTAAAAATAAATACATATCAACATTAGAAATGTGTCATAATAGATCATTTCTTCTTAAATAAATCACCTGTTTTGCTGCAATTTTTAATATCAACTTGAAATTTTTCTTGTTGAAAGATAATTTCAACACATTCAACATTGTGGATAAAATATAGTGAACTTCATATCTTCATTGGAAAATAAATCCCGCATATTTAAAAAAAAAGAAAGGAAGAAAAAAAAGCAGAATAACCTCCAAATGGCAAAATTTTTCCAGCCATTAATAATCAGTTGTAATTTGTTTAATTTGTTATGAATATAAATATAGGTAGTAAAATAAGCAAATGTTGGTAAGATAATGACGGTCACAAAGCACTGCCTGAGGGCCCTCATCAGGTTTGCCTTCCTGGTTGTGGTGTTTGGGGATAGTACGTGCAGGCCTTGGTCTTGTAGTTAATACGAAATAAAAATAATTCTCTTTCCATCACTTTTGTATTTCACTTGTGATACTCTCTTCCAGTTTCTTGCTTTCCAGCCAATTTTGACCTTCAAATTTGCAAACCAGTACAAAAATCTATTTTTGACCAATAAAAAAAAGGATTAACTCTGTACGAAAGAAAAAAGACCAAGGCAAATTTTGAGAGCCTGTGTGAAATTTTTATTAACCAATGAAAAGAGAGCAATTCAAAAAAATCACAGAAAACAACAAATTGAACTTTCAATGACCTGTGTCATATTTCTTGCCGCCCAAAGATAAGTTTGTATTTGGAGCCGATCATGTGATTTTGTTGGCTACTTATTCATGTTTTTCAGTCGGTCAGGTGAGAGAGATGAGGAAGAGGAGAACAGTCAACACAGCCACAATGTAAAAAGAGATTTTTGAAACCGCTAATTGGACACAACTGTTCTAGCGACACACATTCGCACTCTCTCACCTCGTGTGCTGCTTTTTTATCTTTCCTTTATCCTCTTCACCTACTCCCCCTCCACAACAGAAAAGAGAGGAACAAAGACTTTACTATTACTTTTTTGATATACACAATGAAAACATAGACTTACCTTTTTTTGCGAAAATCATATTTCACTAAAACAAACAAATTCTTAATTCTTTAAACTCTTTACTACTCTTTCTCTTAGAAAATTTTTCACAGTTTAATAATTTCATACATACAATTTGCTGTTATGCTGTTTTATAAATAAATTTTCATTTATTTATACAACCAAGACAGTTTTATCTTTTATCCTTCTGATAATCTTAAATTGTGGGGACTTCAGTTGTATTTGGCACAAGGCCAATTTGATAAATATAATCAACATCTCCATAGCCTGAAGAATCAAAGACCAGAAACAATCAGGGCTAACATTTTCCACTGACATGAAGTGAAAAGATTATATTGAATCAATTACTAGGTCTGCTGCTAGGAAAGTTGGTTCACTCTGTCATGCTAGACAATTTTTCTCACCAGAATCTATCACCAGGAGAGTGACTCATTGCACCTTCAAGGGCTAATTTTTTCTGCTGACATGAAGTGGAAAGATTACATTGAATCAATTGCTAGGTCTGCTGCTAGGAAAGTTGGTTCACTCTGTCATGCTAGAATCTTCGATATTTATAAGTCTACCATTCACCTATGCTTTGAATATTGTTGCTACATTTGATCTGGAGCTTCTGCTATATAAACCAGATAGGAACTGTGACTGTAATATCTCTATGCTAAGTTTTTCTTTGTATTTCACTTGTGATACTCTCTTCCAGTTTCTTGTTTTCCAGCCAATTTTGACCTTCAAAAATTTCAATGCAAGGTCAACCATTATTTTCTGTCTTATTATTTTCTACTCTTTTATTAATTTTTATTTGTTATTTTTTATTAATTTTTGTTCTTTTATTGTTCTCACTCTTTTAATAGTGATTTTTTTATATTCTCTCACACTCAGTAATATATTGCATTTCAGTGGCTTTTTGCCTGACATGGGGTGAAATAAGTAAAATAAAAAGATAAGAAAATCGTAGTCTAAAAAATCAAACTGTTATGTCGTGAGTAAGAATAAATAACTCAATGACCAACGGGCTTCTCTCTGACAAACAGTATGCGTTTCGCTTCACCAGGTCTACTGCTGATATGCTAACGACCATTACCGAGTACATATACCAGGCACTCGACAAGAATGGTGAAGCCCAAACCGTTGCCTTGGATATCTCCAAAGCATTCGACAGGGTCTGGCATGCTGGCCTCTTGTGCAAACTGTGGAGCTATGGGATAACTGGACATCTGTTTGACCTCATCCAGTCCTTCCTCTCTAACCGCACATTAAAGGTGGTATTAAATGGGCATGCCTCCCAAAACTACCAGACGAACGCGGGCGTCCCTCAAGGCTCTATCCTAGGTCCCACGCTCTTTCTGATCTACATTAATGATCTACCCGACACCATTAGATCCCAAGTTGGCATGTATGCCGACGACACAACAATCTACTCCCGCATCGATCAGAAACCAGGTCTGGACGACAAAGTGAACCTCGCTGCCGCACTTGAAAGGGACCTCCAATCCGTAGTGACCTGGGGTAGGAAATGGTTGGTAAATTTCAATGCCTCCAAAACAAAGCTGTTATCAACTAACCACCATAGACAATCGCATCTACCTCCCATTAGCATGGGACAGGCTAGCCTCCCAGAGAGTAAAATACTACGCCTCCTTGGCCTTACACTCTCGGCGGACCTCAAATGGAATGACTATATTGAATCCATTGCCAAATCTGCTGCTATGAAAGTGGGCTCCCTGTGCAGGGCCCGGAAATTTTTCCCACCTGAAACTATTCTGCACATATACAAATCTACCATCCGCCCGTGTATTGAATATTGCTGCCATATCTGGTTGGGTGCCCCTGCTGCTCTCCTTGGGCTTCTTGACAAAATACAAAGGAGGATCTGTAACGTGGTTGATACTGACTTGGCAGACCGGCTGCAGCCGCTCTCACACTGGCGTGATGTAGCTTCCCTGTGCCTCTTCTACAAGTACTTTCATGGCTTCTGCTCCGATGAGCTTAGATCACTGGTGCCACCTAAGCACGAATTTACACGAGATACTAGATTAGCAACTAGGTCCCACCCTTTTACAGTTAAACAAATAAGATGTAACCGTAAATTCTACTCCAACAGCTTCTTTTCTTGTGCTTCCTGCCTGTGGAACTCCCTTCCACAAGTCTGCTTTCCCGACAGTTACAATCTCCAGGTGTTTAAATGTAGGGTCAATAGACACCTCCTATCACACTAACTCCCAACTATTCTCACAACACTCTCATCTACCCAACCCTCATTCTCGGTATCCTCACCCGCCCATCACCCACCCTCTGTTATTTCCTATATTTAATCAGCCTTTCTCCACTCTACGTAGCCCCCTGCACAGTAGTGGCAGTGACATGCCTTGCTCGGGGTGAAACGCTTATAAAAAAAAAAAACAAAAAAAAACAACAGGAATAGGTTAATTGTTGTATTCCGTGAAAATAGTATTCACAAAAGTTATTAGTATCCAATACAAGAATATGGGTTAATCGTCTCAACCGTCATAAGACGTAGTATGAGCAATGGGTACTTCCGGGTCATCACCGGAAGTCTATGACTGACTTGTTGATCGGCTGCTCAGCACACTCTCTATGTAGATGCCACCATTACCTTACATAGTAATGGAATAGTCCATTATAGCCGAATAGGCGCGGGTGTCAACACAAACAGAGAAAGTATATATTCCCAACCAGGATATGACTAGTTATTTTCATTTTCATATTTAGCAGTTAAAAAAATATCAAAATTGTTTTATGAATTGTTGCAGATTTATTTTTGACTGATGCAAAACTACTATATTTTGTTGCATTTACTGACCAATCACAGACATGAAACCATGTCCTTGTAACACGCAGAATTGGGTTCTCTGGGAACCACCCATTTCTCATAAAAGGCACCAGGGTCAGCAGATAATAATAGAAATATTCATAACTTCAAGGTGAAAAACACTTAAACGTCAGTTGTGAAAGAAAGCAAGGAAACAATCAAACAGTAGGAAGTACCTCAAACAGGAAGTGTGAGAAAAGAAACTATTATAGTAGAAGATGCAATTGCATTTAACTATTTCAACAGTAAAAGGATGAGACCTTGATGCCAATCTAGTAGCATGAGTAAATAAATGTGGGCGAGGAACCAGAGAAAAAAGCTTGTCGGGGCAATTGCCATGAAAATATTTGTAGAAAAGACAGAGGAAAGCCACATCATGTTGGTGAGTAAGTGACTGAAGGCAAGTGGCAACACTAGGATCGATTATATTGCAGATCCTTCTTTGGATTTTGTCTAGGACCACAAGATTGATAGCAGAAGAACCCAACCAGATATGGCAACAATACATGGATAAATTGTAGATTTAAGAATATGCAAAATGGATTCTGACAAAAAAAAAACCTCCTGGCCTGACACCTTGATCCAAACTTCCTAGCACTAGAGGCAACATGAAAATATTTGTAGAAAAGACAGTTGTGAAAGAAAGCAAGGAAACAATCAAAATTATGTGTGAAAAGAAGAAATGAGGAACAAAATGCAAATGGAAACTCAAAATGGGACACACTAAGAGAAGCTTTACTGACATCAGCAAACGACGTCATCTAAAAGAAAAATGGATGAGGAATGAAAAACAAATTGATCACAAATGTAGTTCTTTACATGATGCAAAGGAGACAAAAAACAATGCATAGACATGAAGTGGAATACAGACAACTGCACAAGAAAATAAGAAACAGATGTGGACAGGCTAAAGAAGAATGGCTCAATGAAAATTTTACAGAACTAAAGAGATTGAGTATAACAGATAAAGAAGATATGCATAAAAAAAATAAGAGAACTAACAAGACAAAAGACATGCTCATCAACAATTTGCATAAAATCCAAGGATGAAATGCTCATATTAGAGAAAGAAAAGACCTTAGAGTACTCAAGTACCTCTACTGACAGCAAACTGTCTGCATATGGACAGGAATGTGTTCCCTAAAATTGAATAAGCTGCAAATGAATAAAACCCAATCACTATGCTGAGGATACCATGGATGGAACACATGAGCGTTGACAAGGTTTTGGAGAGGATATATACAAAAAGGAAACTGATACTTAACATCAGGAAAAGACAACTGATGTTTTTGGGACATGTAATGAGGATGTGCGTTGTGGTCCAGTGGATATCAGCTCAGAACGAGAAGCCGGGGAGCCGAGTTCAAATTCCAATTGAATCCATTGTATTCACTTACACGCAAATACCCTTGGGAAAGGTATTAATCCGTCTCTTCCTTTCAGTTATGGGTTAAATAGCAGGACAGATTGGGTTCTATAGCCTTGGTCGGCAACCAGTCTACCGCAGAAAGCAATGGCAACCTACTGTGAGATAATCTTCTGCCCAGTCAGTCATGTCTCTTTCAAGACATGATCGCCCAAGCGTGTATCACGTATGGCACTGAACTGACTGAATGAGGAAGGAGGGCTTGAAGAACCTGATACTCACTGGACGGATGGAAGGGCAGAGAGACAAGGGAAAGCAATGCATGACATACTTGATGGACTTGAGCAGATGGATGGTGACAAGGGGATGAGTGGGATAACAGGAGAAAAGATATTGAGAGCAACGAGGGATAGGAAGATGTGGAAGGCTATGATCACTTACATCCTGAAGGGACACATAGAAGAAGAATGATGACAAGAAGTTTCTTTAAGGTTATCGTTGTAAGTGCTGATAGAAATTAAATGATTTTTATAATTATAAAATTAAAAAGAATATACACTACTATGAAATAATATACACTACTAAGAAGAATATACACAACTATGAAAGAATATACACTACTGAGAAGAATATACACTACTAAGAAGAATATACACTACTATGAAATAATATACACTAATAAGAAGAATATACACTATTAAGAAGAATATACACTACTATGAAAGAATATACACTACTAAGAAAAGAATATACACTACTAAGAAGAATATACACTACTATGAAGAATATACACTACTAAGAAGAATATACACTACTATGAAAGAATATACACTACTATGAAAGAATATACACTACTATGAAAAATGTACACTACTAAGAAGAATATACACTACTATGAAGGAATATACACTACTATGAAAGAATATACACTACTAAAGAAGAATATACACTACTAAGAAGAATATACACTACTATGAAAGAATATACACTACTATGAAAGAATATACACTACTAAGAAGAATATACACTACTATGAAAGAATATGCACTACTATGAAAGAATATACACTACTAAGAAGAATATACACTACTATGAAAGAATATACACTGCTATGAAGGAATGTACACTACTATGAAAGAATATACACTACTAAGCAGAATATACACTACTAAGAAGAATATACACTACTATGAAAGAATGTACACTACTAAGAAGAATATACACTTCTAAGAAGAATATACGCTACTATGAAAGAATATACACCACTAAGAAGAATATACACTACTATGAAAGAATATACACTACTAAGATGAATATACACTACTATGAAGGAATATACACTACTAAGAGAAGAATATACACCACTAAGAAGAATATACACTACTATGAAAGAATATACACTACTATAGAGAAAGAATATACACTGCTATGAAAGAATATACTACTAAGAAGAATATACACTACTATGAAAAAATATACACTACTATGAAAGAATATACACTACTAAAGAAGAATATACACTACTATGAAAGAATATACACTACTATGAAAAATATACACTACTAAGAAGAATATACACTACTATGAAAGAATATACACTACTATGAAAAGAATATACACTACTATGAAAGAATATACACTACTAAGAAGAATATACACTACTATGAAAGAATATACACTATGAAAGAATATACACTACTAAGAAGAATATACACTACTAAGAAGAATATACGCTACTGTAAAATATACACTACTAAGAAGAATATACACACTACTACGAAAGAATATACACTACTAAGAAGAATATACACTACTATGAAAAGAATATACACTACTATAGAAGAATATACACTACTAAAAAAATATACACTACTAAAAACTAATAAAATGTCAGCTAATATTTTTTCTTGCTCTTAGTTTACAATTATCTCATTTGTATCCGAAAAATTTGGATGTTAATGAAATTAACCTTCTCAAAACTATAGAAAATAACAAAATATTCCTTGTTTGCAGGAATGTATCTCATGTCGGTTCATTGCATATTTCTTTCGGACAAGATTTGAAAGTTTGTGTAACATCATTTTGTAAATTTTGTATTCTGTTGTATTATTATTATTAGGAGTAGTAGTAGTACTCCTGTTATTTGTTTTCTTCTTCATCTTCTCATTATTATTATGTCATTTTTCATCATATTTAGATTTCTGCATTGGTCTCACTACCAACCAAGTCTGCGGGGAGACCTAAGGCAGGTAGTGGCGTGTTGTTATGACTCCATTTCATGTTTTTCTATCCTCCCTATCATCCCCAGCATTACATAGATAACGTTTTCCTTAGTGTGTGGGCTGTACTTAATAATACAATTTTTTGTATATCTCTTAAGCTGGGGTTTCCAGGGATTCTTTCAATGTGTTGTTTTGTTCCATTTTTTATCATTCCAAGTGCACCTACTATCACTGGCACAACTCTTGTTTTCAATTTCCACATTTTTTCTATTTCAATTTCCAGGTCTTTATATTTTGACAGTTTTTCAAATTCCTTGATTGCTATGTTACAATCCGCTGGACAAGCCATATCAATTAATAGACAAGTTTTCTCCTTCTGGTTTTTAACAATAATGTCTGGCCTGTTTGCTTCAATTTTTCTGTCTGTGTAGATGGTGTAATCCCATAGAATGGTTACATCTTCTATTTCTGTAACCGGTGCTGGATGATGTTCATACCAGTGTTTGTTTACAGCTTTTCCATAATGTTTGCACATTGCCCAATGTAAATATTGCCCAACTCTATCGTGGCGATTTTTATATTCGTTTGGGGCAAGCACAGAACAGCCTGAGATTAGGTGGTCTATTGTTTCTTGGTGTTTATCACAAAACCTGCATTTTGGATCCATATTATTATGCATAATATTTGCCTGAAAGTTTCTCGTGAAAAGACTTTGGTCTTGTGCTGCAAGTATAAATCCTTCAGTTTCAGACTTTAATCCAGATGCACGTAACCATCGATGAGTATTAACTTTGTCAACATTGGATTTATTGGCACGTACTGGATATTGGCCATGCAGAGGTTTGTCTTGCCAGCGCTGTTTCATCTTTTCAAGAGCTTTATCTTTGGCTTTCATTTTCATATTTTTTGCCGCAATAGTTGGTTCTTGGCTACTGTTTTGCTTTTCTACAGAATCTACTAACTGTAATTCTTGTTTGTATTTACTGCCTTCTTTTATTATTGAATATTTTTTCTTTCTTTCTTCATGTTGCCTTACTAATTGTATCATCCAATCCTTTGTTGTTTCTATGTATGTTAGTAAGCCAATAGTTGTTGTCTTGTATGACAATTCCAGCTGAATAAGACCCCTTCCACCTTCTTTACGGGGTATGTATAGACGGTCTACATCAGCCTTTGGGTGATGCATCCTATGCTTAGAAAGAAGCTTTCTTGTTTTAGCATCCATTCGCCTGATGTCGTTTAGAGTCCAGTTTAAGATGTTGAAGCTATATTGGACAACTGGGATTGCAAGGCTATTAATGGCCATAACTCTATTCTGTGAATTTAATTCAGTTTTTAATATCATTCGTAGCCTTCTATAGTACTCTTTACGCACTATTTCTTTCATTTTTTTATGGTGAATGTTTTCGCTCTCATTTACACCTAGGTATTTATAAGCTTCTTCTGGTTTCAATTCTTTTATTGTTACAGCAGGGTCTAGGCTAATTGAGGATGTTTCTTGTATTGATCCACGTAAAACTGTAGCTTTAGCACATTTATTCAAATTAAATTTCATTCCAATGTCTTCGCTGAAGCATTTTACAGTTTGCAGAAGACCTTCCAGCTCATTATCATTCTTAGCATATAACTTTAAGTCATCCATGTAAAATAGATGGCTTATTTTCTTTTGGCCTATTTTATAACCACATTCTGTCTTATTAAGTTGACTGGTTAGTGCTATTAATGATATGCAGAATAGTAAGGGAGATAAAGAATCACCTTGAAATATACCTCTTTTGATGTTTATTTCATCAGACTTATCGGTTCCATTTATATGATTGAGGTAAAGGGTTGTTTTCCATATAGACATGCACTGTTTGATGAAATTGATGATGACGGGCGATATCTTGTATATATTTAAAGTCTTTAAAATCCATTCATGTGGCACACTATCGAATGCCTTTCGGTAGTCTATCCAGGCAGTACTAAGATTTTTCTTTGTCTTGTAGCAGTTTTCCAGGATCATTTTGTTAATTAGCAATTGGTCTTTACAGCCATAACAGCCACGTTTGCACCCTTTTTGTTCAAGCGGTATCATGTCATTTCTTTCTAAGAATAAATATGTTTGTTTTGTTAAAATAGATGTTAGTAGTTTATATGTTGTCGGAAGACATGTAATTGGTCTGTAGTTTTTCGGGTTGTTTGTGTCACCATTCTTGGGTAGAAGAAATGTAATTCCTTTTGTCATCCATGCAGGAATTTTAGTGGGATCGTCAACCATTTCTTGGAGTTCTTTGGCTAATTTTTTATGTGCTGCATTTAAATAATATAGCCAAAAGTTAGGAATTTTATCTATACCTGGAGTTTTCCAATTGTGTGCTTTTTTTAGTGCAAATTTAATATCATCTTCTGTAATCCCAGACCATGTCTGTTCGGGTTTATTCTTCATTCGTTCTATCTCCTGCGTAATCCAATGTACTTCCTTGCTAGGTTCTTTAGGGCAAGCCCATATCTTTTCCCAGAACTGTGTGACTTCTTCCATTCTGGGGGGTACTGTCACTTCAATTCTTTTTTTACCTATTTCCCTGTAAAATCTCTTTGTATCAGTCTGAAAGATCTTGTTTTGTCTGTAAAATTTTGCTCTTTTTTCATAGCGTCTTATTCTTTGAGCCTTCAGTTGGATTTTTTGCTTTATTTTTTCTTTATTTGATAAGACGTCATTTTCATTCCTGATGTTATATTTTTTTTCGGCTCTTCTTCTTTTCCTAGTTCTTACATTTATTCCTCTACTCAGTTCATCCAGTACTGACAGTTCACTTCTTAGTTGTTCGATTTCTTTTTCGATTTTTCTTTTCCAAGGTGGATCTTCACGTCTGCGTGACTGCCTTGTTTTTATTTTGATGTTTAATTTTTTTGTTGCTGCTGTTGCTGATGCATATATTACTTCGTTAAGATTTGTATTCGGGTCTTCATCCAGTATTGATTTCAGTGCTGCATTGTACAATTTAATAGTTCGGAGGTTTTGTTTTGTTGGTTGGAATTTTGGGAGCTGTTCACGTTCCTCCATTGTAATACTTTGTATTTGACTTAGCTGGTTTTTTATTTCTATCTTGGCTTCCTGTATATTGTTATTTTCGGTCAAATAATTATCTTCGATGTGTTCTGAACTAATTTTATTTTTGTCTTTTAACTGACTCAGACTCAGATCGCACCTTTCCAGCACTTTTAGACTTACATCATTATCTTCGCAGTGATTTGCGTGTTTCACGGTTTCTACATTATGACCTGTGATTTGTTTGATGTTATTACTTTTTATTTCTGGTTCCGGTTCCTTTTCATATTTTGTTGATTCGACTCTTCTTGTTACAATTCTTTTAATTTCGTGAATCTCAGCCTCTGACAGTCGGTTATTACGAATAATGTACCTACGTACATTGGCCAATTTATTTTCGTCAATATACTTTCTATTTGTTTGACCAACTTTTTCACTCCAAATGTCATATGTTTGGCGAGTCATGTTTTTTTGAGGTTTGAGTAACGCTTCATGAAATGCAGTCATAACGACTTTGTACTCCTCACGAGACCATTTTATTTTTTCTTTCTTTAAATATACGGTTGTAGATCTAGCTGGTGAATTTTCAGGACCATCATTAGGATTATCCTGGTTGTGGGGACCTGAAGATGTTTTCTTCTTCATCTTCTCGTTATCATTATTATCATTATTACTATTATTATGTCATTTAATAATTTTTTTAAATTTCACATGGGAGTAAGTCTTGGGTATTTGTGGACTATCTGTTGCTACTTTTAAAATTATTTTTCATCATTATTATCATTATTATTATTATTATGTCATTTAATAATTTTTTTAAATTTCACATGGGAGTAAGTCTTGGGTATTTGTGGACTATCTGTTGCTACTTTTAAAATTATTTTTCATCATTATTATCATTATTATTATTATTATGTCATTTAATAATTTTTTAAAATTTCACACGGGAGTAAGTCTTGGGTATTTGTGGACTATCTGTTGCTACTTTTAAAATTATTTTTCTAACTTTTTCACAAATACAGATGTGTAAAAATATATTATCCCAAAAAAAGATTTATTTAGCAGTCTGAAAAAAAATACGATAATTAAATAACAATTAAAATATTATTTTAAATACCACATCACATGGGAATTTTGTAAAAGTGAAAAAGGGAAGAGAGTTACTTTTAATTCCATATTCACCACATCACTTCCCTTCCCATTTGACGGATCCTTCTTTAGTATATGAATAAATTGACAATTCTGTAGTAGTGGTGTATTTTGTCGCTTTTTCCAAATTATTTTTTGTTTTGTATTGCTGTTGCGCCATCGTAGGTTGAAATGTGTTTCCATAATAATTGTCAGTTTCGTCCTTAAACGTTTTGTGTGAAAGCCATAACAGTAGACATATTTAGTGTCTTCGTATGTTGCAGATCATATTAAAGTAACGTAAGAATACTGAGAAGGTAAAACATGTTATTCAAGACAAAACAAAATAAAGAATTTCTTTACAATTTTAAATATTTGAAGTTGTCAGCAACTTCTTTCAGGAAAAGTAATCAAACGTTAAAATGGTTCGTAGTTTTGATGTTGAGTAGAGTTCTTTGAAATTCCGCTGTTCTCATTAGAGGCTGATAATGTATCGATGTATAGTTTGAAACTGGAATTATTCAAAGGTATGGGATTTTAAAATTCAATGAATCGTCATGGAAAAAAATGTGCATATTCAATTGTCATACACAAAGTAGTATTCAAAAGCATAAAACAAATCAACAGAGTTGGTTTCACATAAAGTTATATGATTGTATTCAAAATGGATAAAAAGGGTGTATTTTGAGGTACTTAGCTTTGGAGTTGAGAGTTCATTGGAATTTTCCAGTTGTCATTAGAGGTTGATAATGTATCAGCATATAATGTGACAATAGGGTTTATCCAGATGTGTGGGGTTCTACCTTTCTTCTTCTTCTGTCCTTTCTTTCTTGTCCTGTGAACAGTGAGTCACCATTTTATGTAGTGATGCTTGAGTGTTCTATGTCTTGGTCAAATGTTGTTGTGAACAGAAGGTTTATTTGTGTGTTTCTTTGCATTGGATGGTCGCCATTATGTAGCTATTAGAATTCCTTTGTGTGTTATTTGTGGGTAATCATTTTATATTATTAAAAGTTCTATGCTAACAGTTTCTTTTCTCGCTTGTGGAACTCTCTTCCATCTTCTTGCTTTCTACTCAACTTTTATCTTCAAAGATTTCAATGCAATGTCAATCATTATTTTCTGTCTGAATAAATTTTATTCTTTTATTGTTCTATCTCCTTAATAGAGTTTTTTTTTCTTTTTCATATTCTCTCTCACTCAGTTAAGTAAACCATTGCATTTTAGTGGCTTTATTGTCTGGCTTGGGTTGAAATTGATTAAAAGAATCAAGATAAAAGAAAATCAGTCTAGCACAGCAATCAGAGTGAGTATATATTCCCAACCAGGATATGACTGATCAAAATTATTTTTATATGTATTTTATGCACGAATATAAATGCATGAATGTTCTCATGTACATCTATGTGTAGGTGTGGATATGTAGTGAACAAAACAAAATCCAGAGTTAAACTTCAAATGCTAAGCAATGATTGGTTGATTTTGTGGAAATTTTAAAAAACTCAAATTTACAAACTTTGCTGAGCAGATCCAAAACAAAACTCAAGAAATTTCTTCTGTATTTCACATCTTGATGCAAAATGTTTTTTGTCCAATAGAAAGCCAGGAAACATCTAAAAGCAAAAATTCAAATAAACTTTAATTCTCAGAAACAATTTTTTTATGCACCTTTTTCATGAACTGGTGCAATGTTTGTTCACTGTCCAATGCAAAGGCCAGAATCACATCCAAGAGTGAATTCCAAATGACATTTTCAAGCTCTAAAAACCAAATAAAACACAGGTAAGTTCGTCTGTTACCTGAGAGAAAAGACTGGTTTGTTATTCTCATTATCTAGGTATAAAACAGTAAGTGTTGACCAGCATCAGTATTTTCCAATCCCCCCATATTTGGCCTTGTGGCACAATTGTATTTTTATACAATAAATCATGAGAGAAAAAAAAGGCAAGCGTCTTAAAATGTCCCTTGACAAATATCAAGAAATCTTTATTATTTCTCTTTCTCCCCAACCTCTTTCTTTTCTTCCCTTTCACCTACTCTCTTTCTCCCCAACCTCTTTCTTTTCTTCCCTTTCACTTACTCTCTTTCTCCCCAACCTCTTTCTTTTCTTCCCTTTCACCTACTCTCTTTCTCCCCAACCTCTTTCTTTTCTTCCCTTTCACCTACTCTCTTTCTCCCCAACCTCTTTCTTTTCTTCCCTTTCACCTACTCTCTTTCTCCCCAACCTCTTTCTTTTCTTCCCTTTCACCTACTCTCTGCGAAGCTGTCTGCTTCCTTTTTATACTTGATAAACAAACAGAACATTTTAGCACTGAGCAATTACTTCAAAAACATTCCGACCCAACAATAAACAATCATACATACATACACACATACGTTCCTACCCATGTACACATAAACCCATTCTTACAAGGACTACTACAAACATTTTAACAACCCTGTATCAACCAAAAATACATATTAATTTTATTTGTAAAACCTGAATTAATTTATATGTATATAAATTGTTGTTTCAATTTACAATCTTGATTTTCTTGTTTTATACCCCTCTTGCGGTGAGCCATCTAACTAACAAGGCCAAATCAAACTAATCTGTTTCAACACATATCACTATAACTCATAACCCACTATATATATATATATATATAACATAGTGATGATCCACGTATACTGTCTAAATATGTATAGGAAAGAATATTAATAAAAAAAGTTTTGAATTTTAAAAATGTACTTTTTTTGGACAGTATTTGTTTATTTTTATTATTGTATTTTATATTTCAGACCGCCCTCGGTCCTTCATCAGAAACGAGTGATTTTTAAATTTGAATTAGAAACGTATTTCACGATAGTGTCCAAATATTTTTTTTTGTGTTTACATCACATGGTGTGTTTGTTCACAACATGCGGAGTCATCCGCAGACAGATCTATGCGAACAGGATTAATACAAGTATAAAATATGTCAGCTGACTGATGCTATGTTCAACACCCTGACTTAAGTTTTGTTGACAGACCTTTTAGTAACTGCTCTCTCCACTCTTCAAGAGGCTTCAGCAATTGGCTGCTCATCTTCGTTATTTTTATATTAAGTTGAAAAATAATTTACGCATTTTTATTGATGTAGTAAGTTTTTTTATTCATTGTATGTGTGTTTGTGTATATGTGTGTACATCTATACATGTGTATGTGTTCTTGTGTGTATACGTGTAAGAATGTCATGATTTTTTCATCATTTTTCCTTGTCTTCTTATACTCTCTCCGAATTGGTTTTTATAACTTTTACGTCACTTTCGGCTTTGAATAACAAAGATAAATATGTGAATTATATAATTTGTGTGTATATGTCTATCCTATCAAAAATGGGTATAAATAGTATTTAAATTGTATTTATTTAAATTAAATTTATATTATATTTATGGAATATTTAGGAGAGTATATAACTTTGTAATTGAATGCACTTAAGTGTATTTTTTCACTGTTTCTACTATCCTAACAGTCACTTATAAATATTAATATTTAAATTTTACTGTTAACTTTACCAAGTTGTCTCCCTTGGACACTCTTCACAAAAGGGAGTTAGTTTTACCACCAAAAACGGTGTACGGGACTTTCGAACGAGAGAGCGCGGACTGTACGCACGTGTATAATAAATCCTCTTTTTTCCCCACTCCAGTTGTCTGTGTTCACCTTTTACATTGGTAGCAGAGCGTAAAAACAATGGCTTCTAGATATATTGCCCCACCAACATTAAACACGGACAAATACAATTCCTGGAAAAAGGAAATGCGAATTTGGGAATTAGCCACAAGTTTAGATGAAAGAAAACGGGCCCCTGTCGTACTTTTGTCCTTGGAAGGAAAAGCGAGAGAAGCGCTGCTGGAATTGGATATTACCTCACTAAATGCCGAAAATGGAATGGAGATGATATACCAAAAACTGGACATTTACAATGGTCAATTGTTTTCTAGAAACCAATATATTCAGACCTAGTTTACCACTGTTTATTATTAGTGCATGTATACACATATATGGATATATGTAGTGTTAAATTGTAATAATGCTTAGTGCCAAAATTGCTGGAGGGTTTTCCCAGTAGTTTACCAGTGGAAAGGTATTTTAGGCAAGTAGATTTTTTGTCATAAAGTGCTTGATATTAAGATAAGGATAGAGCATTAATAGAACTTATGTGAGTGATTTTTTTTTGCTTGATGACTGTTGTAGTATTTGTTTATCATTATATTTTTTGATGTTTCTAAAGTGGTATAGGATTTATTGGTGGTTGTTTTTCATTGTGTTGACCACACACAAAGATATCAAATTACACCAAACTTCATATAAATACGAAAAAATTGGGAAACAGCACCAGAAATAAAGACCCTGTACAGTGAAGATATTACAATAATTTCTTTCACAAAACTTTGAAGTCGATATGACAGGAAATAACACTAATCAACTACATGACAAGCTTCTCCACACCCATTCTAATTCTCTCTCTCTCTTCATCTATCTATCTATGTGTGTGTGTATGTGTGCATGTATGTGTAGGTGTGTGTATATATAACAAATTGAAAACCATTTCATTGAAACTAGACTTGATTATGCATTTCATCTTTCTAGGCTATATCAGATCAAAATTCAAATCTAATTTCAATGAAATGATTTTTCATTTGTCATATTTTTTCAAAACTTTGTATGGATTCTATATCCTGTTACACACACACACACACACACACACACACACACACACACACACACACACACACACACACACACATATAAGTAGTACAAACAAAAGGGTTAACAGTCCACTGTTAGTAAAATTTACTTTTTGAAGAGTGCTCAATATTTAGTAGAACAATATATATCATAATAGAGCAATACACTACGCCTCCTCGGACTTACCCTGTCCTCAGACCTCAAATTGAACCACTATATTGAATCCATAACAAAATCTACTGCTAAGAAGGTTGGGTCACTATGTTGATCCAGAATGTCTTTTCCACCTGAATCCATCCTGCATATATACAAGTCAACCATCCATCCATGCATGGAGTACTGCTGTCATTTATGGTCAGGCGCCCCTGCCGTTCTCCTCAGTGTTCTTGACAGGCTCCAAAGGAGAGTCTGTAATGTGATAGGTACTGATCTGGTGGCTCGACTGCAGCCACTTACCCATCGTTGAAATGTGGCCTCCCTTTGTCTCTTCTATAAATACTTTCATGGCTTCTGCTCGGACGAGCTTAAGTCACTGATGCCTCCTCAACAGGTGTTTACTCGTGCAACCAGACTGGCAACTGGGTCCCACCCATTCACAGTCAGGTTAGCCAAATGCAGATGACAATTCTACTCCTGCAGCTTCTTCTCTCGCACTTCCCGCCTGTGGAACTCGCTCCCGTATTCTTGCTTTCCTGACGGCTACAACCTCCAGAAATTTAAATGCAAAGTTAATACTCATCTACTAACCACTTGACTCTAGCTCTCTCTTCACCCCCGTATAACCTTCCCTTTCTCTCCACCTATGTATCTGTCATTGCACCTGCTTTCTCAGCTTTCTATTGTTCCTTTCTTACTAGTTTGTACTCCTCACTCTTTTCTAATTAATCTTTTTACATTTATGTAGCCCCCTGCACATCAGTGGCATTTCTGCCTTGCTCGGGGTGAAATGATTAAAAAAAATATATATATATATTTTTATTATAAGTGTTTATAATAAAAACATAGTTAACTGCAACACAAGTGCTGTTATGTTTCGGTACTACTTTATTATGTTTCCGTACTACTTTATTATGTTTCGATACTACTTTATTATGTTTCGGTACTACTTTATTATGTTTCAGTACTACTTTATTATGTTTCGGTACTACTTTATTATGTTTCGGTACTACTTTATTATGTTTCAGTACTACTTTATTATGTTTCCGTACTACTTTATTATGTTTCGATACTACTTTATTATGTTTCGATACTACTTTATTATGTTTCAGTACTACTTTATTATGTTTCGGTACTACTTTATTATGTTTCGGTACTACTTTATTATGTTTCAGTACTACTTTATTAGCATCTTGTCAGGCAGTGGAATATTTATCTGTTAGGAATGATATATAGAAATTTAAAAACAACACAGTTGTTACCATATCCAGTTAATTAAGTGGGTTTGTGAAATTGGAAGAGTTGGACTCAGTTAACCAATAGAAAATAAGGGAATGACAGGGTTAGGGGGAATGAGTCAATAGGATAGGGTGGGGTAGAGAATTAAGATGTGGAAAGCTGGATTTTTTGGTGTCAGTTATGAAACATTTGAATGTATACATTTGTACAGGGGCCCAACAATATTTTTCGGACACTTTGAAAAAAATACTTCAAGGTGGTTACTAGTGCCAAAAACTTTTGAGATTGTAAGGAGTGAAAATCCATTACTAGTGTAATCATTTTTTTTAGTTTGGCTTTGATAATTTTAGTTTTTTGTGATTTTTGCGAAAACTTGCACGACACTATTTTTCAGACATGACAAAAAATCCTATTTTATTAAGAGCTAAGTTCATGTATATGTTGCTGTATGCAAATTTTCTGCTCGTACACTTAGCTGTCATCATTAGAATCAATTATTTGTTCTATTTTACTGGCAAAACAATTAAGTTTAATGAGATAAAATGCATTCAAAAGAAGTCGTTTGTTTGGCACGGAAGAAGCGGGATGATGGCCTCAGCATCAGAAGGATCGCCATGGATTTGAAGCTGTCGAAATCAACTGTCGAATACATGCTGAAGACAAACTCCGAGCGGAAAAAGAAGAGAGGATGGAAAAGATCAATTGGCAAGAGGACTGAAAGGAGAATGAGGAGGACTGTGACATGGCTTTTGAGATCTGGAGAAAAAGTTACAGCAAGAAAAGTGAAGGAGAAATGTGAATTGGATGTAAACATCTGAACAGTACAAAGAACGCTGCATAGGATTGGTTTGAAGTATGCAAAGGCTAAGAAAAAAATTACACTAACAAAGAAACACAAAGGAGCAAGACTGGAGTGTGCTAAAAGGTGGTTAACAAAGCATATTGACTTTAAGAAGGTTATATTTACTGATGAGAAATGTTTCAAGTTTGATGGGCCCGATGGATGGTATACTTGGTTGAGAAGGGGTGAGCCTGCTGTACTGAACAAACGACAGATGGGAGGAGGAGGAGTTATGGTTTGGGGTATGATTTTTGCTAATGGAAATATATGGTTGGAGTGGCTGAAAGGATGACAGAACAGCAAAAGCTACAAACAGTTGCTGGACGAGAAAGCCCTACCAAGGATAAGAAGAGAGATGGGGAATGATTTCGTTCTACAGCAAGACAATTGCAGCATTCATGTGTCAAAACTCATGAAAGAATGGATGGCTAAAGTGAATATGACTACTTTGGAATGGCCTGCAAAAAGCCCAGATCTAAATTTAATAGAAAATGTTTGGGAAATGCTTGCGCAACTTGTCTATGATGGACCTGAAATAACGAAAGAGGCTCAACTATGAGAACGGATACTAGATGCCAAAAACAACTAATAGAAACATGTAGAGATGTTATTGTGCATATGTTTGATCATTATGAAGAGAGATTGATAAAAGTTATTGAGAAGAAAGGTGATATTACAGACTATTAACAGTTTTTCAACGATGTCCGAAAAATAATGTTGCGTGTGTTTTGTAAAAAATGATGAAAAATAAATATTTTTCCTTACCTAATCGATTTTCTTCCATTTTTATTACAGGTATTGTCTTTATATGTTTATGCTATTCTATTGAAGGAATTTCGCCACTCTATGGTACTCGGAAAGTCGAATACTAAAGTGTCCGAAAAATATTGTCGGGCCCCTGTAGGCTTTTACCAGAAAATTATATCAAAGACACAAAAAATAAAACAACGCGAACAGATGTCTCTTAAATTAAACAATTAAAATTAACAAAATCAAAATCTTCTTCTTCTATGTGACCTGTCCCTTCAGGACGTAGGCGATCATGGCTTTCCACGTCTCCCTATTCCTGGTGGCTCTTAGCACGCCTTCTCCTGTTACACCATGCAACCCCCATTCCGTCATCCACCTGATCAGGCCCTGCAAATATGCTATCCACTGCCTTCCTCTGTCTTTTTTTCTTATATCTGGCCTGTCAGTATCAGGTTCTCCAAGTTCTCCTTCCTCATTGCATGTCCCAGGAACTTCAGCTGCCCCTTCCTGATGCTCAGTATTAATTTCCTTTTTGTTTCCATCATTTCTAAGACCTCACCATTGCTCAACTTCTGGAATGCTTCCTTTGTCATGCCAATTTGCCTTCGGATCTCAGTGTCACACTTTCCGTCTTCTGTTAGAACACTTCCCAGGTATTTACATTTTTGTACCTGCTTGATTCTAGTGTCCCTCACCTATATGTGGCATTTTGAGCTTCTCTTTTTGCTGATGACTCTATGGTACTCGGAAAGTCGAATACTAAAGTGTCCGAAAAATATTGTTGGGCCCCTGTATTATGGTATGTCAGCAATGGTGTCAAATGTGAAACAGTTACAGATCTTTTTTTAAGTTGTTATCACTTAAAGTATTGAAATTGTTATAAGAACAGAAAAGTGTTAAAATATTATGTATGTCAAACATGTAGTTGACCTAGTAGGTGATCCATCAGTTAATTGAAACAAATTAATTTTCAGAAAATAATGGAAGAATCAATATATTTATGTGAGGGAGTAAAATAGTGATTGTGGGATCTAGTTATATTATGGTAGAGAATAAATTAACTATATTTTAGGGTATATATTAGAAGATGATGACAGAAAGAAGTTACTTCATTACATTTATTTGACAGGTTTAATTTTTGGAATTTAATAATTTCAAATTTTTCTTGTAAACATAAAAAACATGGCTCATGTAAAGGTTTACAAGTATTAGCTTTTTTTAATATTTTCCATTTTACGGTAGGTTTTTTATTGACTGTTTTTAACTATCAATAGTATGTGGAAAGTAATGTGCTATTGTGGTATGCCTTATTATTAAAAGATAAGATGTGCTGATAATAGCAAATTTTAAACGAATTCTTGGTACAACTGATATAAATTTCTATTACTGTAGGATTTTCTATGGTAGGGTTAGGGTTATAGTGGTTTAAAATTCTATTGTTTTTTGATGATATTCTCAAGGTTATCTATACAGCTTTAACTTAATTTAAGAGAATTTCTGTTAAAAATTTCACTAAGGGTGCTAATAAACTGGTACGAAAACACAACAGCTCTTGTGTTGCAATCAACTATGTTTTTATTATGATTACTTATTATAAAAATATTACTATATATAAGTGGGCATTGAAATCAACACCCAGAAGCAAGGGTCTGTTTCAGGTTATTCAATACCTGCCAATTGTGTTTAGCATGAAACAAACTGTTGCATCTGGGTGTTGATTCACTGTCCACTTTCATATTTACATACACTTTATCCCTAATATTAATGCATAAATAAAGCATAGATTAAAACTATATTTTATCATATATATAGTTTAAAATCTATTCTAATACACACACACACATCTATATTAGAACAGATTTTTTATTCTTCTGACAAAATTTTATTTTTGTCTACTGGCCTGAATGTTTGAGAAATCTTATTAAAAATAATTTGCACTCTGTCAGGAATCGAACCTGCATCCCTCAGGTTTAACCCATTACAATTTACTGACATGACAATTTACTGACATATATATATATATATATATATATATATATATATATATATATATATATATTATACACATGCACATATTCTCACAGACTCTCTCTTGTATGTATTACGGTACTTTTCTTTTAATTCCTGAACTCTTATCTGATAGTGTTATCCTTCTGTATATACCGTCCATGCATGGAGTACTGCTGCCATTTATGGTCAGGTGCCTCTGCCGTTCTCCTCAGTGTTCTTGACAAGCTCCAAAGGAGAGTCTGTAATGTGATAGGTACTGATCTGGCAACTTGACTGCAGCCACTTCCCCATCGTCGAAATGTGGCCTCCCTTTGTCTGTTCTATAAATACTTTCATGGCTTCTGCTCCAACGAACTTAAGTCACTGGTGCCTCCTCAACAGGTGTTTACCCGTGCAACCAGACTGGCAACTGGGTCCCACCCATTCACAGTCAGGTTAGCCAAATGCAGACGACAATTCTACTCCTGCAGCTTCCTCTCTCGCACTTCCCGCCTGTGGAACTCGCTCCCGTATTCTTGCTTTCCTGACGGCTACAACCTCCAGAAATTTAAATGCAAAGTCAATACTCATCTACTAACCACTGGACTCTAGCTATCTCCCCACCCCTGTATAACCTTCCCTTTCTCTCCACCTATGTATCTGTCATCACACCTGCTTTCTATTGTTCCTTTCTAACTAGTTTGTCCTCCTCACTCTTTTCTAATTAATCTTTGTACATTTATGTAACCCCCTGCACATCAGTGGCATTTCCACCTTGCTTGGGGTGAAATGATTAAAAAAAAAATATATATACTTTTTATTATATATAAATTTATATTGTTTTTATTAAATCTGTGCATTTTCTTTATGCTAGGCCATATAGATATACGATGGGAACAGCATTATCTTAAAATAATCTCTCACAACCCGCTATACCCTAGCTAATCCTAAAATTGACTGACTGTTGCCACTTTGTGGGTAGAAAATATGCAGAAAATATGGTCTACTAGCCACATGTGAACCCTCAGACGACCTAGTGTAACCAACAAGATAATTTCCAAGTAGTTAAATTTTTCTGTTCATTTTTTTTTTAATCATCTCACCCCAAGCAAGGCATTCCACTGCCACTATTGCACATGGGGCTACATAGGGGAAGGTAAAGAGAAGGAGTGGTTAGACATAGGGAATGTCAGGAGGAAGGTGACAGATGAGTAAGGATACAGAGGATCTTAAAAAATAATGCATGTTTTTTTTTTTAATCATCTCACCCCAAGCAAGGCATTCCACTGCCACTATTGCGCATGGGGCTACATAGGGGAAGGTAAAGAGAAGGAGTGGTTAGACATAGGGAATGTCAGGAGGAAGGTGACAGATGAGTAAGGATACAGAGGATCTTAAAAAATAATGCATGTTTTTTTTTTAATCATCTCACCCCAAGCAAGGCATTCCACTGCCACTATTGCGCATGGGGCTACATAGGGGAAGGTAAAGAGAAGGAGTGGTTAGACATAGGGAATGTCAGGAGGAAGGTGACAGATGAGTAAGGATACAGAGGATCTTAAAAAATAATGCATGTTTTTTTTTTTTTAATCATCTCACCCCAAGCAAGGCATTCCACTGCCACTGTTGCGCTTGGGGCTACATAGGGGAAGGTAAAGAGAAGGAGTGGTTAGACATAGGGAATGTCAGGAGGAAGGTGACAGATGAGTAAGGATAGCGAGGATGAGGGTTGGGCAGATGGGAAGAGTGTTTGATAGAATGGGAGCAGGTTAGTGTGTTAGGAGGTATCTATTGACCTTACATTTAAACTCCTGGAGATTGTAGCCGTTGGGGAAACAATCATTTGGAAGAGAATTCCACAGTCGGGAAGTGTGAGGAAAGAAACTATTGGAGTAGAAGTTACGGCTGCATTTTATGGGTTTCAAATTCGTATTTAGGGGGCACTAGTGATCTAAGTTCATCAGAGCAGAAGCTGTGGAAGTATTTATAGATGCCTATTTATACATGCCTATCAAAAAGACTGACATTACACCTCTCTGACCATAACTCAATTAGGACCCATTTATACACACACAGAAGCTTACCAAACTCCACCTGCAAAGTACTTTTAGAAAATACAACTATAACAGCATCATCCACAGGTAAAAAAGGGGTAAAAATAATGGAAGCATTAATAATAAAAATAGAAAATGCTAATACTCAAAACATCAACTCTGAACACAACCACAATGTGCTGACCATGTTTGGTAAATAAAAAAGATTCCTATAATCTAGATATATACATAAGAATATTCCATACATTCAGTTGAAAATAAAAATCATCCTTGATAATTGCTAAAAGAATAGCCAAAAGCACTTAATATACAGAATATTTGGACAATTTTTATATATTCTATGTCCAGAAGAGAAAAAGATTATATAAACAGAAAAAATTAAATAAAAAACTTAATCACAAAATTAAATATTTAAAGATTTCTTGAATTAGGAAAAAATATATACAGAAATAAAAAATCTTAAATAATTTTAATGCAATGTCAATGGTTATGTTTTATCTTCTTAATTCCTGTTCTTTTATATTAATGTATATTTGGGCAGCAAACATTTTTTTTAAATTTCTTTTGTGAAATGTAACGGACATGGAAAATTGTATTAATTTTTTATTTTGTTTTTCCATCGTTCTTACATTTTTCTATTTGGTAAGAGTGAACAAGTACAAAAACTGTATATATCATCAATTATCCCATGTGCTTTTGGCCACTTCTTTAGCCATTTTCAACGTTGTTGTTTTTGGTTTTGTTAGCTTATTTTTTGTTTGGACAATGTGAAATGTATTATTTGTGAATTATAGTAGGAGTGTTAATTTCAAGCCATCATGTGTTGGGTATGGCTGAAATTCAAGTGGGCAACTTTCTATTTTTAAAAGACTTTCGGCACTCCATTATAGTTGTTAATTAAATAACGTTAGATTGATAGTGGAGAAGAGTTGTGTGATGTACAGGGTCTTTCTTATAACAAGGTGTTTTCTGAAATTTGATTTACAAAGGTTGTAAATTATGGGTTGATTTGATAAATGTTTTTTATAACACTTTACTCAGAAATTTTTCCCACCTGAAACTATTCTGCACATATACAAATCTACCATCCGCCCGTGTATTGAATATTGCTGCCATATCTGGTCGGGTGCCCCTGCTGCTCTCCTTGGGCTTCTTGACAAAATACAAAGGAGGATCTGTAACGTGGTTGATACTGACTTGGCAGACCGGCTGCAGCCGCTCTCACACCGGCGTGATGTGGCTTCCCTGTGCATCTTCTACAAGTACTTTCATGGCTTCTGCTCTGATGAGCTTAGATCACTAGTGCTGCCTAAGCACGAATTTACACGAGATACTAGATTAGCAACTAGGTCCCACCCTTTTACAGTTAAACAAATAAGATGTAACCGTAAATTCTACTCCAACAGCTTCTTTTCTTGCGCTTCCTGCCTGTGGAACTCCCTTCCACAAGTCTGCTTTCCCGACAGTTACAATCTCCAGGTGATAGGAGGTGTCTATTGACCCTACATTTAAAAATGTAGGGTCAATAGACACCTCCTATCACACTAACTCCCAACTATTCTCACAACACTCTCATCTACCCAACCCTCATTCTCGGTATCCTCACCCGCCTATCACCCACCCTCTGTTATATCCTATATTTAATCAGCCTTTCTCCACTCTACGTAGCCCCCTGCACAGTAGTGGCAGTGACATGCCTTGCTCGGGGTGAAACGCTTATAAAAAAAATAAAAAAAAAAAATATATATATATATATATATATATGCGTGTGTATGTATGTATATATGTAATAGGTTCCTCCACTTTTTCACAATAATTTGCAATACCTAATTTTAAAATGAATTTTGATAAATAAAAAAGCTTTCTTGAAGTTCTAATTTTAGCTTTAATTGAAAGCTAAATGAATGAATTTACTATTTCCAGTAAGCATAATACTCTGATGTATTTCAAACAGAAACTATATTGATTGGAATCTCAACTTTTTAGAGTTTTCAAAAGTTATCCTTTTTTGCATCCATTTGACAGCTTGACAAGTTTGTAAACAAAAGTTAATTCTCAGTTTTAAAAATCTTGCAAAAATAAAATAAACATCTCTGTGACACCTTAGCCATCCAAACCGACCTTTCACTTGTACGGGCTGATGCAAGCCACCCATATCATGAAAATATAGTTTTAGATGTTTTTTGTAAATAGTACCTGGAAATTCAGGGTCTAATTTTATAAAAAAAAAAGATTAAAGTAAACATTTTTCATTGTCTTAATGTCATGATTAATTTTTTAATAGATTTTTATTTGTTTCCAATACTGAGTTTTCTGTCAATCAGATAAAAGCCATTGTTGATTTTTGCAAATCAAATAGAATTTTTAACTTTATAGATGTTTAATTCAAGTTTCTTCTATGTAAATTTGGACTGTTAATTATTTGCACACAGACCATTGTCCCCATCTGTGTTGTTGTTTTCCATAACGACAACAAAGGACAATAGTCTGCATGTATATAAATAATGAAAACTCTCATTCCCAAAATTTCTAATAAAACTGACTCTTCAATTTGCCATGAAAATATCATACAAATTAACTCTTTAAATTTTGCATTCAGCCACTTTCCCATCGTCGAAATGTGGCCTCCCTCTGTCTCTTCTATAAATACTTTCATGGCTTCTGCTCGGATGAGCTTAAGTCACTGATGCCTCCTCAACAGGTGTTTACCCGTGCAACCAGACTGACAACTGGGTCCCACCCATTCACAGTCAGGTTAGCCAAATGCAGACGACAATTCTACTCCTGCAGCTTCTTCTCTCGCACTTCCCGCCTGTGGAACTCACTCCCGTATTCTTGCTTTCCTGACGGCTACAACCTCCAGAAATTTAAATGCAAAGTTAATACTCATCTACTAACCACTGGCCTCTAGCTCTCTCCCCTTCCCTGTATAACCTTCCCTTTCTCTCCACCTATGTATCTGTCATCGCACCTGCTTTCTCAATTTTCTATTGTTCCTTTCTAACAAGCTTGTACTCCTCACTCTTTTCTAATTAATCTTTTTACATTTATGTAACCCCCTGCACATCAGTGGCGTTTCTGCCTTGCTCGGGGTGAAATGATTAAAAAAAAAAAAAGATATTTTTTGAGAAAACATTAACAATTTTTCTGGAGATGCCTAACATGTGTGCGATTTAATGTATACATGTTCTGTTTCCCATATCTTGTGTCATCATTTATTTATTTGGCTCATTTTTACACTGCAGCAATCACCACTCCCCTCCATCTCACAAGTGTTTTTCAGGGTGACAGAATAACAGAATATCGCAATGGCTTGCATATTCCTTTTGCACTGGGGATGTTGTGGTTACCTATAATCTCCTCTCAGAATACCTAAAAGGCAGCAGGTGATTTGTAATTCAGAGTTTTCCTTCTCCCAGATTGATTGCTAACCAAAGCTACAGAGCCGAATCTCTCTTGCTATTTACCCAGAGCTGAGGGTAAAAGAAATGAAACTAGCACATAAGTGAATGCAATAAACACAACAAGAATTCAAACTCGGCTTTCCATTTCCACAATTTGTGCAACTATCCATTACTCTACCATGCTTCTATTGTACATATTTTGTGTATATGCTCTTTTAATTTTTACTGAAGCTGTCATCTAATAAGCATATTATTTCATTTTCAGGCTCCAAAGGAAAATTATGTTATCCATGAAGGTAAATGCAATAATTTATTGAATATCATTTAAAATAAAAGCAATAATTCATCACTAATAATTCAGAACCGAATTGTTTTATACTGATTATACTTGAAAATCTTTGTCCATTTAGCAGTAAAAAATTCTTATTTGTCTATATTACTGAGTTGAGGCATTATAATTATTTACATTGTTTGAACAATGTACATTGTTGCAAACTGTACTCATCTTTCTTGCCATATTCACAACGTTTCAGCCATTGAATGCTCCAATCTTCCTCAGATGATTGGAGTTTTGAGTTGAATCCTTTATTTCAATCACTGGAGTAGATTGTTCTCATTCTATGAATCATGCCACTTCCAGATGTCTTAGTTATCTTTATTCTAAGTTTTTGTTCACTGCTGCTGTAGCTAAGCATTGAACTCACAATGCTTTGGATCAAATCCCTGGATCCAACTAACACTTTTATCCACTAGCCTATGAATCCTTAAGAACACCTGGAAGTGGTATGACTCATGGAATGAGAACAACATATCCCAGTGATCGAAATAATGTGTTCAGTTCAATAATCCAACCACTTGTAGTAGCTCAGTGTGTACAAGGGCCAAAATGTCATGAGTATAGCAAGAAAGATGAGAACTGCATAATGTAAATAATATCAGCAAAAATACTGTCATTTGCAGCAAATGGTTTATTTTTTAAATCTGAGATTAAAAATTAAAAATGCAGCATAAAAGAAGAAAAAAAATTTAGCTACTATAATTACAGCCACTTTTCACTTAACAATCAATGACCTGGTTGTTCAATGAACTGATGTAATATAACAATCTGGCCCCACCCGAGGAAGGCTGATGCAAGCGAGGGTGTTTCCGATCATTGAAAGGAACGGATGTCGTTTGACCTTATTTCCGGCAGCAGCGGAAATAACTACAGAGGCAAACAGAACAGGTGTCTCTGAGAATTACGTGGGCGTGCGTGGGCGAGGCAAAACCGGAAGAAAAAGTCCCGGTTCTGGAAGATTATAAAAAGACCTCGGCACACGGATTCGCCAGTAGAGGAGCAACAGAGATCGGCCGGTGAAGAGAGAGACACAACAGATAAGACTACACTCCCATCAACCCATTAGAAGCGCGCTCTCTCAACTCTCTGTTCCCTATGCTACACGGTTCATCGTCATTAATAAAAATATAACTTTATATTTTTATATATATGCGTGTTTGTTGTTGTCGATATACAACACTGATTGCTGCGTCTTTGTACCCGATTGCTATTTTAGTCATTTAATCATGTATTGGGTTTGTGACAACCATCTTCAGAAAGCTTTAAATGTCACTTTTTAACCATTTCTAAATGTTTATACATTCATACAGTAATGGAGAAAATAAGACTAAGTGCTAGATTGGAATCTTCAGTTTGGAATGAACTTATTCTAATCTGAATATGCCAACCTTACATATGGAGCCAAAATGCATTCTCATTAAAAAAGGTTTTTCACTTTTTCTCATTTTCTCTAGTTTTGTTTGGATACTCTTCTGTGCCTACTAATACAGTACAATACTAATACAGTACAATACTAATACAGTACAGTACAATACCAATACAGTACAATACACACATAGTACAATACTAATACAGTACAATACTAATACAGTACAGTACAATACTAATACAGTACAATACTAATACAGTACAATACTAATACAGTACAATACTAATACAGTACAGTACAATACTAATATACAATACTAATACAGTACAATACTAATACAGTACAGTACAATACAATACAGTACAATACAATACAGTACAATACGATACAGTACAGTACAATACACACAGTACAATACTACAGTACAATACTACTACAGTACAGTACAATACTAATACAGTACAATACAATACAGTACAATACTACTACAGTACAGTACAATACAATACAGTACAATACTACAGTACAATACTAATACAGTACAATACTAATACAGTACAGTACAATACTAATACAGTACAATACTACTACAGTACAATACTACTACAGTACAGTACAATACACACAGTACAATACTAATACAGTACAATACTACTACAGTACAGTACAATACTAATACAGTACAATACTAATACAGTACAATACTAATACAGTACAGTACAATACTAATACAGTACAATACTAATACAGTACAATACTAATACAGTACAGTACAATACTAATACAGTACAATACTAATACAGTAATAATAATATTAATAATAGTAATAATAATAATACAAAGCAAAGCAATACTAATAATAGCACAATACTACGAAGAAAAGGGTTACCATACAAAATAATAATAATAAGAAGAAGAAGAAGAAGAAGAAGAAGAAGAAGAAGACACAGCACAATACTAATACAGTACAATACTAATACAGTACAATACTAATACAGTACAATACTAATACAGTACAGTACAATACTAATACAGTACAATACTAATACAGTACAATACTAATACAGTACAGTACAATACTAATACAGTATCACTAATACAGTACAATAATAATACAGTACAATACTAATACAGTACAGTACAATACTAATACAGTACAATACAATACAGTACATACAATACCACTACAGTACAATACAATACAATACAATACAGTACAATACAATACAGTACAGTACAATACTACTACAGTACAATACAATACAGTACAGTACAATACAATACAGTACAATACTAATACAGTACAATACTAATACAGTACAATAGCCGAGTGAATTG
The DNA here is from genome assembly GCA_037127315.1 of Ascarosepion bandense. Classification (NCBI taxonomy): domain Eukaryota; kingdom Metazoa; phylum Mollusca; class Cephalopoda; order Sepiida; family Sepiidae; genus Ascarosepion; species Ascarosepion bandense. The sequence continues at coordinate 111,140 of JBBBDQ010002389.1, read as the reverse complement.
TAAATGTAATAAACAAATTTGAAAATTAACTCTATATTCAGTGCATTAAGTTTGCAAACTGTAAATACAGTATTTTTTAAAAATTTTTAAAGATTTTTTTAAAATTTTTTAAAATTTTTTAAAATTTTTTAAAATTTTATTTTAGCTTTATTTATTCATTTTATTTATTTTGACTCATTTTAGAGAAAGAGATTGATTGATTTGTTTTCTTATCAACCATTTGTAGGTTATTTAAAGCCAGAAAATATTTTTAGATTGTAAAAAATTTTGGGGAGACATAATAATAATTTAGTAATACAAGTCTTACTAATTAAACCATAGCTGAGGGAAAATACCTACCTATTTGCATGTAAGTGAATATAACAAACGTATTTACTGCACCACCTTCACACCCAAGTTTAAAGCACCTGGTATTCTTAAGTGGCCATCCATCTAGGTAGTAACCAAGCTCGATGTTGCTTAACTTCAATGATAGTAAATCTGAAGAAAGGGAAATCAATTATCAAAATATATAAAGTTATATCAAAATATTACCAAAGAAAAAAATTCTGATTCACATGGTATATTTCTTATTTTTTAATTGTTTCACCCCTAACAAGGCAGTACTGGCACTGATGTTCAGGGGGTTAGAGTGAGGGAAAAGGAAAGAAAAAGAAACACAAGACAAGTTACCTGGGATATCAGAGAAACGACAAGAAAATGTTGTGAATTAAGAAAATAGAAGATGGCATATAACATTGCACTTAGACTTTTGGAAATTGTAGCTATCAGGAAAGTAAGTATATGGAAGGGAGTTTCATAGGCAAGAAGTGCAAGAGAAGAAACTGCTAGAGTAAAAGTGGCAGTTACATTTGACTATTTTGATGATAAAATAGTGGGACCTAGTTGCCAATCTAGTAGCACAGGTAAATTCATGTGATTGGGGTACCAGGGAAAGAAATTCGTCAGAGCAGAAGTCATTATAATATATGTACATGTTAGGGCGCCGCTCCTATTTGACTACAAATGGACTGTTCCCATTGCTATATATAGCAATGGTGGATTCTCTACAAGAGAGCCGTAGACAGTCACTAGACTGATGACTCTACGACACTGTCAGCTCTCTGCCTTCGGGTAGAGGGCGCTCTCTGCTTCCGAGCAGAGAGCAATAACCCAGTCGTGGTTCCGCCGAAGGGTAGAACCACGACTGGGCAAAAATAGACAGATATTTTTTGGCCCGGCTATATGGCCGGGAATACCCACTATAAAATGACCATGTGTCACATCCATCCTACGTGGGAAGGCTAGTAAATACAGTCATAGAGAGTCACTTGAGAGTCTCTAATGAGTTACTGAAGAGTCAGTGCGAGTCAGTGAAGAGTTAGTCACACTTCCGGTGGCATACCGGAAGTAATCACGTATACACATGTCTTACGACGGATTGGACTCTTGTATCTTTCTATTGTAAATATTACTAATCACTTCTGTACATACTAACCGTCTTTCTGCGGAATACAACTTATATTCTGATTCTGTTGTTGAGTTATTCATTTATACTTGACGACATAACAGTACAAAAGACAGAAGCTGTCATAATATTTGTACAAAAGACAAAGGGAAGCCACATTGCAGACAAATTGTAGATTCATAAATAGGCAAGATGGATTCTGATTCCGAACACAGTGACCCAGCCTTCTTAGCAATATTGATTCAATATAGTTACTCCACTTGAGGTTGGTTGAGAAACTGAGGCCAAGTTGCTGGGGGTGGGAGGGGCTGCATGTATGTGGTAGTGGCTTGGTTTTAAATCCATTGGACTGATATACAGCTGTTATGCGAAAAATGGCTATATATGTGTATTGATGAACACTAAACTTTGGATTGTAATAGAATATTGGCCCTGATTGAGTTATAATAATGCATGAAATATTGTTTAGCAATTTGCGTTACTGAGAGAATTAAGAATTCTGAGTGAAGAAATAAAAATTCTAAGTTAAAGTATGGAAGATTACTCGACCAGATTCAAACCTGATGGAAGAAGAAATGATTTAAATTTAATAACCAGAAAAATACATAATGCATATGAGGAGTACCTTGGGAGGATTTAAAACCAAAATAAACCTAGTAAGATTTAGTAAATTCAATATGATTTAATTTTTCCCACCCTACTTCACCCCCACCTCCACCAGAAAATAGCAGTGGTAAGATTAATGTGTTTGCTAGAATGGTGCTGACTTTGGGAAATGTTTCTTTAACGGGTTATCCTCCCAATTTACATTGATTCTTACCAAAATATCTAAACCCAGAATCTGATTGGAGGTACTTTTAGAAGGGTCCTGTGCTTTCCTAAAAAGAAAGGGTCTTTGTAGAAAGATAACAAATATCAATGTCTTTTCCCTGGACAAATGGCGATATGCACAAGCAGCTGTGGCTCTCACAACCACAGTTACATGTGCAGCTTGCTTCACAATTTTTTGTTGAATCTATCAACAATTTTCTCTTTTGCTATCTTTAAAAGTTACAGGAATCTCTAGCATACAGACACAAGTGTCTATTCTGGCTGTTAACTTACTCAATACCTCAAGAATGCTAGTAGAAATCAATCAGGATTATTGTAGCATTTGGCAACCGTTATGTCATTAAACTGTTGATAGATTTTACAACAGTATTTATTTTTTCTATTCATAATTTTTTCAGCCTTTCAAGATGGAATACATAGCAGTTCTGTGTTCTTTTCTTTATTTCTAACAAAATTTTGCTGCATAGACGAATATAAATCTAGTAAATTAACTACAAGTTACATTTTCAATGTCTTTTTTTTATATTCAGTAAAAAATGAGAATCAAATGATTATTAAATCATTCTTTTACAGGCCCTCCAAAAATAGTAGAGGCATGTTTAGAAAACTTCAATAAGGTAAGTAAATATATTTTTGATATATTTTTAACAGTTTGTATAACCATTCATTTCTTCTTCTTCTATGTGCTCTGTCCCTTCAGGACGTAGGCGATCATGGCTCTCCATGTCTCCCTATCCCTTGTGGCTCTTAGTATGTTTGCTCCTGTTGCTCCTGGCAACCCCCGTTCCGTCATCCACCTGATCAGTCCCTGCAAATATGTTATCCGCTGCCTTCCTCTGTCTCTCCTTCCTTCTATCTGTCCAGTCAGTATGAGGTTCTCCAGGCTCTCCTTCCTCATTGCATGTCCCAGGAATTTCAGTTGTCTCTTCCTGATGCTCAGCATCAATTTCCTTTTTGTTGCCATTCTTTCTAACACCTCGTCGTTGCTTGTATGCTCAGTCCACGATATCCGTAGCATCCTTCTGTAGAACCACATTTCGGCCGCTTCCAGTTTTGTCCTCATTTTCAATGATATTGTCCAGCATTCACAGCCGTATTGAAGAACTGACATCACGTAGCAGTCTAGCACTCTTTTCTTCGTTTCTATTGAGATTTTCCTGTGTGTTAGTATTTTGCTCATCTTCTGGAACACGTCCTTTGCCATGCCAATTCGCCTTCGGATCTCCGTGTCGCACTTTCCATCTCCTGTTAGAACACTTCCTAGGTACTTACCACAACCTGAACAACATAAGATATGCGGACGATACAGTGCTGATTGCGGACACGGAAAGGAAACTACAAGACCTCATACAGAAAGTAGCAGTGGAGAGTGACAAGAAGGGACTACAAATAAACTTTAAGAAAACTGAGTGCATGGTCATCAGCAAAAGATACAACCCAAAATGCCAAATACAGGTGGGGGATAACAGAATCAAACCATTCATTTATCCTTATTATAAACACAAACTGACATGACAATGTTTTTCTTGTTTTTTCTTTTGTTTTTGTACCAAACCATTATAAAATCAGCAGATAACGAAGAAATAAAAATACATCAGAATAACTGAAGGACCCTGGAAACAGAAACTACAAACACAAATCAGCCATTATGTTCCATGCTCATTCTCTGTCTATGACCATTCACACTAAACAGCATGAGTCGACATGTATGTCTACTCAGTAGTTCACTTTATTTCAAACTGCCTGCACTCCTGTATTACATGTCACATGACTTGATTAGTCTATATAAGTGTTATGTCGCCAAGTATAAATGAATAACTCAACAACAGAATCAGAATATAAGTTGTATTCCGCGGAAAGATGGTTAGTATGTACAGAAGTGATTAGTAATATTTACAATAGAAAGATACAAGAGACCAATCCGTCGTAAGACGTGTGCATACGTGATTACTTCCGGTACGCCACCGGAAGTGTGACTAACTCTTCACTGACTCGCACTGACTCTTCAGTAACTCATTAGAGACTCTCAAGTGACTCTCTACGACTGTATTTACTAGCCTTCCCACGCAAGGCTGGATGTGACACATGGTCATTTTATTGTAGGTATTCCCAGCCATATAGCCGGGCCAAAAAATGTCTGTCTATTTTTGCCCAGTCGTGGTTCTACCCTTCGGCGGAACCACGACTGGGTTATTGCTCTCTGCTCGGAAGCAGAGAGCGCCCTCTACCCGAAGGCAGAGAGCTGACAGTGTCGTAGAGTCATCAGTCTAGTGACTCTCTACGACTCTCCTGTAGAGAATCCACCATTGTATATATAGCAATGGGAACAGTCCATTTGTAGTCAAATAGGAGCGGCGCCCTAACAATAAGCAGGTTTCCCACAAAGCAAATTTCCATGAAACATCTGTCCCCTTTTGAAAAAAGACCATATTTTAATTTTTTTTTTTTAATTCAGGGACAGTGATAATTCAACAAGCCATTCACTGGGAAGACTTCCCTCTTGCCTTACAGGAATTATTCTACCCTTTCACTCGACTTACTTTTAGTTCTTTAGTCTTCCTGGTGTTCTGAATATTCTGCCAGAATGCGTTTTCCTCATGGAGTCCTCCTGATGAGATGTCTTTGGGGTTCTCTCATTATCTGTGTTGATGTAGAACTCAATTGCTTTGAACTGGTTTTCTGAAATAGTGACTAGGGGATCATGTTGCACTGTATGGACTTTGCTGTTTTTTTTACTCCATTTTTTGCTGACAGCTCCCCATCAAAGTTGATGTGATGTGACCTTGTATCCAGCTGCTTAGTCACTATCCTTTTATTCCATTCCTTTGTATTCCTTACAATTGGTTTCTACACAACCTTCCCCGAAGTAGAGATGGCAAAGATCTGACTTTCTAATTGAAGTAGAGTTCTTGTTTTCTACCTTCTTGAGTCAATGCTTGTTTTATATTTCTGGTTATTTTTATTTTTAGCAAAAGCAGGTCATTTGTGGCTGATAGAAAAGTTTTTGTCCTCCTTGACATACGCTTCTATACTGGTGACAGAAAACCTTTCCAAGTGTGTTTTGATGATCCAATGTTATCAAATAGGGATCTACCTGTGCAGCTTCAAATTTCTAAAAAGATTCTTCACCATCTTTACCATTGATTTGACTTTACCATTAGTTTTACTGTTATAAAAGCTAATGGACACATGTGTAAAACACCACTTCCTCACAAAAAAAACCAACACTTAGCTCCAAAATAGGGACCCATTGTCCATGACATCTTGATCTGAGATACTGTAACTTGCAAAATGTTGCTTCAGTTTAATGATCACCATCTCGGTGTTACTACAGGGAAGATGATCAATCAATCTCAAGGGTCTCTCCAGAATTTCATGAACCATCAGAGGTTCTGCAAGATTTGCTACTTCATATTTCTAACATGTCAGGACTTTTGCAATGCATTCTCATGTTGCTGCTCATGTTCAGCCAATATAAACATTACCATACTCTTAAGCAGCAGTCTTCCACTCCTAAATGTGAAAAATGCAGTTTTTTCCTTGGAACCACCTGTCAATTCAAATGGGCTATCAAATGTTTAACCCGAAATATCAGCACATCCTAAAGAGTCATTTCATGACAAAACTGAAATACCATCTCATTTCTGGATTAAGGTGTAATTTCTTATCTAGACATTCTTTTAATATGAACTGCTGCATGGATTGGCTATCTCTGGTTGCAGTCCTCAGCTTGGATAGCATCCTTTCTGTCACAAGGGTTCATTCTGCTTCCCAGATACCATGCTCTTCATTTACCCAGTTAACATCTCATCATTGATGTAGGCCCTTGAATGTGTATCTGTGATATACATCCTTTTACTAGATGATTGTTGTATAGTGGCTAACACCCCTGCAGCACTCTTGTCGATGCCACAAATAGCTGCTTCCAAAAGAAACGACCATAACAGCAGCAGCAGCTATTAGCCATTCCCTAACCTTTTATTAACCTTGGTGAATTTTTAAGACATGCCGCAAAGAAAATCCAACTGCACGTGCGACACAAAACAATTTAGTGAATACGTCCGAGCCTAAAACTGTTGTAATATGCATCGAATTAGGCTGTGCTCTCCAAAACACCAAACAACATGAGGAGCAATTATTATTTAGCATTTTTCTACTCCCACCGATCTGGGAGTAGTTAATCAAACCCTTTCGCTGATCACCAGCCTTGTTTCGCCTGAAAATTCGATGTTGTCTAGTCATAACACCCCAGCTTCTGGCATTGATCTTGCTTTTCAGCAGTTGATCAATCGAAGTCACAACACCAGCTTCTGGCATTGATCCTGCATCAGCAGTTGAATCAGCCACCCAGAGTCACATCTGGGACGACCCTACTTCTACTCAGCCCTGTTTAGGGATTCCACTTCGGTAACTCCTTAGTACAGTCTAACATCCGCATCAACCTTAGCTCGATTCGGCCCTGTTTGGGGACTCCGCCTCTCATCAAGTGCCTTCCACTGATACAAGCTCACTTCCACACTCGTCACTTCAACCTGGGCCCGAAGACGGACACGTCCCAACCAGCCAAGCAATTCTTCCTGTATCTCCAGTCGACCAGCTACCACTACGAACGCCCCATTTGGACCCGGCACTGGACGAAACACGCCACTCGCCGCACCAGCTCCATAGAGGCTGCTACCCTCCGGACCAGGAGTCTACCTGAACAACAACTTGTGCCACCTTACATAAATAAACACCAAGGTTGTTACTGTTCTTACCTCTGCCTTTGTTTCCTCATTGTCATGACTGTTCACACTTATCAAAATTTAACCTTGCAGGGTCGACTTCCTTCAACGACCTCCACAATACTCTTAATGATGGGATGGCCCATTTAAGTAAAGAATAGTAGCATTCGAGGCATAATATTTGAATGTCATTTGAGTAATATTTGGACTGATTCTTTCAGCAACTAAACCCCTCCTCTCTAAGACAATAAATATCACAATGGAATAATTTGGTGTCAGAATAACACAATTGAAAAGAAAAAGACAAACAAACACACAACAGAATAAGTACAAATTCACTTATGAAAATACAATATTTTCAGAAATGCTTACTGGAATTGATGAAGCAGCAGGAATTAGCACAGAAACAGGAATTTGAAAAGCAGGAGAAACAACAAGAGAAACAGCTTGATAAATTGCTGGAAATTGTCTCAAGTAGAGAAATTGTTTCAGAAAACCCAAATATGTTTTCATAAGATTTCATGATTAAGTCAATAGATGAATTCATATATAAACCAGAAGATGACATTATTTTCAATGGATACATTCATAGATATGAGATATCCTTAAAAGATTGCTCAAATTGGTTTGAGAAAAAAAGTACGCTTGCTGCTAGGCAAATTTGGAGCCATAGAACATGAAAAATACGCAAACTACATACTCCCAAAACATCCTGGAGACATTTAATTCCTAGAATCTATAAAGATACTATCAAAAATATTTGGTAAGCGTAGTTCTTCGTTTAATACATGGTGGCAGTTTTTCGAAGAAAGAAGATGAAGATTATGCAACTTTTATTAGCATTGTAAATAAGGAGTGCAAAAAAAATTCAAATTAAGCAAATTAACTCTGAACATGTTCAAATGTTTTATCTTTGTTCAGAGTCTAACTGTACCAAAAGAAGCATGCATGAGAGCAAGAATTTTAACTAATTTGAAATAAGATAAAAAATAACTCCTCAAAATCTGATAGAGAAATGCCAGTGGACTGTAAATTTAAAAGAAGACACAGTTAAAATCAAAGAATGGGATATATTGCATATTCATAAAATCAAAAATAAACCACAACATAAAGATTTTAAAATTAATCCTTGCTATGCAGAAGGACCTTTTTATCTCTGCTTTGTGGACTACACAAAGGCGTCTGACAAAGTACAACACAGGGACTTGATAGAGATGCTTGACAACCTCAACATTTTCGGAAAAGACTTTAGGATAATCAAGAACCTACATTGGCAGCAAACGGCTAGTGTATAGATGGGAGGTGAACTCAGCAGGTATACAAAAATAGAAAGGGGTGTAAGACAAGGAGGTCTTTTCTCACCGGATCTTTTCAACCTGTACAGCAAAGCAATTATGAGAGAAATAAAAGCCTTGCCAGGATTTGTCATTAGCGGCCATAATCTCAACAATATCCAATACACGGATGACACGGTGCTGATGGCAGACACGCAAAGGAAAATGCAGGACCTTCTACAGAAGTTAGTGAAAGAAAGTGAAAAGAAAAGGTTGAGCATAAACCTTAAGAAAACTGAATGTATGGTCATCAGTAAAAAGAGGAGAACAATATGACAACTGCAACTAGAGAATCTAAAATAAAACTAGAGAATCTAAAATAAAACAAGTAAAAATATTCAAATACTTGGGAAGTGTTTTGACAGAGAATGGAAAATGTGACATGGCATGGCCAAAGACACATTTTAGAAGCTAGCCCAAGTACTGCAGGACAGGAAAATCTCATTAGAAATAAAGAAAAGAGTGCTGGGGTTCCATAACGCAACTGCCATACATTATCGTTTCAATAACTAAGTTATTTTAACTGTTTTTCATAGAACATGAATAATGTTATTTTAATTGTTCATTCATCAATAAATGAGTTTATCTATATATCTAACATTGCTTTTAATAAATAGAACATATTTTGTCAAGGGTTCACTATTCTTTAAATGGGCACAATTGGGTTTGGTAAAACAAGTAAAAAAAATTCAAATACTTGGAAAGTGTTTTGACAGAGGATGGAAAATGTGACATGGAGATCCAAATATGCATTGGCATGGCCCAAAATGCATTTCAGAAGCTAGCCCGAGTACTGAAAGACAGGAAAATCTCATTAGAAACAAAGAAAAGAGTGCTGGATTGCTACGTGATATCTGTCCTTCTGTACGGAAGTGAATGCTGGACAATCTCATCAAAGATGAAAGAAAGACTTGAGGCAGCAGAAATGTGGTTTTACTGAAGGATGCTGAGGATACCATGGATGAATCATGTGTGCAATGATGAGGTGTTGAAAAGGATGCAAATAAGAAGAAAACTGATAATAAATATCAGGAAGAGACAAATGCAGTTCCTGGGACATGTAATGAGGAAGGAGATCCTGGAGAACTTGATACTCACAGGTCAGATAAATGGAAGAAGAGACAAGAGAAAGCAGTGCGAGACATACTTGTTAGGTCTGAGCAAATGGTTGATGGATGGGGGAGAAGAGAAAAATTACTGAGAGCGACAAGAGACAGAGCCAAGTGGAAGTCCATGATTGCCTACAGCCTGAAGGGACACGGCACATGAAGAAGATGGTTGTGGTGAGTTGCACTTGCATAAAGAATGTCCGTTCGAAAGCAAAGTGGTACAACTGCAGATGCAAAGGACATAGATTTTCCCTTTATAAAAAGAAATTCAAAGGAAAAATTAAAAGTATGGTTACATTGTACCATTGTACCATTGGTGAAAAAGTTGTTGAGAAGAGAAAATATATAAATGTCTGAATAAATAACAAGAAAATTGAACTCTAAATAGACACAGGATCAGATTTAACTATAATAAATGCTGATACCTAACCAATTTTCAAAAAATTGCCAAAGATGTGACAGGCAAAAGACTAAAATTTCTAGGTGAAATTTGCATAAATGCTGTTTTCTGAGGAAAAGAGAAAAAACTAAAAGTGTTCATAATAAAGTTAACAAAAAATCGATTTGGAAACATTCAATTTAATTAATGTCCCAATTAACATGTTTTGCAATTATGTAGTTGGGTCATCAAATATCACTGATAAATTGAAAATATTGAATAAATATTGAATAAATATTGAATAAATTAAAAATATTGAAAATATCACTGATAAATTGAAAAAGGATCTAAAAGCAAAATTTCCTGAAACTTTATCAGGTGGTTTAAGTTTTTGCTCTAAATTAAAGGCAAAACTAGAATTGAAAGAAAATGCTATTCTGGTTTTAAAATGCCAGTATCCTTTGCTGCATTGGAAGATATAGATAAAGAACTGGAAAGATTAGAGAAATTGGATGTAATTGAAAAAATGAATTATACTTTTGGGCAAGCCTGACATTTTACATAAAAAAAAATAAAAACATCTGGGTTTGTGCTGACTATTCTATAGGTCTGAATGATTGTTTAAAACAAAATTGAATCGAGGGCTAATATTTTTTAAACTGGATTTATCTGAGGTGTATTTGCAGCTACCAATAGATGAGGAAAGTGCAATAATTCTAACAATTAATACATACATGGGTCTTTACAAATTCAATAGATTACTTTTTGGAGTAAAGTTAATTCTGGCAATATTTCAACAGGTAATGGATACTATGCTCAGTCGTCTAGATTTTGCTACAGCATATCTGGATAACATAATGATAAAACGTGAAGAACATGAAAAGCATATAAAAGAAGTGTTCAAATGAATTAAAGAATTTGCATTCAAGTTGAGCATAAAAACTGTGAGTTTTTCTTTTGCCCAAAATTAAATATATGGGACAAATCTTAGACGAGAAAGGTAGGAGGCATTATCCGAGCTGTGCAAGTGCAATAAAAACATGCCTGCCCCTACAAACGTATCGTCTTTTAGGATTGGCAAACTATTATAGCAGCTATATTCCAAACATGCATACACTAAGAGCACCACTAAAGAAACTACTTAAAAATGACGTAAAATAGAATTGGTTAGTGGATTGGGAAGAAACTTTACAAAAATTAAAACTAGCATTACCATCTGACTTATCACTTACGCATTATGACCCTAATAAGGAGATCTATATGGCAAGTGACACAAGTAATCTAAGTTTAGGGGCTGTACTTCTACATAAGGAAAAGGATGGTCATCCAAAGGCCGTATATCATGTTTCAAGAACTCTGCTCCTGCAAAAACGAAGTATTCTCAGATTGAAAAGGAAAGATTAACCATGGTATTTACTATTTAAAAAATTCCATAAATATATTCATGGAAGGCAGTTTAATTTTTAAACTGATTACTGGTTACTGTCAATATTTGGTTCTAAAAAAAAATTCCTACGCATTCAGCAAACCATCTTCGGAGATGGACAACTATCTTGTTGAACTACTCATTTAAAATAAAGTTCTTACTGTCAAAAAAGAAAGACCATAATGAGAAACTCTTGAAGTTAATCCCAAGAATAAGTGAACCACTCACAGAGACAGTGATTGCTTCAGTGAGTTGTGAATTGGAAATGAAACACGTCCTGGATAATATGGTCAAGGAATTGCCTGTTACTTTGGAAGAAATCGGAGCCAAAGCTACATTTGACAAATTTATTACTCAGAAAAAGAAAGAATTAATGGAACATGAAGAAAATATTTTTTCAATATGCAATGGCATACTATTACACAGAGACCAGGTAGTTATCGCAATGGTTTTATTAAAGAGAGCACTGAGAAATTTTCATGCTGGACACACAAGCATATTGCATATGGAAGTGCTCATGAAAAGCTATATTTATTGGCATGGTATGGACAATGATATAGAAAATCTGGTTAAAACAAGCAAAAATTAGGCATTGGCTGCAAAGGCACCACCCATAAAATTTAATCTCTAGCCTAAAACTGACAAACCATGACTTCATATTGACTATGCTGGACCAGTAAAGGGGATTTATTATTTTATCATGGTGGACAGTTTCTCAAAGTGGCTTGAGGTTTTCAAGTGCAAGACACCAACTACAAAAGTCTCGTTAGACTTTTTTACATGAGTTATTTTCAAGATTTGGAAAACTGAACACTATTGTATCTGATAATGGGACTCAATTTTCATCAAAAGAATTTGCAGATTTCTGTAAACTTCATTCAGTTACTCATCTAATATCCCCCTGCTCCCACCCAAGGTTAAATGGACAGGTAGAAATGTTTATAAACGTATTCAAAAGAGTGACAAAAATGGTGAACGGAATAGAAACCATAAATGAATAATTGCAAAGTTTCTTGTTTGTATACCAATTAACGCCAAACATAAAGGCAAGTTCAGGTATATATCCAAAGGAACTAATGTTTGCTAAAAAAATGTGGTCAGTTTTTGATAAACTGAGACTGACAAAAGAAAAAAATAGAGAGAACAAAACCAAACTTTTCAGATAACACAATAGTAGGAACATCAGACCAGGTAAACTAGCAATATTCAAAGCATGGGCAAATGAAAGATTTATAAATGTGCAAGACAGTTTCTGATGAGAAAAATAGTATGACATAACCTACTGAACCAACTTTGACAACCTAGCAATTGATTCAATACAATCACTCCACTTCATGTCAGTAGAAAACATGAGCACAAAAAATCATGGAGTTGATCTTCTGAAGATTAACATCAACCATGTTGATGACAGGATGAAAAGGTTCTCTATCATAATTGAATGAAAGCAATCTTGTTTTTGAGATGTTGATATCATTTCCCATGTGGCTCACCAATGTTGATTCTGATCAGCATTTAGATGAGTGACTGCTTTAGCTTGTAATTGGAAATTGAATAGCCAAGTTCAAATTCTAGTTTGGTTTGTAATATTCACTTACACTTAAATACTCTTAGAAAAGGTATGAATGCACCTCTTCTTCCCCCAGCTATGGGTTAATTAGTAAGACTAGTATCATTAATCATTATTATCCCAAAAAAAGTCTAACAATCGAAAAATATTTTCTGGCTTCAATTAACCTGCAAAGAGTTGATAAGCTGTAGAAAACAAATCAGTAAATCAAGTACTGATTATCTATACAGGCATATCTTTTAGATTTATTTACATTTCCTGTAATATAAATGTATAGAAACTACACAAATTGAGAAATCAATTTATATATTGATTGTAATACAGAATTGATCCCCCACTTCATATACATTTTTTTTACTTGTTTATCATTATTATCACCAAAAAAAAGTCTAACAATCGAAAAATATTTTCTGGCTTCAATTAACCTGCAAAGAGTTGATAAGCTGTAGAAAACAAATCAGTCAATCAATCATACTAGTAAAATATAAAAAAGACTGATTGTCATGATGTCATTGTTTTGCATATTTTTGACCCCAGCATCATTTTGTTGTCATGCTGCTTTCTCCATTAATAATAACAATATTTTTATGATTCCTTTTTCTGGGAAGGAAATTATTTAAAAAGTCATTGAATGCTGGTGTTATATATCGCCATACGACGACAAACAACGAGAACACGCATATATAAAAATATAAGGTTATATTTTTATTCCTGACGACGAACCTGTGTGGAACAGAGAATGGAAGAGTGAGAGAGCACATAGAATGGGTCGACGGGAGTGTAGTCTTGCCTGTGGTGTCTCTCTGCTTCCACTGGCCGTTCTCTGCTGGTGAATCCATGTGTCGAGGTCTTTTTATAGTCTTCTAGAACCGGGACTTTTCCTTCCGGTTTTGCCTCGCCCACGCAACGCCCACGTAATTCCAAGAGACACCTGTTCTGTTTGCCTCCGTAGTCATTTCCGCCGCTGTCGGAAATAAGGTCAAACGAGCCCGACTCATAACCCTGCGACATCCGCTCCAGGCCCCGACAGGATGTATTTCTCAAACACCTGTCTTGTCGTTCGCCGACCCCTTCACCGACGGGAAACACCATCGATTGCATCAACCTTCCTCGGGTGGGGCCAGATTGCTATATTACACTGGGTTACTGTCAAATATCAATATTAATGAATACAGAGCTGTTTTGTATCTGTAAGGATGTTTCTTACAGTTATTCTCTCTCTGCTTATTATTTTACTTTCATTGCTACTAATTTATTTCTTTTAATTCTCAACTTCTTTTTCTAGGCAGTCTTCATAGTTAATTCAACTGACAAGAGCCTTCAACTTTCTCATGGTGGTCAAATATCAAAAACAATACTAAAATATGCTGGATCTGGTATACAAGATGAAATCAATAAAAAATATCCCTCCGGAATCAAACCTGGTGAAGTTGCTATCACGAAAGGATACAACCTTCTATATAAATATGTTCTTCATTGCAGCTTGCAAGGCATAAATCAAAGAATTTCTTATCATGTAAGTAAAATCAATCATTTTTTTTTAATACATTGCAGTGTTTGGGGAGTATTTTCACATATTACTTTTATGAACTTTGAGACAATGAAAAATGAAACTCCATCTACAACTATTTTATCATCTCTTCTATTCAACAGTGTCATTATAAGGTTTCCGAGTTTAATCTTGTAGAGGATTATAACTGTAAAAAAAGCAACATATTGTACCCCCATATACTCTGTCTGGAGCTATACATTCTAGGATGCTGCCAGCCAATGACTTCACCTCTTCCTCTGAACCTAGCAGCATGTTCCACATTGCCCTCGAGTGTCTTGCTAAGACTTTCAACATAATCTTCAGGTTTTTAGAGCCTCCTCCATTGTCTCCCTGCTGATGCCGATATATTTGTACGTTTTTACATCACAAGTCAGCAGGTAGATCATCTTTAAAGCAATAACATTTATGGTCTCTTATGAACAACTCACTTTTTTTTAATAAACAGTCCATAGTCCAGGCGCATCTGTTTGTAATATACGGCATCTTTTTTTTTTTACAGCCCTGATCCATGCCAGCGTAAATGGCACTACCGCTGGTTCAAAATTTGGCTGGGGAGACTCACTCATAGTGGCCTCACCACAGCAGAAAACAAAGATCAAACAAAAATTCAACCAAACAGTACTGTAAAAACAATTAGAATTTTAGAATTACTGTTGGGACACCTTCCCTGTTTACACTAATATGGACTCTTCCTAAGACTATATATAGTAGTAGTCATTAGTGGACTAAGGGAACAGAGTGTAGTAGTTCTGTGGGGTAACAGTAGTGTATCCCAGCAATCTAGTCCTGAGGGTAACATTGCCAAGTCCCATGTCTCGTATTATCTCACATTCTCTCATATTCGACTAACCGTATTGTACGACATTCTACTAACCCTCTCTGTATATATTTCTCTTCAATATATTGAGTTTTCTACCGTATTACTCTGCATTGTGTCTTTATTGGATCTAACCCCAGATCCACAACAGTGGCAACGAAGATACAAACAGTTCACGTGGAGGAAAAAATACGTTCTCAAGTCAGTCACCAACACAACAGTGGCAACGAAGATTCAAACAGTTCACATGGAAGAAAAAATACATTCTCAAGTCACTCACCACCACAAAAGTGGCAACAAGGTTCCGAACAGGAAAGAAAAAGAACTTATGGGAAAAACAACAGTCACGAGAAAGGATTCAAAACAGTGACGAAAATTACCAATCACTGCAGTGGTGGAAAAAAAGAATCCTACTACGACTGTAACAAGTTTTACACAGAGGAAAAATACAATAAACAAAATTAATACCCAGAGAAAAAACAGTAAAAAATTTTTCCCCCTCTGGTAAAATGAAAGATTTCAAAGCAACGATAGTAGAACTGGTGAAACTCCAGATGAGCCAACAAGAACACAATGAGAAAATAGAGCTCAAATTCCAAAAAACCTTAATGGAGCAGCAACAGCTTAATGAGAAGAAACAACTACAAATACAAGAGCAACAGCAAAAAATGCAGTTTGCAAAAACAGCTGGAATTACAATACAAAGAAACAATAAACAACAACAAAAACCACAAGAATTAATCCGACAAGCTATACTGGCAAAGGGTCAAAATGAAGAAAAGAAAAACACATTCGCACAAAATACAATTTGGAACTCAATGGAAAATTTTAATTACGACCTGGATGAGGAAAAAACCTTTGCATTATATTATAGACGATACCAGGACTTTTATGAAGTCAATTGTAGCAGCTGGTCAGATGAGAAAAAGGTACATTTACTCCTTCGCAACCTGGGAACAGACGAACACAACAAATTTGTGGATTACATACTGCCAAAGAAAACACGTGAGTTAAAATTTGCTGAAGCTTTAAAACTATTAACAGAATCGTTTAGCCCAAAGACATCTCTATTCCATAAGAGATGGAAATGTTTAAATTTACGAAAAAAAGATGATGAAGACTACACCGCTTTCGCACCAGTGGTTAATAAACTATGCAACAAATTTAGTCTAGCAGAACTCACGGCAAATAATTTCAAATGCTTAGTCTTTGTACAAGGTTTGATTGCAAATAAAGATGTGGAAATGAGAAGGAGAATTTTAACAAAATTAGAAAATGAGCAAAATCTAACTCTACAAAAATTAACTGAATATTACCAGCAGTACATAAGCATAAAACATGATTTGAGGATCATTGAAGAAGCTGGAGTAGCTAACATACAAAAAAAATAGAGAAAAACATGGTTTTCTCCCCTCCTCAAATGACAAAATCAAGGAAAAACCTACTAGATCGTTTGGAGGATCAGAGAAGAAACCACCTCCAAGCCCTTGTTATAGATGTGGCGAATACCATTGGTATCAGGATTGCCCTTTGAAATTTAAAACATGTCAAAACGGTCACAAAAAGGGACAGAAAGCCTCTAAATGCAGAAGCAGTAGATTGAAAGTAACAAGGACCGAGAAAGACGAAGGTACTAACATTCGAAAGTACTTACAAGTCAAAATGTTAAGCAAAACTGTAAACATGTAGTTAGACTCCAGATCTGACATTTCAATAATTAGCTTTCAAACATGGAGACATCTGAATAAACCTACTCTATTAAAAACAAAAAAAATGACGAGATCAGTCACGGGAAAGAAAATTAATTTTGAAGGAGAAGTGATTTTGAATGTGACATTCAATGGAGTTTTTTTTTGCTTTTTTTTTGTTTTTTTAATCATTTCACCTGGGCAAGGCATAAATGCCACTGATGTGCGGGGGGCTACATAACTGAAAGAAAATTAATTAGAGGAGGGAGAAGAGGATTACAAACCAATTAGAAAGAAGCAATAGAAAGATGAAAATGCAGATGTGATGACAGTTTCAAGGGTGGCAAGAAAGGGAAGGATATACGGGGTGGGGGGATGGATAGAGTCAAGTGGTTAGTAGATGAGTATTGACATTGCATTTAAATTTCTGGAGGTTGTAGCCATCAGGAAAGCAAGAATACGGGAGCGAGTTCCACAGGCGGGAAGTGCGAGAGAAGAAGCTGCAGGAGTAGAATTGTCGTCTGCATTTGGCTAACCTAACTGTGAATGGGTGGGACCCAATTGCCATTCTGGTTGCACGAGTAAACACCTGTTGAGGAGGCACCAGTGACTTAAGTTCATCTGAGCAGAAGCCATGAAAGTACTTATAGAACAGACAAAGGGAGGCCACATTTCATTGGTGGGGAAGTGGCTGTAGTCGAGCCGCCAAGTCAGCACCTATCATGTTACTAACTCTCCTTTGGAGCCTGTCGAGAACACTGAGGTGAGCAGCAGGGTCAAATGGTAGACTTATATATATGCAGGATGGATTCAGGCGGAAAGAACGTCCTGGATCGACACAGTGACCCAACCTTCTTAGCAGTGGATTTAGCTATGGATTTGATGTATTGGTTCCATTTGAGATCCGAAGAGAGGGTAAGGCCGAGGAGGTGCAGTGTATTGCACTCAGGGAGAATCACTTGGTCTATCCTTATGGGAGGCAGGAGAGGTTGCCTGTGATGGTTGACAGACAACAGTTTGTTCTTGGACGCACTGAAGTGACAAGCCACTTCTTGCCCCAATTCACCACAGAGTGTAGATCCCGTTCAAGGTCAGCAGCGAGATTATGTCTGTCCGCCATGCCAGGTTTCTTACTGGTGCAGGAGTATATTGTGGTGTCATCTGTGTAAATGCCTACTTGGGACTTGATCTCATCTGGGAGGTCGTAGATGAAAATAAGGAAGAGCACCGGGCCCAGGATAGAGCCCTGGGGAACACCGGCATTCGTGCTGTAGGATGAAGAGGCATGCCCATTCAAAACTATCTTCAATTTGCGGTTGTTTAAAAAGGACTGGATTAGGTCAAGCAGGCGTCCAGTAATTCCGTAACCCCGTAGCTTGCAAGGGAGGCCAGAGTGCCAGACCCTGTCAAAAGCCTTGGAGATGTCCAGAGCAACTGCACGAGCCTCGTGTGACTCATCGAGGGTCCGGAGCATGTACTCCATAAAGGTTGTTAGCATATCGGCAGTGGACCTGGCAAAGCGGAAGCCAAATTGCTTGTCAGAGAATAGTTTGTGGGCAGTAAGATGTTGAACTATTTCAGCATTGATTATGGCCTCGAACACTTTCCCGAATATCGGTAGAAGACTGAGAGGGTGATAGTTGGATGGGTTCGAGGTTTCACCACAATTCTTAAAAACAGGAATGACTGAAGAGAACTTCCAGCATGCAGGAAAACAGGAAGCAGAAAGGCAGTAATTAAACAGTTTAGAGAGGACAGGGGAGAGTTCAGGGGCACACCTCTTAAGGACTATCACCGGGATTCCGTCGCCACTGCTCACCTTATGAGGGTCAAGTTTTGAAATTACTCAGGATACTAACTTCGGGGTAATATGTACGTCATGCAGTTTGGCCTCAGTTCTAACGGGGAAGTTGGGTGAGCATACTCCAGATGAGTCAAACGTGGAGTTGGATGAGTATCTGCAAGCAAAGCACTCAGCTTTGTCCGCAGATGATGTGAGAACCTCAAATTCATGGATTAAAGGAGCTATTGAGGATGTGCAGCTGTTAAGCACCCGTTTGCATATTCGCCAGTAGTCCTTGGAGCCGAACTTGCAGTCAGCTATGTGCTGTCACATTCTCTCAGCAAACAACCATTTGGCGTCATTCAGGATTCTCTTGCACTTATTGCGAGCAGACGTGAATAGACACCTATTGTGATCAGATGACTGGCCCCTGAATAGTCGGAAGTAATGATTCCTGTGGGCAATGGCGGCTGAACAGGCAGGAGAGAACCACGGAGAGGAATGAGGTTTTAGGCAATACTTCCTGGTGGGTATGAAGTCATCTTTGCCAGCTTTCACCCATGATGAGACCTCAGAGGCACAGTCATAAACTGGGAGATCGAACACTTTTCCCCAAGGGACGTCGCAGAGGAAATCGTGAAATGCATCCCAGTCAGCTTTTTGGTAGCGGTAGGAGGTCCTATAGGTAGGAGGCTCCTGAGGGGAGTGAGAGTGGAAAGAAATACTGAGAGAGACAGCAGCATGGTCGGAGTTGCCAAGCAGACAAAGCTGCGAGACTTGACAGGTGTCAGGGGCAGAGGTAAAACATGTATCTAGTAGTGAGGAGTGTCCAGAGGGTGTGCTTGGGAAGCGAATGGGGAAGTCCACTACTTGCGTAAGTGATTGGGAAATAGCAAAGTTCATGGCATGGACGCCCACTAGATAGTAACAGAGTCTTTAAGCCACTCAGAGTGATGGGCGTTGAGATCTCCGAATACAAATATGTGAGCGAATGGGTGGCAGGAAATAGCCTTATCAATGTTGTCAGCAATGCTATCTAGAAGGGAGCAGTCAGGAGAGGAGGCAGAACAGGACAGAAAGAATAAGTAACTAACCGAACTGAGGAGAGACAGATGGAGACATACGTACTGGTGGGCAGCAGATTCAAGTGAAATCACCCTAGCTATGGGGAGGTGTTCACTGATGTAGATCCCCAGCCCATGCATGTGGACAGTGGAATCCTTCCTTAAGAGAGGGAGATAGCCAGGGATGTAGAGGTCAGAAGAGGAAATAGAAGAGTTGAAGTTAGTTTCGCAAAGCGCTAGGATGTCTGGGGACTTTTCATGAAGGAAGAAATGTACATATTAAAAAAAGCCAACATCTTGTTTAGGACTGACTGGATGCAAAGATTTAACCTTTGGGACTTATGAATCAGCTCATATTGTAAAAAAATCGAAAGCCTGACTATGGAAACCAAAAACATAAAGTCAGAATTAAAAAAGACCTTCCCTGAAGTATTCTCAGACAGGTTAGGCAGATGCAAAAAAATGTTGGCGAAAATACTATTAAAGGAAAATGCTCAACCAGTATTTAGGAAAAAAAGAAATGTTCCTTTTGCTGCACTAGAAAAAATAAACAGCGAACTGGACAGATTAACCAGCTCAGGAGTTATATCCAAGGTGGAATACAACCATTGGGCAGCACCTACCGTTTACGTTAAAATAAAGTCTGGGGAAATACACGTTTGTGCGGATTTCTCAACAGGTTTGAATGAGGCAGTAAAGAATTACCATTACCCACTTCTGAGTCCGGAAGAAGTATTTACAGAATTAAACGGAGGCAGATATTTCTTCAAAATAGACCTGAGTGAGGCATATTTACAGATTCCAGTAGACGAAGAAAGCTCGAAGCTCTTATGCATCAACACACATAGAGGTCTATACAAATATGAAAGATTAACATTTGGCGTAATAGTAGCCCCGCTATTTTTAAGTAAGTCATGGATACGATGTTGGCGGAATTCGATTTCGCTATATTTTGACGACATCCTGATAAAAAGTGAAATGATTGAGCAGCACACTAAACATATAAAAAAGTTTTTGAACAAATCCGTAATTACGGGTTTAAGGTCAAAGAGGAAAAGTGCGATTTCTTCTTGGAAGAGATTAAATACTTAGGCCATATAATAAACAAAGATGGCAAAAAGTCTGATCCAACTAGATCTTAGGCAATCAAAAATATTCCGGCACCAAATAATATTGCATCGCTACAGAGTTTTCTGGGACTAGTCAGCTACTACCAAGATTTCATACCGAATTTACACAATCTTCGAGCACCCCTTAATGAACTACTAAGAAAGGATAAGGCCTGGGTTTGGTCAAAGGAATGCCAACAGGCATTTGAAAGCATTAAAAAAATATTGACGTCCAATCTATTCCTGACACATTATGATCCAAAATTGGAGATACTGATAGCCAGTGATGCGAGTTCGTACAAGATCGGAGCCTGCATATTACATAAGATGGAAGACAGAACAATAAAGCCGATCACTCACACTAGCAGATCACTGCTTCTAGCTGAGAGAAGCTATTCTCAGATAGAGAAAGAAGCCTTAGGCATTAAATTTCGCCATGACTAAATTCCACAGGTATATCCACGGAAGGTTCTTCACCCTTCAGACAGACCACAAACCATGACTTACAATATATGGTTCAAAAAAAGGTCTACCCACGTCCACAGCAAACCAATTGTTGAGGTGGTATACTATTTTATTAAATTACAATTTTAAATTGCAATATTTACCTTCTAGCAAAATTATGCATGCGGATGGTCTATCGTGACTGATTCCTCAACAGATAGAACTGCTTGAAGACTCCGTTATTGCTGCACTAAGATCTGAAGGAGGATTAGAAAATACACTGTGTAACACAATTAGGGAGCTACCTGTATCATTAAATAAAAAAAATTACGAAGCTATAAAGGATGAATTCATAAAAGAGATGAAAGCGAAAATCGCTGAAAAAGACCAAAATATTGCAGAACGCTTCTCCATTTGCGATAATATACTACTGTACAGTCATAGGGTAGTCATGTTAAAAAATTTACAGAAAAGGATATTGAAAGATTTCTATACAGGACATCCTGGTAGGGACCAAATGAAAAGCTTAATGAGGAGTTACGTTTTTTTGGCCGAAAATGGACACATATTGTAAACATGGTGCATAAATGTAAGGGCTGCACCCTAGCAGCTAAATCACCGCCAATAACACACAAACCTTGGCCGAAAACGGATCGACCCTGGTCAAGGATCCATATTGACTATGCTGGTCATATTGATGGACTATACTATTTGGTAGTTGTGGGTAGTTAATCGAAGTGGCCTGAAGTGTTCCAATGCAAGATACCAATGACAAGAAACACAATAAACCATTTACATGAGCTATTTGCTCATTTCAGCGTTGTCGACTGTCTAGTGAGTGACAACGGGACTCAATTCACTTCGGAAGAATTTAAAGAATTCTGCCTGACATTTCAAATTGAACATGTTAAAACCCCTCAATATCATCCAAGGTCAAATGGCTTGGCAAAGCGCTTTGTAGACACCCTAAAAAGGGCTCTAAAAAAAGCATCGGGTACACCAACGAGAAAAGCCCTCCAACAATTTTTACAGGTGTACAGAATAACACCAAATAAATCAGCACCATTGACACTGTCACTTGCCAAATTGATGTTCACACGAAAAGTGAGGTCGCTGCTCGACAAATTAATTTCAAATCAAAAGGAACATGTAATCATCACACCAAAGCGAACCTTTCTTCTTCTTCTTCTATGTGCCCTGTCCCTTCAGGACGTAGGCGATCATGGATCTCCACGTCTCCCTATCCCTTGTGGCTCTTAGTATGTTTGCTCCTGTTGCTCCTGGCAACCCCCGTTCCGTCATCCACCTGATCAGGCCCTGCAAATATGTTATCCGCTGCCTTCCTCTGTCTCTCCTTCCTTCTATCTGACCAGTCAGTATCAGGTTCTCCAGGCTTTCCTTCCTCATTGCATGTCCCAGGAACTTCAGTTGTCTCTTCCTGATGCTCAGCATCAATTTCCTCAATTTCCTCAATTTCCTTTAGTCTAAACAAAAAAGTTTATTTCAAAAATTACAAAAAATAACATGTCATTCTGGGAACCAGGCGTCATCAAAAGACAGATTGGAAATATGATCTATATGATCGACGGACCTAGGTTTGCCCACAAGCGGCATATAAATCAAATAAGAAAATGGTTAACGGAAGACAAAATCAACATGCCTCAGAAGGAAGAGGTGTTAGACACCATCTATGACACATTTAATATGCAAATGCCCCAGATGGAACCTCAACAGATGAGGTCTAAAAGAAAAAGAAAATCAATGGAGCAGTTAATTATTGATCCAAAAAGGAAGAAATATTAAAAGGACATTCCAAGTAAAAAAAAAACTTGGAAGGCAGGTGTTGGGGCACCTTCCCTGTTTACACTAATATGGACTCTTCCTAAGATTATATATAGTAATAGTCATTAGTAGACTAAGGGAACAGAGTGTAGTAGTTCTGTGGGGTAACAGTAGTGCATCCCAACAATCTAGTCCTGAGGGTAACATTGCCAAGTCCCACGTCTCGTATTATCTCGCATTCTCTCATATTCGACTAACCGTATTGTACGACGTTCTACTAACCCTCTCTGTATATATTTCTCTTCAATATATTGAGTTTTCTACCGTATTACTCTGCGTTGTGTCTTTATTGGATCTAACCCCAGATCCACAATTACTAAGGACAAAAATTGATTGCAATATAACTTGGTTCTACTCACAAGCTAAAACCAACAAAAATTCACCAAAACTAGGGGAGGGCGTAATGGTGTGCCAACAGTTAGGGGCTTAGCACTTAAATACTACTCAGCTCATTTATATAGAATACCAAACATTCCTTCTAATTGTGGGCACAAAGGTCCATGTTTGTCATAAGTCCTCCACATCGTCCATACTCACCACATTTAGCACTTATAGAATTTAACTTGTTTAAATCAGTTAAACATTTTATAATTGGCAGGACATTCAGAAACAAAGAAGTTGCTTTCTATTTTTATTGGGAACAAACTCAAATTACTTTAAATGTGAAATCAAAATTTATGTTCCTGTTGGATTCTAGTTGTCAAAAATGAAAATGGTTAATTTTTTTATAATTAATATTTAAATAAATTAAAGCTACATTTGTTTTTATATTGTTTTTTATATTGTTTATGAGAACTCTAATGTATAAAATTAATGAATTTACATTTGATTTTTATATTGCTATTAGTAAAATGTAATCACTTTCAGAACAGACTAATATTTAGATAAACTGAATTTACATTTGATTTTATATTGTTTTTTATATTGTTTTTTATATTGTTTATGAGAACTCTAATGTATAAAATTAATGAATTTACATTTGATTTTTATATTGCTATTAGTAAAATGTAATCACTTTCAGAACAGACTAATATTTAGATAAACTGAATTTACATTTGATTTTATATTGTTTTTTATATTGTTTTTTATATTGTTTATGAGAACTCTAATGTATAAAATTAATGAATTTACATTTGATTTTTATATTGCTATTAGTAAAATGTAATCACTTTCAGAACAGACTAATATTTAGATAAACTGAATTTACATTTGATTTTATACTGTTTTTTATATTGTTTTTTATATTGTTTATGAGAACTCTAATGTATAAAATTAATGAATTTACATTTGATTTTTATATTGCTATTAGTAAAATGTAATCACTTTCAGAACAGACTAATATTTAGATAAACTGAATTTACATTTGATTTTATATTGTTTTTTATATTGTTTTTTATATTGTTTATGAGAACTCTAATGTATAAAATTAATGAATTTACATTTGATTTTTATATTGCTATTAGTAAAATGTAATCACTTTCAGAACAGACTAATATTTAGATAAACTGAATTTCCATTTGATTTTATATTGTTTTTTATATTGTTTTTTATATTGTTTATGAGAACTCTAATGTATAAAATTAATGAATTTACATTTGATTTTTATATTGCTATTAGTAAAATGTAATCACTTTCAGAACAGACTAATATTTAGATAAACTGAATTTCCATTTGATTTTATATTGTTTTTTATATTGTTTTTTATATTGTTTATGAGAACTCTAATGTATAAAATTAATGAATTTACATTTGATTTTTATATTGCTATTAGTAAAATGTAATCACTTTCTGAATACTTTTCAAAAAACCAAATCTGTACAGAAGAAAAATTAAACCGACCAAGATTAATTCAAGTTATGTACAACATTCCTCATACAATATTGAAATAATTGCAACTGAGTAAAATGTCACTGAATTTATAGAACAAAATTTGATTATAAAAATGGAAAAGTTTTAAAATTTCAAAAGTAAGCCAAGATGGAATTGCTAACTTCTACATGTCATATTCCTTTGGGACGTGGGTGATCATGGCTTGCCACAGCTTCTTGTTCTTTGTAACAATTGGTAAACATTGTCTTTTAGTATCTCTCCTAATCCCTGTTTAGCCAACCATTTGTATAAGGTCATTAGGTTGGTTATTCACTGCCTTCAATATATTCTGTGAGTGCCAAATTCTCCAATCACTCTTTCCTCATTATGTGCCCCAGAAATTTCAACTGTCTCTTGCTTTTTCCAAGTATTAGTGTCCCTTTTGCTTCCATTTCTCCTTAAATTTGTTCATTGCTCACATGTTTAGTCCATGGTATTCTCAGCATCCTTCTGTAGAAGTACATTTTTGTTACCTGAAGTCTGTTCGTCATCTGTATGGAAATTGTCCAGCATTCACTGCCATATAGGAGAACAGATATTACATGCCATTTCAGTACTCTTTTCTTTGTTTTTAACAATTTTTTCTGTTTCTTTGCTTAACTTTCGGAAGGCATCATTCACTATTTTCATGTGCTTTTGGATTTAGGTGTGACATTGCCAACATATAAATCATAAAGAACTCAAAACTAATGCAAATATTGTAATAACAAACAAGAACCGAAAAGAGAAACATGCAATATTTCAACAAATATGCTAAACATGTAAAATCAATACCAAATAAAGTGTAAAGTTAAAAAGAACAGTGTGTTGAAAATATGGAAGCATATTCTAATTCTAAAACTGATATTTTTCATGACAGAAAATGATTCTAGTAGCAAAGTTACTTTAATTCCCAAAAACTTTTGGGAAAAATTAAAGTCCAGATTCTCAGATTATGAAAATCTGAAAATCATTTAAAACAGACGTTTGATTTGAAAAAGTACATATTGTAGTTGTTGATTGTAAGAAATGACACAACCTATTGTAAACTAATGTACTTAATGTTAATAGTATGCATTTAAATAATGTAATAATTAATAACGTTAATAGGACCAATAACACTGCAGGTTATTCTTGATAAAATGCAAAGTAGAATCTGAAATGTCATTGTTACTTTTTTTTTTTTTTTTTTTTTAATAAGCGTTTCACCCCGAGCAAGGCATGTCACTGCCACTACTGTGCAGGAGGCTACGTAGAGTGGAGAAAGGCTGATTAAATATAGGAAATGACAGAGGGTGGGTGATAGGCGGGTAAGGATATCGAGAATGAGGGTTGGGTAGATGAGAGTGTTGTGAGAATAGTTGGGAGTTAGTGTGATAGGAGGTGTCTATTGACCCTACATTTTTAAATGTAGGGTCAATAGACACCTCCTATCACCTGGAGATTGTAACTGTTGGGAAAGCAGACTTGTGGAAGGGAGTTCCACAGGCGGGAAGCGCAAGAAAAGAAGCTGTTGGAGTAGAATTTACGGTTACATCTTATTTGTTTAACTGTAAAAGGGTGGGACCTAGTTGCTAATCTAGTATCTCGTGTAAATTCGTGCTTAGGCAGCACCAGTGATCTAAGCTCATCGGAGCAGAAGCCATGAAAGTACTTGTAGAAGAGGCACAGGGAAGCTACATCACGTCGGTGTGAGAGCGGCTGCAGCCGGTCTGCCAAGTCAGTATGAACCACGTTACAGATCCTCCTTTGTATTTTGTCAAGAAGCCCAAGGAGAGCAGCAGGGGCACCCGACCAGATATGGCAGCAGTGTTCAATACACGGGCGGATGGTAGATTTGTATATGTGCAGAATAGATTCAGTGATCTGGCATCTCTGCTTTGTCACTTTCTCAATGCCATACAATAGATTCCCTGCACCTTTTTTTATAAATATTTTCATGGTAATTGTTCTGATGGACTTTTCTCTATGGCACTTAGACTTTAGGAATTTAAGCACACTACTAGATTGGCAGCAAAATCTCATTTTCTTTTCTCACACTTCTTGCTGGTGGAACTCTGTTCAGGTTTCTTGCTTTCCAGTCAACTCTGATCTTCAAAAATTTAGAGGCAATGTGAATGAATCATTATGTTGTCTTCTTAATTCCCATTATTTTATTGTTCTCTCTTTTTAATAGTGTTTTTTCCTTCATTATCTCTTGCATCTTAGTGGCTTTATTTAATAAAACAAAGAATGAATCTAATTTATTGTTATGACTCTTTCACACAACTTTTTTTTCTCATCCACTCGGCCTTAAGTTCAATAATTGTTGATATTGTTCTCCTAATGTGGTTGTTCTGCTCTTCATTTTACAATTATATTTTACTCTTTTGTTGTTTTATTAACATTTCTTTTTACATTAAAGTCCAAGCAAAAAAATGTCAATTGCAGAATTCTCAAGTGGGCTAGGTAAATAAAAACTATAAATATAACACTTCATCATCAAAAATTTAAATGCAATGTCAATTGTTATGCATTTTTTCCCTTAATTATTGTTCTTTTATGTTTCTCTCAACTTAATAGAGTTTTTTTCTTTTATTTTTTCACAAGCAATAACCTCTTGTGCCTTAGTGGCTTTATTGCCATGCTTAGAGTGAAATGATTTTTAAAAATTCAGATCAGACAGAAACTGGAATAAAAATGTCAACCATTCATATTTTGAATCTTGCAAGTGACCAATTCACTTTTTGCCAAAAGTAATTACAAAATTACGAAAAATAGGCATTTCACACCATGTTCTATGGTGGGGGAGTAAACGAACATGCATCACTAATAGCTATATTGAGAAAATTGGATAATGATATTTTTTTAAATTATTTCACCCCAAGCAAATCAATAAAACTACAAAAACACAAGGGGTTACTAAGAGTGAGACGAGAGAAAGAAAAACATTATTACGGAGCAAGACCCAAAGTGGTATCAATATTTAAAACATGCATAAGTGATAGACTTATAAAAATGAAGTGATCAATATTAAAATTGAATATTAAAATTGAATATCAATATTAAAATTGGTAAAATTAAAGAAGTGATAGACTTATAAAAATGTAAGCTTTACATATTGGGGAAATTATAAATTTGGTGTGAATGATAAAATCTTTTCAGATACATATCTTATTCTAAACATTGAATGTGCCCTGTAGTTAGAATTAAATTTTTGGCAAAAACTGATTTCATTGTGCTTATTACCAAATTCAACTTAAGAATAATTTTAAGGAAATCATAACTATTAACACAGTAGGCCCAATGCAAGTGTCTTGTACCATCCTGAATGTATGATACTGCCTGAATTTATATGTCCCCATCCAATTTATGATACAAGTGATCTCCCACTCTCAATCTTCATAAAATGTGTATTTATATAAAATACATTGTCATAGGTGTTAACCTGAGAAAAGAATTGTCAAAAGTCACATCATCGAGGCTTTTAAGATGGGCAATAAAAAGCATGGCATTCGATTTTGACATAGTGTACAAAAAAGAGAACGCTATTCCTCACGTAGATACATTATCAAGATTGCAGTTCAAGAATTAAACAGAAGAAAGACAAGAAAATGCTAAAGATAAAATAATACACTGGGTGGAATCAGACATTCTTCCTCTGAATAGACTCAAAATAGAAACAAAGCAAACCTCAGTAGAACAGTAAAAAGAATAAAAAAATAATATATGGAGTAATTGTTCAATGTTAGAGCAACCCTTTAAGGAGACAAAGCAAAACTTCCCTTTAAGGAGACAAAGCAAAAACTAACAGAAAACAGCATTATAAGGAATGGAAATGTAATAACAGCTCCACAAATACTGAGAAGGGACATACTAAAAGAAGTACATGATGACGTACATTATGGCATAACAGCAATACAAAGAAGACTAAAGTTGCAAGTGTAGGGGGGTGGCTGGATATTCAAAAGATGTAGAAGAATACGTTAAGTGATACCCAAAATGTGCAAAAATAAAGAACTTCAAGCAAAACAAAAATTCACTCATGGCCCAAAGAAGCAGAGTCATGGGTCCGTATGGATCACACACATATTCCCGACTGTGGAATTCTCTTCCACACGATTGCTTCCCCAACGGTTACAATCTCCAGGAGTTTAAATGTAAGGTCAATAGACACCTCCTAACACAATAACCTGCTCCCATTCTATCAAACACTCTTCCCATCTGCCCAAGCCTCATCCTCGCTATCCTTACTCATCTGTCACCTGCCTCCTGACATTCCCTATGTCTAACCACTCTTTCTCTTTACCTTCCCCTATGTAGCCCCATGCGCAATAGTGGCAGTGGAATGCCTTGCTTATGGTGAGATGATTAAAAAAAAATATATATCAGAGATAGAGGATTATTCTTAGTTTTCTTCTTCTTCTATATGCCCTGTCCTTTCAGAACATAGGTAATCATGGCTTTCCACATCTCCCTATCCCTGGTGGCTCTTAGTATGTTTTCTCCTGTTACACCACGCAACCCCCGTTCCATCATCCACCTGCTCATTTCCTTCAAATATGTTATCCGCTGCCTTCCTCTGTCTCTTTTTACTTTTATCTGGCCTGTCAGTATCAGGTTCTTCAAACCCTCCTTCCTCATTGAATGTCCCAGGAACTTCAGTTGTCTCTTCCTGATGCTCAGTATTAATTTCCTTTTTGTTGCCATTCTTTCCAACACCTCATCGTTGCTTGCATGCTCAGTCCACGATATCCGTAGCATCCTTCTGTAGAACCACATTTCCACTGCTTCAAGTTTTTCCTTCATCTTCAATGATATTGTCCAATATTCACTGCCGTATTGAAGAAGTGACATCACATAGCAATCTAGCACTCTTTTCTTTGTTTCTAGTGAAATTTTCCTGTGTCTTAGTACTTTATTCAGCTTCTGGAACGTGTCCTTTGCCATGCCAATTCGCCTTCGGATCTCTGTGTTGCACTTTCCATTTCCTGTTAGAACACTTCCTAGGTATCTAAATTTTTGTACTTGCTTGATTCTAGAATCACCCACCTATATTTGGCTCTTTTTGCTGATGACCATCCATTCAGTTTTCTTGCAGTTTAAGTGGACTCATATTCAGGATAGTCAGAGGTTGTCAGTGTAAAAGACAGAAAACCACCCCAATAAAACAAATACTAAGAACCATATTCTCAAGGAATGAAGTACGACAGACACTAGTCACTAACAATGCACCCAAATTTTGTGATGAGAATTTATGTGCACGGTTAAAGCGAATAGGATGCATCCCATGCAAGACACCACCATATCACCCAGAGTCTAATGGCATTATGGAAAGAATGGTACAAACCCTGAAAATGGAATTAAAAGCATTCTAACTGCTTATGGAAACAGAATCATATTTACCAAAAATGCTTCTCAGTTACAGATCTAATCCACATGCAGAAAAGAAACTGAGCCGGTCAACATTAATGGGAAGACAAATCAGAGTGCCCATGTCCTTTGCAACAAGATAAAAGTGTGTAGTATAGAAAGAATAAAGAGACACATACAGAAGAAGCAAAGTTCTTGATACAAAAAAGGTCACAACACAGCTATATTGAAAAAAAAGGGAAAAAAATATACTGGTACATGCAGATCAATTCAGAAGCAGAGACGATCTGGAGGATGTGGAAATGGAAGGTCAAGAACAAGAAGAGGTAGAAAGTTATAAAAGTGGAACAGAGCAGGAAATGGAAGAAGGTGAGAATGGGGAGATTGATGGAGAGGAGGAGGAACATGAAGAGAGTCCAAAATTACCATAAAAGAGAAAAAAAGACAAGCGGAAGGACAGTACAAAATAAAAATAGTTAGAAGTAGTAAGAAAAAAAACAAGGGTGTACGACCTCTCCAATTCATGGAGGTGTAGTATCATATGCAAATAAAGAGACCAGTATAAATAGACAGTACAGAATAGGACAGAAAAATAGCTTGACGTCACAGAAGACATGCAGAGCTGTGCTATGACTACTGCTACTCACATTGATATGCAAAATGTAACATTGTTTAACATGACATCTCACTTCATATCATCAGCTGATTTGTCTATTAACAAAATATTAGTTTCAACCCAATGTAATAATGTGTCTTCAAATTTTTCCTCCTCTTTCTCACTTTCAGAAGTAATAAACATATATCTCCACAAAGTGTTTACATGCGGAACGGTATTTCACATACTCAATATCATAGTCAAATGCTATTAATATCATGGCTTATATTAAAATTTTAGAAAGCATTACCTTGAGAAGTTCTTTCCTAGGATTAATTTTTCCTCCTCTTTCTCACTTTCAGAAGTAATAAAAATATATCTCCAAAAAGTGTTTACATGCGGAACGGTATTTCACATACTCAATATCATAGTCAAATGCTATTAATATCATGGCTTATATTAAAATTTTAGAAAGCATTACCTTGAGAAGTTCTTTCCTAGGATTAATTTTTCCTCCTCTTTCTCACTTTCAGAAGTAATAAACATATATCTCCACAAAGTGTTTACATGCGGAACGGTATTTCACATACTCAATATCATAGTCAAATGCTATTAATATCATGGCTCATATTAAAATTTTAGAAAGCATTACCTTGAGAAGTTCTTTCCTAGGATTAATTTTTCCTCCTCTTTCTCACTTTCAGAAGTAATAAACATATATCTCCACAAAGTGTTTACATGCAGAACGGTATTTCACATACTCAATATCATAGTCAAATGCTATTAATATCATGGCTCATATTAAAATTTTAGAAAGCATTACCTTGAGAAGTTCTTTCCTAGGATTAATTTTTCCTCCTCTTTCTCACTTTCAGAAGTAATAAACATATATCTCCACAAAGTGTTTACATGCGGAACGGTATTTCACATACTCAATATCATAGTCAAATGCTATTAATATCATGGCTCATATTAAAATTTTAGAAAGCATTACCTTGAGAAGTTCTTTCCTAGGATTAATTTTTCCTCCTCTTTCTCACTTTCAGAAGTAATAAACAAATATCTCCACAAAGTGTTTACATGCGGAACGGTATTTCACATACTCAATATCATAGTCAAATGCTATTAATATCATGGCTCATATTAAAATTTTAGAAAGCATTACCTTGAGAAGTTCTTTCCTAGGATTAATTTTTCCTCCTCTTTCTCACTTTCAGAAGTAATAAACATATATCTGCACAAAGTGTTTACATGCGGAACGGTATTTCACATACTCAATATCATAGTCAAATGCTATTAATATCATGGCTCATATTAAAATTTTAGAAAGCATTACCTTGAGAAGTTCTTTCCTAGGATTAATTTTTCCTCCTCTTTCTCACTTTCAGAAGTAATAAACATATATCTCCACAAAGTGTTTACATGCAGAACGGTATTTCACATACTCAATATCATAGTCAAATGCTATTAATATCATGGCTTATATTAAAATTTTAGAAAGCATTACCTTGAGAAGTTCTTTCCTAGGATTAAATATGAATTCTAAAGATCTCTCATTGAATCTTAATAGAAATTTCTTTGCAATCAGAAACTGATGAGCTCTATCTTTCATCTATATTATAGCCAATGCTTCTTTCTCAATATTTGAGTAGTTCAAGTTAGCTTTTGATAATTTTCTCAAAAGATACATGAGATGACTATCCTGAGCTAATATCCCCAAGATAGAGTGTTCGCTCGCATCAGTTGTTACAACTATTTCCTTTCTATGTTTGAATATTTTGTAGCCCCATGCGCAATAGTGGCAGTTGAATGCCTTGCTTGGGGTGAGATGATTAAAAAAAAAACATGCATTATTTTTTAAGATCCTCTGTATCCTTACTCATCTGTCACCTTCCTCCTGACATTCCCTATGTCTAACCACTCCTTCTCTTTACCTTCCCCTATGTAGCCCCATGCGCAATAGTGGCAGTGGAATGCCTTGCTTGGGGTGAGATGATTAAAAAAAAAACATGCATTATTTTTTAAGATCCTCTGTATCCTTACTCATCTGTCACCTTCCTCCTGACATTCCCTATGTCTAACCACTCCTTCTCTTTACCTTCCCCTATGTAGCCCCATGCGCAATAGTGGCAGTGGAATGCCTTGCTTGGGGTGAGATGATTAAAAAAAAAAACATGCATTATTTTTTAAGATCCTCTGTATCCTTACTCATCTGTCACCTTCCTCCTGACATTCCCTATGTCTAACCACTCCTTCTCTTTACCTTCCCCTATGTAGCCCCATGCGCAATAGTGGCAGTGGAATGCCTTGCTTGGGGTGAGATGATTAAAAAAAAAACATGCATTATTTTTTAAGATCCTCTGTATCCTTACTCATCTGTCACCTTCCTCCTGACATTCCCTATGTCTAACCACTCCTTCTCTTTACCTTCCCCTATGTAGTCCTATGTACATGGCAGTGGAATGCCTTGTTTGGGTGAGATGATTAAAAACATGCATTATTTTTTAAGATCCTCTGTATCCTTACTCATCTGCCTTCCTCCTGACATTCTTATGTCTAACCACTCCTTCTCTTACCTTCTCCCATGTAACCCCATGCGCAATAGGTGCAGAATGCCTTGCTTGGGGCGAGATGATTAAAAACATGCATTATTTTTTAAGATCCTCTGTATCCTTACTCATCTGTCACCTTCCTCCTGACATTCCCTATGTCTAACCACTCCTTCTCTTTACCTTCCTTATGTGCCTGGCTGCGTTAGCTGTGGCAGTTGAATGCTCTGTTTGGGGTGAGATGATTAAAACATGCATTATTTTAAGATCCTCTGTATCCTTACTCATCTGTCACCTTCCTCCTGACATTCCCTATGTCTAACCACTCCTTCTCTTTACCTTCTCCCATGTAACCCCATGCGCAATAGTGCAGGAATGCCTGTTTGGGGCGAGATGATTAAAAAAAAACATGCATTATTTTTTAAGATCCTCTGTATCCTGGCTCCTCATCTGTCACCTTCCTGGACATTCCCTATGTCTAACCACTCCTTCTCTTTACCTTCCCCATGTAGCCCCATGCGCAATAGTGGCAGTTGAATGCCTTGCTTGGGGTGAGATGATTAAAAAAAAAAACATGCATTATTTTTTAAGATCCTCTGTAACCTTACTCATCTGTCACCTTCCTCCTGACATTCCCTATGTCTAACCACTCCTTCTCTTTACCTTCCCTATGTAGCCCCATGCGCAATAGTGGCAGTTGAATGCCTGTTTGGGGTGAGATGATTAAAAAAAAAAACATGCATTATTTTTTAAGATCTCTGTATCCTTTAATGCTATCTGTCACCTTCCTCCTGACATTCCCTATGTCTAACCACTCCTTCTCTTACCTTCCCTATGTAGCCCCATGCCACAGTGGCAGTGAATGCTCCCTTTGCTTGGGGTGAGATGGATTAAAAAATATGCATTATTTTTAAGATCCTCTGTATCCTTACTCATCTGTCACCTTCCTCCTGACATTCCCTATGTCTAACCACTCCTTCTCTTACCTTCCCTATGTAGCCCCATGCTAATAGTGGCAGAGGAATGCCTTGGTTGGGGTGGAGATGATTAAAAAAAACATGCATTATTTTTTAAGATCCTCTGTATCCTTACTCATCTGTCACCTTCCCTCCTGACATTCCCTATGTCTAACCACTCCTTCTCTTTACCTTCCTCATGGGGCCCCATGCGCAACAGTGGCAGTGAATGCCTGGCTGGGGTGATGATTTTAAAAAACATACTATTTTAAGATCCTACCCTACTCATCTGTCACCTTCCTCCTTGACATCTTATGTCTAACCACTTTCTCTTTACCTTCCTTCCCTATGTAGCCTCGATGCGCATTAGTGGCAGTTGAATGCCTTGTTTGGGGTAGATGGATTAAAAAAAAAACATGCATTATTTTAAGATCCCCCAAAACTTTACCATCTATCACCTTCCTCCTGACATTCTATGTCTAACTAATTCTCTTTACCTTCCCTATGTAGCCTTCATGCGCACAGTGGCAGGAATGCTCTGTTTTGGGTGAGATGATTAAAAAAACATGTATTATTTTTAACCTTCTGTATCCTACTCATCTGTCACCCTCCTCCTGACATTCCCTATGTCTAACCACTCCTTCTCTACCTTCCCCTATGGCCTCATGCGCAATAGTGCAGTTGAATGCCTTGCTTAGCAGGAGAATAAAAAAAAAAAACATGCATTATTTTTTAAGATCCTCTGTATCCTTACTCATCTGCCGCCCTTCCTCCTGACATTCTATGTTCAACTACCTCTTCTTTACCTTTCCCTATGTAGCCCCATGCGCACAGTGGCAGTGGAATGCCTTGCTTGGGGTGAGATGATTAAAAAAACATGCATTATTTTAAGATCCTCTGTATCCTTACTCATCTGTCACCTTCCTCCTGACATTCCCTATGTCTAACCACTCCTCTTTACCTTCCCCTATGTAGCCCCATGCGCACAGTGGCAGTGGAATGCCTTGCTTGGGGTGAGATGATTAAAAAAACATGCATTATTTTTTAAGATCCTCTGTATCTTACTCATCTGTCACCTTCCTCCTGACATTCCCCATGTCTAACCACTCCTTCTCTTTACCTTCCCCTATGTAGCCCCATGCGCACAGTGGCAGTGGAATGCCTTGCTTGGGGTGAGATGATTAAAAAAAAAACATGCATTATTTTAAGTGATCCTCTTATCCTTTACTCATCTGTCACCTTCCTCCCGCATATTCCCTATGTCTAACCACTCCTTCTCTTTACCTTTCCCTATGTAGCTCCCCCATGCGCAATAGGCAGTGGAATGCTTGCTTTGGGTGAGATGATTAAAAAAAAAACATGCATTATTTTAAGATCCTCTGTATCCTTACTCATCTGTCACCTTCCTCCTGACATTCCCCATGTCTAACCACTCCTTCTTTACCTTCCCTCATGTAGCCCCATGCTAATAGTGCAGTGGAATGCCTTGCTTGTGTGAGATGATTAAAAAAAACATGCATTATTTTTAAGATCCTCTGTATCCTTACTCATCTGTCACCTTCCTCCTGACATTCCTAGTTCAACCACTCTTCTCTTTACCTTCCCCTATGTAGTCCCATGCGCAATAGTGGCAGTGGAATGCCTTGCTTGGGGTGAGATGATTAAAAAAACATGCATTATTTTTAAAGATCCTCTGTATCCTTACTCATCTGTCACCTTCCTCTGACATTCC
Source organism: Ascarosepion bandense (assembly GCA_037127315.1). NCBI lineage: Eukaryota > Metazoa > Mollusca > Cephalopoda > Sepiida > Sepiidae > Ascarosepion > Ascarosepion bandense. Next base: position 74,992 of record JBBBDQ010002389.1, on the reverse strand, counting down.
CTATGTCTAACACTCCTTCCTGCCTTCTCTATGTAACCCCATGCGCAATAGTGGCAGTGAGATACCTTGCTTGGGGGCGAGATGATTAAAAAAAAAAACATGCATTATTTTTAGAATCCTCTGTATCAACCTCCTTCCATCTGTCACCTTCCTCCTGACATTCCCTATGTCTAACCACTCCTTCTCTTTACCTTCCCTATGTAGCCCCATGCGCAATAGTGGCAGTTGAATGCCTTGCTTGGGGTGAGATGATTAAAAAAAAAAACATGCATTTTGATCCTCTGTATCCTTACATCCTCTGTCACCTTCCTCCTGACATTCTAACCACTCCTTCTCTTTACCTTCTCTATGTAACCCCATGCGCAATAGTGACGAGTGGAATGCCTTGCCCAGGCGAGATGATTAAAAAAAAAACATGCATTATTTTTTAAGATCCTCTGTATCCTTACTCATCTGTCACACCTTCTCCTCCTGACATTCCCTGTGTCTAACCACTCCTTCTGTTTACCTTCCCTATGTAGCCCCATGCGCAATAGTGGCAGTTGAATGCCTTGCTTGGGGGTGAGATGATTAAAAAAAAAAACATGCATTATTTTCGTCCTCTGTATCCTTACTCATCTGTCACCTTCCTCTGACATTCCCTATGTCTAACACTCCTTCTCTTTACCTTCCCCTATGTAGCCCCATGCGCAATAGTGGCAGTTGAATGCCTTGCTTGGGGTGAGATGATTAAAAAAAACATGCATTATTTTTTAAGATCCTCTGTATCCTTACTCATCTGTCACCTTCCTCCTGACATTCCCTATGTCTAACCACTCCTTCTCACCTTCCCTATGTAGCCCCATGCGCAATAGTGGCAGTGGAATGCCTTGGGTGAGATGATTAAAAAAAAAAACATGCATTATTTTTTAAGATCCTCTGTATCCTTACTCATCTGTCACCTTCCTCTGACATTCCCTATGTCTAACCTCCTTCTTTACCTTCCCTATGTAGCCCCATGCGCAATAGTGGCAGTGGAATGCCTTGCGGGTGAGATGATTAAAAAAAACATGCATTATTTTTAGATCCTCATCACTGCTATCTGTCACCTTCCTCTGACATTCCCTATGTCTAACCACTCCTTCTCTTTACCTTCCCCTATGTAGCCCCATGCGCAATAGTGGCAGTAGAATACTTAGCTTGGGGGTGAGATGATTAAAAAAAAAACATGCATTATTTTTAAGATCTCTCTCTATCACTTACTCATCTATCACCTTCCTCCTGACATTCCCTATGTCTAACCACTCCTTCTCTTTACCTTCCCCTATGTAGCCCCATGCGCAATAGTAGCAGTTAGATACTGTAGGGTGAGATGATTAAAAAAAACATGCATTATTTTTTAAGATCCTCTATCCTTACTCATCTGTCACCTTCCTCTGACATTCCCTATGTCTAACCCTCCTTCTCTTTACACACCTTCCCTATAGCCCCATGCGCAATAGTAGCAGTGGAATGCCGCAGGGTGAGATGATTAAAAGCACATTGGCTTTTTAAGATCCTCTGTATCCTTACTCATCTGTCACCTTCCTCTGACATTCCCCTATGTCTAACCACTCCTTCTCTTTACCTTCCCCTATGTAGCCCCATGCGCAATAGTGGCAGTTGAATGCCTTGCTTGGGGTGAGATGATTAAAAAAAAACATACGTATTTTTAAGATCCTCTGTATCCTTACTCATCTGTCACCTTCCTCTGACATTCCTATGTCTAACCACTCCTTCTCTTTACCTTCCCCTATGTAGCCCCATGCGCAATAGTGGCAGTGGAGATACCTTGCTTGGGGTGAGATGATTAAAAAAAAAAAAACATGCATTATTTTTAAGATCCTCTGTATCCTTACTCATCTGTCACCTTCCTCCTGACATTCCCTATGTCTAACCACTCCTTCTCTTTACCTTCCCCTATGTAGCCCCATGCGCAATAGTGGCGAGTGGAATGCCTTGCTTGGGGTGAGATGATTAAAAAAAGCATACATTATTTTTAAAGATCCTCTGTATCCTTACTCATCTGTCACCTTCCTCTGACATTCCCTATGTCTAACCACTCTTCTCTTTACCTTCCCTATGTAGCCCCATGCGCAATGGTGGCAGTGGGGCATGCCTTTGGCAGGGTGAGATGATTAAAAAAACATGCATTATTTTTTAAGATCCTCTGTATCCTTACTCATCTGTCACCTTCCTCTGACATTCCCTATGTCTAACCACTCCTTCTCTTTACCTTCCCCTATGTAGCCCCATGCGCAATAGTGGCAGTTGTTCTGCCTTGCTTGGAGGTGAGATAGTTAAAAAAACATGCATTATTTTTTAAGATCCTCTGTATCATACTCATCTGTCACCTTCCTCTGACATTCCCTATGTCTAACCACTCAACTATCTTTACCTTCCCCTATGTAGCCCCATGCGCAATAGTGGCAATGCAGAATATGCTTTTAAGGGTGAGATGATTAAAAAAAAAAAAAAAATTTTACAACTGGCTTATCTGCAAGAACAGCTTTTATATTTTCAAATGCCGTTGTTCTTTTGTCCAATTAAATTCCACATTCTTTTTTCTTAAAGTAGTAAAAAGTTCCGTCAAATCAGAATATTGCTCTACAAATCTTCGGTAGAAGTTTACAAGTCCTAAGAAAGATTTCAATTCTTTTTTTTTCTCAGTTACTTCAAATTTTGATATTTAGTAATTAATGATTAGTTTGCTAATATGTCTTAGATTCAGAATATCCCAAAAATTATATTTTTTAGTGTTATGCACACATATATTTTGTTAATCCAGCATATTTTAACTTATTCAAAACTATACTGGTTTTCCATTTTAATTCTTTATTGTTAATAGCACCAACACAAATGTCATCCTGGTAGTATATTATATTATTTTATATTATTTTATATTATTTTATATTATTTTATATTACTTCCAATGACTTGCTGTATAGCCCTTTGAAAAATCATACTTGTGGTTTTAATTCAATACAGCATTCTTTTCTTAATAAGCCTATGGTGTGTTTATTGTTGTGACTTATTTAAAGTCTTTATCAAATATATAGTTTTGGACTTATTTAAAGTCTTTAATAACAGGTATTTGACTTATTTAAAGTCTTTATCAACAGGTATTTCAATTTATTTCTAAAAAGTCTTTATCAACATTAGGTTTTGACTTATTTAAAGTCTTTATCAACAGGTATTTTAATTTATTTAAGTCTTTATCAACAGGTTTAATTTATTTGAAGTCTTTTATCAATATATTGATCTATTTAAAGTCTTTATCAACATGTATTTTAATTTATTTAAAGTTCTATCAAATACATTTGACTTATTTAAAGTCTTATCAAACAGGCATTTGACTTACTTTTTAAAGTCTTTATCAACAGGTATTTTAATTTATTTAAAGTCTTTATCAACATGTATTTGACTTATTTAAGTCTTTATCAACAGGTATTTTGACTTACTAAAGTCTTTATCAACACATTTCTTTGACTGATTAAAGTCTTTATCATCATATTTGACTTATTTAAGTCTTTATCAACAGGTATTTTGACTTATTTGTAAGTTTTTTAACAACAGGTAGTATTTACCTTCATTAAAGTCTTTATCAACATGTGTTTGACTTATTTAAAGTCTTTTATCAACAGGTATTTGACTTATTTAAAGTCTTTATCAAATATATATTTGACTTTATTTAAAGTCTTTTATCAACAGTATTTAATTTATTTAAAGTCTTTTTATCAACATGTATTTCTTGACTTATTTAAAGTCTTTATCACGTATTTGACTGATTTAAAATTATCAATAGTATTTGACTTATTTCTAAGTCTTTATCAACAGGTATTGATCATTTAAAGTCTTTATCAACATGTATTTGACTTATTTAAAGTCTTTATCAATATATTTGACTTATTAAGTTCTTTATCAACATGTATTTGACTTATTTAAAGTCTTTATCAACAGGTATTTGACTTTATTTTGAAGTCTTATCAACAGGTATTTCCATTCTATTTTAAAGTTCATCAACATGTATTTACCTATTTAAAGTCTTTATCAACAGGTATTGACTTATTTAAAGTCTTTATCAACAGGTATTTGACTTTTGATTAAAGTCTTTATCAACATGTATTGACTTATTTAAAGTTTATCAATATGGTATTGACTTATTAAAGTCTCTTATCAACAGGTATTTGACTTATTTTTAAAGTCTTTATCAACAGGTATTTGATTTATCAAGTCTTTATCAACATGTATTTGATTATTTAAAGTCTTTATCAACAGGTATTTGACTTATTTAAAGTCTTCTTATCAACATGTATTTGACTTATTTAAAGTCTTTATCAACAGGTATTTAATTTATTTAAAGTCTTTATCAACATGTATTTGACTTATTTAAAGTCTTTTATTAACAGGTATTTGACTTATTTAAAGTCTTTATCAACAGGTATTTGACTTATTTAAAGTCTTTATCAACATGTATTTGACTTATTTAAAAAGTCTTTATCAAATTATGTATATTTGACTTATTTAAAGTCTTTATCAACAGGTATTTGACTTATTTAAAGTCTTTATCAACATGTATTTGACTTATTGAAGTCTTTATCAACAGGTATTGATTTATTTAAAAGTCTTTTGATTTACAGGTATTTGACTTCGTATTTTTAAAGTTCATCAACATGTTTGACTTATTTAAAGTCTTTATCAACAGGTATTTGACTTATTTAAAGTCTTTTATCAACATGTATTTGACTTATTTAAAGTCTTTGATTAACAGGTATTTGACTTATTTAAAGTCTTTATCAACAGGTATTTACCTTTGAAAAGTCTTTATCAACAGGTATTTGACTTATTTAAAGTTCATCAACAGGTATTTGACTTCCATTAAAGTCTTTATTTTAACATGTATTTGACTTATTTAAAGTCTTTATCAATATCATATATTTGACTTATTTAAAGTCTTTATCAACATGGCTTGATTTATTTGGAAGTCTTTATCAACAGGTATTTGACTTATTTAAAGTCTTTATCAACATGTATTTGACTTATTTAAAGTCTTTATCAACAGGTATTGACTTATTTGTGTCTTTATCAATGTAGGTATTTGACTTATTTAAGTCTTTATCAACAGGGTTTGACTTATTTAAAGTCTTTTATCAACATGTATTTGACTTATTTAAAGTCTTTACTTCATCAGGTATTTGACTTATTTAAAGTCTTTATCAACATATTGACTTATTTAAAGTTCTGGATTAATAGGTATTGATAGTATGCCAACTTTAGATCAATTTTAGAGAATTTTTTCATACCTACAAGGGAGTTCAAAGCCCACTCAATATTATGAACAGGATATGAATCTGCACATTTTTGTTATTTATACCTATTGTGTAGTCACCATAATACATATATCCCCATCATTCTTTCTTAAAATTACTCGGGGGGGGGGGCATTTACTCCCTCTTGATGGAACTTATTGCAGTAGATCTTGTTCCAGTAATATTTTTAGTTTTTTTTAAGACGATTGGTAGTAAATGAAGTGGCATGTTTCATGCTTCAAAATATGAGGAGACATTTTCCTTTAGTCTTAACTTTGCTTCATAGTTTAACATTCCAATTTTTTCTGCCTTGACTTTGTTCACTAATTTTATTGAACTTATGTTCAACACTACATTTTCTATTATAATATGATTCTTTTCACAGTTTGCTACAATAATTGGTAATACATCAACCTCATTTATTAATCCCACATATACTTCAAAATCTGTTAAACTGATTCAATTGGACATGACTTTTCTTTATTCTTCATTTTCCTAATTTCTTCCAGAAATTTCTGGTTATCAATGTCATGTCACTTGTTATATCTAGTTGCATATTCAACAAAACATTACTGATTTGTTTTTTCTTCATTTTGTTGGACTGTCTCTACGTTTTTCTTTTTAGATGTACACATATCTTTAAAATGATTAATTTTGAAACACTTCTTATATATGTCAGACATTTTAATTTTTTCTTTGATGTTGATATGCACAACACATACACATTATTCTATCTTTTTTCTTTATCGCATATGTATTAATTTCCTTTACCAGATAAGTAATTTTTGTTCTATTAAATTTCCTAATTAATTCTTATTACTGAACAATTTCATTGCACTATTCTAGTGACAATGTTCCCAACTGTAAAGGCATTAAAGTCATTTGCTGATACTCCTCATTTTGTTCCCAACTGTAAAGGCATTAAAGTCATTTGCTAATAATCCTCATTTTGTTCCCAACTGTAAAGGCATTAAAGTCATTTGCTGATACTCCTCATTTTGTTCCCAACTGTAAAGTCATTTGCTGATACTCCTCATTTTGTTCCCAACTGTAAAGTCATTTGCTGATACTCCTCATTTTGTTCCCAACTGTAAAGGCATTAAAGTCATTTGCTGATACTCCTCATTTTGTTCCCAACTGTAAAGGCATTAAATTCATTTGCTGATACTCCTCATTTTGTTCCCAACTGCAAAGGCATTAAAGTCATTTGCTGTTACTCCTCATTTTGAAGTCTGTTTACCAATTTCATTTGGCTGAAATCCTCTTTGATTGACTGGTTTTCTGTTCCCAGTTTATCAAATTCACAATATTTAGTAGCCTGTTTTTAATGGATAACATATTTGATAACTTGTTCATTCACTTTTTAAGAAATATTCATAAATTAACTCTCTTTGCATTTATAGTTTTTTCTTGGGTGTTATGTTTTTACTATTAATTGACTTCAAACACCATTTCTTCCAACTGTTTCTGTGTGCAACTGCTGATAATTTTATAATGGTCTCACTACCAGCAGTTGCCAGCAAGAGCTCCAGTATTTGGTTCTCTTCTTTGATTGATTTTGAATCCTTTAGCTTTTGTGTTCTAGCCTTACCAGCTAGTATTTTAAGCTACACCTGTGCTTATTCATATTTATCAAGTGATAGTTGCTCATTTGGTTTGTGAGATTTTGACAATGCCATTTGTTGTGCAGTGTTGCCTACTAACATGAAATAGTAGGCATGCCACTGCCTCATGGATAATAGCCATAGTTATTTCTAGTCTTTGTGACTTCATATGTCAATCAGTCACCTCATTAGAAATTGGGAGATACATTGAATAATAAAAGCATAACATATATATATATATATATATATATATATATATATATATATATATATATATATATGCAGTCTATATGTTATTTTGAAAGATACAATAAAAGTATATCATATGTACACAGAAATAAAGCAAAAAAAAAACTAACAAAAACATTTAATTTCTTTTATCCTGTTTTAGGAAATACGAGAGATTGTTATAGAATGTCTTCAGACTGCAATACAAAATTACGATAAACCAACAATTGCATTTCCATGCATTGGAACTGGAGCTATGAGCTTTCCACCAAAAACTCTCAAAACAATTTACTGCACCATTCTAGAATTCATGCTAGAAAATGAACATTCTTTGAATCAGGCATATATCCTTATTCACCCTTCAAAACAGGATTTGGTAAAATATATAAAAGACATTGATCGTGAAAACGAAATAAAAAGATTGACATTTAAAGGTAAATATTGTTTTTTTAATTTTTTGGGTTTTTTTTTTTTTTTTTGAGAAATATATTTTTTATGCAACCAGAAATTTGTGAAATCTTCCAAATGATAAAACTTGAGGAAAAAGATGGTATATTTGTTATTTATTTATATTTTGACAAATATCATTGCTTCTGACTTTTACTGTAGAAATATATTTTTAAATAAAAAGAAAAAATAAATATATTTTTAAATAAAAAACAGTCATTGAGAGAATTAAATTATTATAGGTATAATATAATGCACTATTAACAATTTTATCATGAAAATGCATTGGGAATCAGGAAGAAAGGGATTGTCAGTGGTCAGGAATGAATGCAAGCATTACTGATAGAATAGGGCTATTATATGTATAATGTAAATGCATTGCTAATGATTTTACTATAGGAATGCATTGGAAATCAGGAAGAAAGGGATTGTCAGTGGTCAGGAATGAATGCAAGCATTACTGATAGAATAGGGCTATTATATGTATAATGTAAATGCATTGCTAATGATTTTACTATAGGAATGCATTAGAAATCAGAAAGAAAGGGATTGTCAGTGGTCAGGAATGAATGCAAGCATTACTGATAGAATAGGGCTATTATATGTATAATGTAAATGCATTGCTAATGATTTTACTATAGGAATGCATTAGAAATCAGGAAGAAAGGGATTGTCAGTGGTCAGGAATTAATGCAAGTATTCTGGCTTTAAATAACCTGGAAAAGGTTGCTATAAAACAAATCAATCATTCAATCTAAATATAGAAATCTAGACTGCATTTATAAACACAAACAATCTTTCCATTGGGATAATTTAATTGGAGTAGATAGACTAAACTATCGCCCGGATCACACTCCACCCACATCTATTGAACAGGTGAAGAGGCTCCTCCCTTGTTCCCTGTTTAGGATGTGGTTTCCGGTTTTCTCTTTTCCAATCTTTTCACTCTTACATAGCCCCCTGCACATCAGTGGCATTACTGCCTTGCTTGGGGTGATATGATTTAATAACCTATTAAATTGGGTCATAAAATAAAATAGGACATATCTGATTTCAGATATGCTGCCTTAATAAAAAATGAACACAATCTGTTATAAAGAAAATATCTTGAAGGAATATTAATAAATAACATACATGTGATTAACACATGACAGATGCATTTTTTGCATATCACAAATATTCATAAAACCTGTACATGAAGAATGTAAGATCCAAACATTTACAGTTGACATAACCTCATATTACACATTTGCTTCCAAGTACAATAAATTAATGAATCCAATTGTTAGTACACACTTAAATTATGCTAGCATCTCCTGAATTACACCCACAGATGACATATAATTGACGCATGGCAGTGAACATGTGAGGTTGACACAATCAATATAAACTAAACATAGAATTTGAAATTCAAAACAAATCTGCATTACAATTACCAAACCTATGATGAAGCTACATGCATAATAAAACGTGTTAAATTTATAAAGGCTTTTGCATGTGCCTTTATTTTACACACACACACACACACACACACACACACACACACACACACACACACACAAAATTGCCAGTTTCATCATAAGAGAAAATGATTCTCTTGGAAAATGTACTGAGAGTGTGTTAATCTTGCAATTCTTGAAAATAAACCAAAGATGAAGATCATACATAATCTCACTCATTATTGAAAACAGAACAGTATCACAAGGCTAAAAGAGAAAAATAAAATGAAGATCTTGAGTGTGGGGGTGATTTAAAATAAAAAAAAACCACTAATATACTAATAGCTCTAATATACAGCATATCTTCATTCAAACATGTTTCATTCAATGGTCCTGGGTATGACGGTAAACTGCATCCAGCAGCAAGGCCTCTGATTGAGTGGTTGTGAGGAGCATGGAACTACCTCTTAATTGCTGTTGTTCCCAGGTCCACTCTGACCCGGAGCGGTAGCAAGGCCTCTGAGTGGGAGGCTGTGAGGAGCATGGAACCACCTCTTAATTGCTGTTGTTCCCAGGTCCACTCTGACCTGGAGTGGCAGCACCTGTTAGGGTCCCAGCTATGGGTAAATAGCTAACCCCAAACTGAGGTCAAAACACTATGAAAGTATAAAAATACTTTTATAGAAATATAATATATATAAAAATACTTTTATAGAAAAATATACACTTTTTGATGAAAAACATTACCAACAACTTTTTTTTCTTAAGAAAAAAATTACCAGGAATACATTTTTTAATACGAAACTAGAAGACAGCTTCAGTTTTCTAAAATAAAATAAAAAAAATTTTTTCGTCAAAATCTGACTAAATCTACTTTCTTACTATAACCGAACATTAAAAAATATCTTTAAACTCTAATTTTTCGGCATGAAATAACCCAAATAGGTTGATATGCCGTTAAACAAAACTCAAATCGAAAATTCATTCAATACTATAGACATTATGTCTATTTTCATAATAATTCTTTCTAGTTCTTTGATCAGTTTCTTGATGTGAAGATGAAATTAATGATATGCAGTAACTCTTCTCCATCAACTAGTGTTTTGGAAAAAAACAACATTGTATCTGACACAAAAGTAAATACATGTGTTGGTTTGACAACCACAACATTATCAGACATCTTACACTTCATTTGTTAGATACAAGTCCTATTGCACATTATTTAAAACACTTTCTGCCAAATACAGGAAAATACTTGTTGACAATACCAATATACTACACCATGAAAATAATAAACAAAACTTCAAATTCTCAAGGCCCTCTATATCAAAAAGACACAACCAACACTGAACCAAATTTATTACAATTGCAACAGCAACATTTTAAAATGCATTTAATCAACATTTAATGCAGTTTTGCATTTCTATTTCTGGTTAGCTCCCTTATATTGTGATGCTTGTTTAAAAAAAATACTATAGCTACAATGAATAAATTTAAAATAATTATAACACAGTGTGTTCATGCATGTTTTCAAAAATCACAATTACAATAAATTTTTCTTACCAATTCACCCCTGACGATGATCTTATAGGATATTGAATGTACTAGGGTAGAAAATAACCATGGCAATTTCCTTGATGAATGTCAACCTAACATCAAGAAACTGATTAGAGAACTAGAAAGAATTATTATAAATAAACATAATATGTCTATATTATTTAATGAAACATGTTTGAATACAGATATATATATATATATATATATATATATATATATATATATATATATTTGTGTGAAACCGCGGTAGGTTTTGGCTATCTTGTGATTCTTTATGTGTCTTTGCTCTACTTTTGCTTTTCATTTGTACTTTTGCATTTGTTTGTATTTGTATCGAGCACTTTTTCTTCTTTTTTTGTGGTTGGTTCCGTTTGGGGTTTTTTTCTTTACTGCGGAGTATTGTATGTCTTGTCTTTATTCCGCGGATTTCTTTTTTTGCCCCCTCTCATCCAACGCCTTAGTGCGACGGATGTTAACGGAATTAGATTCTGTCGGTTATTCGTTTTTCTTAAAGTTTACCTTTGTAGAAATTTAGGATTTAGATACTTACAGAGTCAGTTTAGGTATTATTCCGAATATATATATATATATATATAATCATTCCACCCCAAGCAAGGCAGTACTGCCACTGGTGCACAGGGAGTTACAGTGAGAGGAGCAAGAACAGAGAGAAAAAACAAAACAATGGTGCATGGATGTCAAGGAAAGAATAAGAGAAAGATGTGAGTCAAAGAGCTACAACATGGCAATTGATGTTGCACTTAAACTTCTGGAGATTGTAACTATCAAGGAGGCAAGTAGGTGGAAAGGAGTTCCACAGGTAAGAAATGCAAGAAAAGAATCTATTAAAGTAAAAGTGGCAGTTACATTTTCTGATTTTGACTGTAAAAAGATGAAACTGAATTGCCAATTTTATAGCACAATATACTGAGAAATGAATGAGTTGTAACATTTGTTAATGTTACAACTCATTTCTGACATCTTTCAATTGTAACATGCAAAAGATTATCCATGAGTATGAACAGAATTTATTAAAAATAAGCAGACACAATGTTTGCAATTTATTTAATCTCCATCCTGCATATATACAAGTCAACCATCCGTCCGTGCATGGAGTACTGCTGCCATTTATGGTCAGGTGCCCCTGCCGTTCTCCTCAGTGTTCTTGACAAGCTCCAAAGGAGAGTCTGTAATGTGATAAGTACTGATCTGGCGACTCGTCTGCAGCCACTTTCCCATCGTCGAAATGTGGCCTCCCTCTGTCTCTTCTATAAATACTTTCATGGCTTCTGCTCGGATGAACTTAAGTCACTGATGCCTCCTCTACAGGTGTTTACCCGTGCAACCAGACTGGCAACTGGGTCCCACCCATTCACAGTCAGGTTAGCCAAACGCAGACGACAATTCTACTCCTGCAGCTTCCTCTCTCGCACTTCCCGCCTGTGGAACTCACTCCCGTATTCTTGCTTTCCTGACGGCTACGACCTCCAGAAATTTAAAAGCAAAGTTAATACTCACCTACTAACCACTGGCCTCTAGCTCTCTCCCCTCCTCTGTATAATCTTCACGTTCTCTCCACCCATGTATCTGTCATTGCACCTGCTTTCTCAGCTTTCTATTGTTCCTTTCTAACTAGCTTGTACTCCTCACTCTTTTCTAATTAATCTTTCTACATTTATGTAACCCCCTGCACATCAGTGGCGTTTCTGCCTTGCTCGGGGTGAAATGATTAAAAAAAAAAAAAAAATGTCTAAAAGAAAATTTGCTGCCTAAATACAAATATATATATATATATATAGTGTGAGGGATAAATCATCATCTAAATGACACAAAAATGAAAATAACATTGACATTTCATTCTAACAGATATATTTACCAAAATTACACAAAAATATCTGGAAATACTAAAGAGTAAATTTGTTCAATAAAAACACCATTGGCTTAAACCATGCAGTACTGATTCCTATGTCCTCAATGTTTACATCTATAAAGGGTGCAATGGATAAATTGTTGACTGAATTGCACAAATATGAAAATAACACTGACATCTCATTTTAACAGATATATTTACCAAAATTACACAAAAATATATTGAAATACTAAAGAGTAAATTTGTTCAATAAAATCATTGAGTCTGTGGTCTTGTAGGAAGATGGATGGAGACATAAAGTCAACATCATGTGATAGAGTGGCTGACACCTCTGCAGCATACTGAATGATGAAATGGCCCATGTGTGAATTGGTCTATTTAAGTAAAGAATAGTAGCACTTGAGGCATAATATTTGAGTGTCATTCGAGTAATATTTGGACTGATTACTTTGGTGACTATTGCAATCTAAACCTCCTCCTCTCTGTGTTGTAAGTTCTGTCTGGTCTGTTATTCTAACTATTGTACTGTTCTGTGTATATACGTTTAACACCAGATATTGTGCTGAATAATACTGAATAATAATAATAATAATACTGAATAATAATACTGAATAATAATACTGAATAATAATAATAATACTGAATAATAATAATAATAATAATAATACTGAATAATAATAATAATACTGAATAATAATAATAATACTGAATAATAATACTGAATAATAATACTGAATAATAATAATAATAATACTGAATAATAATAATAATAATACTGAATAATAATAATAATAATAATAATAATAATAATAATAATAAAGAGTAATAATAATAATAATAAAGAGTATTATAGAAGGCTACGAATGATATTAAAAACTGAATTAAATTCACAGAATAGAGTTATGGCCATTAATAGCCTTGCAATCCCAGTTGTCCAATATAGCTTCAACATCTTAAACTGGACTCTAAACGACATCAGGCGAATGGATGCTAAAACAAGAAAGCTTCTTTCTAAGCATAGGATGCATCACCCAAAGGCTGATGTAGACCGTCTATACATACCCCGTAAAGAAGGTGGAAGGGGTCTTATTCAGCTGGAATTGTCATACAAGACAACAACTATTGGCTTACTAACATACATAGAAACAACAAAGGATTGGATGATACAATTAGTAAGGCAACATGAAGAAAGAAAGAAAAAATATTCAATAATAAAAGAAGGCAGTAAATACAAACAAGAATTACAGTTAGTAGATTCTGTAGAAAAGCAAAACAGTAGCCAAGAACCAACTATTGCGGCAAAGAATATGAAAATGAAAGCCAAAGATAAAGCTCTTGAAAAGATGAAACAGCGCTGGCAAGACAAACCTCTGCATGGCCAATATCCCGTACGTGCCAATAAATCCAATGTTGACAAAGTTAATACTCATCGATGGTTACGTGCATCTGGATTAAAGTCTGAAACTGAAGGATTTATACTTGCAGCACAAGACCAAAGTCTTTTCACGAGAAACTTTCAGGCAAATATTATGCATAATAATATGGATCCAAAATGCAGGTTTTGTGATAAACACCAAGAAACAATAGACCACCTAATCTCAGGCTGTTCTGTGCTTGCCCCAAACGAATATAAAAATCGCCACGATAGAGTTGGGCAATATTTACATTGGGCAATGTGCAAACATTATGGAAAAGCTGTAAACAAACACTGGTATGAACATCATCCAGCACCGGTTACAGAAATAGAAGATGTAACCATTCTATGGGATTACACCATCTACACAGACAGAAAAATTGAAGCAAACAGGCCAGACATTATTGTTAAAAACCAGAAGGAGAAAACTTGTCTATTAATTGATATGGCTTGTCCAGCGGATTGTAACATAGCAATCAAGGAATTTGAAAAACTGTCAAAATATAAAGACCTGGAAATTGAAATAGAAAAAATGTGGAAATTGAAAACAAGAGTTGTGCCAGTGATAGTAGGTGCACTTGGAATGATAAAAAATGGAACAAAACAACACATTGAAAGAATCCCTGGAAACCCCAGCTTAAGAGATATACAAAAAATTGTCTTATTAAGTACAGCCCACACACTAAGGAAAACGTTATCTATGTAATGCTGGGGATGATAGGGAGGATAGAAAAACATGAAATGGAGTCATAACAACACGCCACTACCTGCCTTAGGTCTCCCCGCAGACTTGGTTGGTAGTGAGACCAATGCAGAAATCGAAATATGATGAAAAATGACATAATAATAATAATACTGAATAATAATAATAATACTGAATAATAATACTGAATAATAATAATAATACTGAATAATAATACTGAATAATAATAATAATACTGAATAATAATACTGAATAATAATACTGAATAATAATAATAATAATACTGAATAATAATAATAATAATAATAATAATAATAATACTGAATAATAATACTGAATAATAATAATAATACTGAATAATAATACTGAATAATAATAATGAATAATAATAATAATAATACTGAATAATAATAATAATAATAATAATAATAATAATAATAATAATAATACTGAATAATAATAATAATACTGAATAATAATACTGAATAATAATAATAATACTGAATAATAATACTGAATAATAATACTGAATAATAATAATAATAATACTGAATAATAATAATAATACTGAATAATAATAATGAATAATAATAATAATAATAATACTGAATAATAATAATAATACTGAATAATAATACTGAATAATAATAATAATACTGAATAATAATACTGAATAATAATAATGAATAATAATAATAATAATACTGAATAATAATAATAATAATAATAATAATAATACTGAATAATAATTAATAATACTGAATAATAATACTGAATAATAATAATAATACTGAATAATAATACTGAATAATAATACTGAATAATAATAATAATAATACTGAATAATAATAATAATAATACTGAATAATAATAATAATAATACTGAATAATAATAATGAATAATAATAATAATAATACTGAATAATAATAATAATAATAATAATAATAATAATAATAATAATAATACTGAATAATAATAATAATACTGAATAATAATACTGAATAATAATAATAATACTGAATAATAATACTGAATAATAATACTGAATAATAATAATAATAATACTGAATAATAATAATAATAATACTGAATAATAATAATAATAATAATAATAATAATACTGAATAATAATAATAATACTGAATAATAATAATAATAATACTGAATAATAATACTGAATAATAATAATAATACTGAATAATAATACTGAATAATAATAATAATACTGAATAATAATAATAATAATAATAATAATACTGAATAATAATAATAATACTGAATAATAATACTGAATAATAATACTGAATAATAATAATAAACACCAAGAAACAATAGACCACCTAATCTCAGGCTGTTCTGTGCTTGCTCCAAATGAATATAAAAATCGCCACGATAGAGTTGGGCAATATTTACATTGGACAATGTGCAAACATTATGGAAAATCTGTAAACAAACACTGGTATGAACATCATCCAGCACCAGTTACAGAAATAGAAGATGTAACCATTCTATGGGATTACACCATCTACACAGACAGAAAAATTGAAGCAAACAGGCCAGACATTATTGTTAAAAACCAGAAGGAGAAAACTTGTCTATTAATTGATATGGCTTGTCCAGCGGATTATAACATAGCAACCAAGGAATTTGAAAAACTGTCAAAATATAAAGACCTGGAAATTGAAATAGAAAAAATGTGGAAATTGAAAACAAGAGTTGTGCCAGTGATAGTAGGTGCACTTGGAATGATAAAAAATGGAACAAAACAACACATTGAAAGAATCCCTGGAAGCCCCAGCTTAAGAGATATACAAAAAATTGTCTTATTAAGTACAGCCCACACACTAAGGAAAACTTCATCTATGTAATGCTAGGGATGATGGGGACGATAGAAAAACATGAAATGGAGCCATAACAACATGCCACGACCTGCCTTAGGTCTTTCCGCAGACTTGGTTGGTAGTGCGACCATAGCAGAAATCGAAATATGATGAAAAATGACATAATAATAATACTGAATAATAATACTGAATAATACTGCAAAGCACATTCTCTGTATATTGTATCCACCTCGACTATACAACAGAATAGTGATGAAGATTCAAACAGATTTGCTGATAAGAAGATTTGAAAAATTGTTGCACACTTTCTTCTAATGAGTGCTGAGCCAGGGATCGAACCAGGGACCGTTGGATTTCAATCCAAAGCTCTCCCAGCTGGTTTCTTGCTATGCCTCTTCGTTTTCCTCCTCCACTTTCCTCCTTCCACCTTTTCACTGTTTTTCTCTGCTTCAGCTTCTGGCCAAGAAATTGACACCACTGATGACACTCTACCCACAATCCATTTCCTCAGTCTATAAAAATTCCACTCGGGGGGGGGGGGGGCTCTCTTTTTTCCTTTAGAATGGGCTGAAGGTGGATTATTAAGACAGCGGTGAATATATATATTTTTTTTTTTTCTATATGATGGCGGTGCTTCTTTCTTTGGATCTGATTACTGCCCTGCACGCCAGACACAAACGAACCCTCTTTTTTCCAGAGCCGCCACTAGTCTCCCTTTCATGTTCACAAAAATACAATCTGACACAATTAATTAATGACAAAGAATCAAAAAGTCACATCTGAGACAACAAATATCACAATGGAACAATTCGGTGTCACAATAAGACAACTAAAAAGAAAAAGACAAACAAACACGCAGTGGACTAAATACAAATTCACTTACAAAAATGGAAGATTTTCAGAAATCCTTGCTAGAATTTATGAAATAACTGGAATTAGTGCAGAAACAGGAATTTGAAAAGTGGGAGAAACAATAGAAACAACTTGCTAAATTGCTGGAAATTGTCTCAAGTAGAGAAATTGTTCCAGAAAATCAAAATATCTTTTGCCAAGATTCCATGATCAAATCAACAGGTGAATTCCTATATAAAACAGATGATGATGATACTTTTGACACTTACCTTCATAGATATAAGAAGATATTCTTAAAAGATTGCTCAAATTGGTTTGACAAAAAACTATGTTTGCTGCTAAGCAAATTTGGAGCTGTAGAACATGAAAAATATGCAAACTACATACTCCCAAAACAACCTGGGAAATTTTGTTCCCAGAAACTATAAAAATACTATAAAAAATATTTGGGGAGCGTAGTTCTCTGTTTAACATATGATGATGTTGTTTAAATCTTCAGAAGAAAGAAGATGAAGATTACATAACTTTTGCTAGCATTGTAAACAAGGAGTGCGTAAAATTCAAATTAGGCAAATTAACTCCAGACATGTTCAAATGTTTAATCTTTGTTCAGGGTCTAACTGTACAGAAAGAAGCAGACATAAGAGCAAGATTATTAACTAAATTGGAACAAGATCAAAAATTAACTCTCTAAAATCTGACAGAGAAATGCCAGTGAATTGTAAATTTAAAAGAAGACATAGCTAAAATCAAAGAATGGGATATATCATATATTCAAAAAATAAAAAAAAAACACAAAGTAAAAATGTTTTTAAAATTGATCCTTGCTATGGTTGTAGTGAGTTCCACTTATATAAAGAATGTCAATTTGAAAGCAAAAAGTGTTACATCTGCAGATCCAAAGGACATAGATTTTCTCTTTGTAAAAAGAAATTAAAATGAAAAATATGGTTTGTTGTACCATTCATGAAAAAATTGTTGAGAAGAGAATATATAAACGTCTGAATAAATAACAAGAAAATTAAACTCCAAATAGACACTGAATTAGATTTAACTATAATAAATGCTAATACCTGAAAGAAAATAAACAAACCAGTATTAACCAGTTCTAAAACAATCATCAAAGGTGTA
Organism: Ascarosepion bandense; assembly: GCA_037127315.1. NCBI lineage: Eukaryota > Metazoa > Mollusca > Cephalopoda > Sepiida > Sepiidae > Ascarosepion > Ascarosepion bandense. The sequence goes on along the minus strand of JBBBDQ010002389.1, from coordinate 56,578 downwards.
ACAAGTGAAAGAGTAAAATTTCTGGGTGAAATTTGCATAAAATGTTTTTTCATGAAAAGCGAAAAAACTAAAATCATTCAGAATGGAGCAAACAAAATCTTTTTGGTACAGAATGGATGGAAGTATTTGATTTATTTAATGTTCTGATTAACACATTTTGCAGTAACGTAATTGGGTTATCAAACATCACTGAAACATTGAAAAGGGATATAAAAGCAAAATTTCCTATAAATTTTTTTTCGGATGGCTTAGGTTTTTGCCTTAGTAAAGGCAAAATTGTAACTGAAAAAAAACGCTACTCCAGATTTTCATCTAAAAAGATCAGTACCTTTCATTGTGTTGGAAGATATAGATAAAGAACTGGAAAGATTAGAGAAATTGGGTGTTATCAAAAAAATGCATTATAGTTTTAGGCAAGCTTGACAGTTTCCATAAAAAAGAAAAGGAAAAAAATCATGGTTTTTTGCTGACTATTCTACAAGTCTGAATGACTGCTTAAAACATGCTCTCTACTGCAGATGAAATTTTTGCAAAATTGAATGGAGGACAAATATTTTCTTAACTGGATTTATCTGAGGCATATTTGCAGATACCAATAGAAAACAAATGTGTGAAAATTCTAACAATTAATACACACAAGGTTTTTAAAAATTCAACAGATTACCATTTGGAGTAAAAGTAGTGCTGGCAATATTTCAACAGGTAATGGATACTATGCTCAGTGGTCTAGATTTTGCTAAATATTTGGATGACAGATTGATAAAATGTGAAAATCGTGAAGAACATGAAAAGCATGTAAAAAAGGTGTTCAAAAGTATTAAAGAATTTGGATTCAAGCTCAGCATCACAAAATGCAAGTTGTTTTGCTCAAAATTAAATATTTGAGTGAAATCATAGACAAGAAAGGAAGGAAGCCAGATCCAAGCCATGCAACCACAATAAGGAACATGCCTGCCCCTACAAATATATCATCTTGGCAGGCATTTTTAGCATTGGCAAACTATTATTGCAGCTATATTCCAAACATGCATACACTGAGAGCATCACTAAATAAACTGCTTAAAAAAGATACAAAACAGAATTGGTTGGTGGATTGTGAAGAAGCTTTTCAAAAATTAAAATAGTATTAATGTCTGACTTATATGGCAAGTGATACAAGTAATCTATGTTTAGGGGCTGCACTTCTACATAAGAAAAAGGATGGTCAGCTGAAGGCTGTATATCATGTTTCAAGGACTCTGCTTCCTTCAGATTGAAAAGGAAGGGTTAGCCATGATATTTGCAGTTAAAAAATTCCATAAATATATTCATCGAAGGCAGTTTACTTTTCAAACTGCTCACCATCTCTTATTGTTGATATTTGGTTCTAAAAAGGAATTCTGACACATTCAGTAAACTGTTTTCCGAGATGGGTAACTATCTTGTTGAACTACTCATTTTAAATTGAGTTCTTATTGTCAAAAAAGATAGCCTATGCCGATGGATTGTCGAGGTTAATCCCAAGAATAAGTGAACCACTCAAAGAGACAGTGATTGCTTCACTGAGCTGCGAATTGGAAATGAAACACGTCTTGTATAATGTGGTAAAGAACTGACCTGTTACATTGGATGAAATCAGAGGCAAAGCTACATTTGACAAATTTATTACTAAGAAAAAGAAAGTTAATGGAACATAAGGAAAATAAAAAAATATGTTTTCAATATGCAATGGCATACTAATATACAGAGACCGAGTAGTTATCCTAACAGTTTTATCAAAGAGAGTATTGAGAAATTTTTATGCTAGACACCCAGGTATATCACATATGAAAGTGCTCATGAGAAGCTGTTTGTATCAGTATCATATGGACAAGGATACAGAAAATCTGGTTAAAACATGCAAAAAGTGTGCATTAGCTGCAAAGGCACCACCCATAAAATGTAATCCCTGGCCTAAAACTGACAAACCATGGTCAAGACTTCATACTGACTGTGCAAGACCAGTAAATGAGATTTACTACTTTATCATGGTGGACAGTTTCTCAAAGATTTTGAGAGATTTGGAATACCAGACACTATTTTGTCTGATAGCAGGACTTAATTTTCAGCTAAAGAATTTGCAGATTTCTGTAAACTTCATTCAGTTACTCATCTAACATCTTCGCACTACCACCCAAGGTCAAATGGACAGGTAGAAAGGTTTATCAACGTATTCAAAAGAGTGATAAAAAGGTGAGCGGGCATGTATGAAGAACTGAAAAATTTCTTGTCCATATGCAGAACAACTCCAAACACAAATATAAGTATATCATATCCACCTCGGCAATACAACACATCACTGGTAATCACTCCAAACACCATGATGTTTACTGAATATATATCATCTAACTCTTTCCAAATCCTCTACACTGTCCTCAGACTGATACTCAAACTCTTTGAAATGTTTGTATTCGAGCTTCCTGCATAAATGCCAAGCAATAGAGCATGCAATTTCCAAATTTCTAGCCGAGTTAATTGTGTCGTGGTGTTCTTTTACTCAAAGATGGTGCCCTACTGACCCTACTATACTGTGCAGTGAAGAAAATAAAAAAAACAACATGCATGTGCAAAATTAAAAATATAAAATGGTGTTAATTTACCCATCGCACACTCTGTGTGTGCGTATATATATATATATATATATATAGTGATGATCATCCACGTATACTGTCTTAATATGTATAGGAAAGAATATTAATAAAATGTTTTGAATTTAAAAATGTACTTTTTTTGAACAGTATTTGTTTATTTTTATTATATTTTATATTTCAGACTGCCCTCGGTCCTTCATCAGAAACAACTGATTTTTAAATTTGAATTAGAAAAAATAAAGACAAGAGGAAAACTGTATTTTAAATCGCCTACGCGTTTCGTCCGTAATGGACTTTTTCAAGGCAGAAAGACGAAATGAGCTTTATTCTAAATTACATATCTATAAACAAAATTAGTGTTGGTAACCACAAATACGCTCACAAATCATTTCAAAAAATTAACAGAATATTTCAGTTTTTAGAATTTTTTCATGTGTAATTGCAAAGTCACGCGACGTTATTTGCGCCCCGGTTTTTTCCCAATCTCACCATTGCTTGTGGAAGCTATATTGAAACAAACTAAAATGCATGGTGGGAATTTCAAAGAAAACGGTTGATTTCCTTTTTTCATTCTAAAATCTCGTGCTTTTGCACTGCACGTGGGGGAGTCTGGAACATACTAAACACACAGAATGGACAATTTTCGAAGAAAACTAATAAATTCCCTTCATCTTAACGTCGCGTGACTTTGCAATTACACATGAAAAAATTCTAAAAACTGAAATATTCCGTTAATTTTTTGAAATGATTTGTGAGCGTATTTGTGGTTACCAACATTAATTTTGTTTATAGATACGTAATTTAGAATAAAGCTCATTTCGTCTTTCTGCCTTGAAAAAGTCCATTACGGACGAAACGCGTAGGCGATTTAAAATACAGTTTTCCTCTTGTCTTTATTTTATTTAACCATATTGTCCATAATCTCGGATTAAAACTGAGTATATTTTTACATATATGTGTGTGTGTGTGTGTGTGTGTGTGTGTATAAAGAAAAAATACTTTCTGGCTGTCAGATCTCATAAGGGAATTCATTGCTCCTCTTATCAACAAAAATGCCAACACATTTTTCTTATACTCCAGTTTTCTTTACATTTTCATCTGAAAAGGCCAAACTTAACGCAGTTTGGCAAAACATGTTAAAATCTTTTTTACTTTGTTCCATTATTTACATTATTGTTTTAGATATGATTCCACATCTAATTAACATGCATATAAATAATTGCAAAAGTCCTTCAAAAATTGAAGATATATGAACTATTTCATATTATTTTTATGAACTTTGTATAAAATGATATGCTGGAATCTCAAGGAAGCTTTTGTAATTTCATTAAGGTAAAAAAAAGAGATAGTTGATAAAGTTTGAGAGTAGAATTCCTTCATTAAAGTATTTGTGATATCAGGAAATATTTGTATTTAATATTTAGTGCTTTTTTCCTTTTTTCAGTTAAATTTCCAAGATGGTCACAAACAGAAAATATTAAAAGGGTCAGGCTATCAGAAGAAAATGAAGATTATATAATGATCAAGGAAATGTTCTTTCAAACTATAAATCAAGCAACAATCAAGAAGGTGATGACTCTTTCTTTCTGTGCTATCTCTCTTTTTTCTCTCTCTCTCTCTTTATAAGGAGGTACAAAATTTGTATACTATTTTAAAAACCAGGAATTTATGAACAGTCTCTAAGGCCCTTTCATCTAACATCTCATCAGGAGAAAAAATTGTTGGAAAATTATATGAAACAAAAGGAACAGTGACAACGAAAATGAAGAGCAAAAAATGAGGGAAACACAATCAAATAAATATACATATAAATGTATATAGTTATAATGATCGGAGGGGAATTCATGTGTAAATAATTAGTGAGGGGCAGTTAAAATAATTAGTGAGGGACAGTTAAAATATCTCCCAACAAATTCAGAAACTTTACAAAATCCTTCTGCCAGCAGAGAGAAGGTTTTCGTAATGCTATAGAGACCAATTCCAAAATCTTTAAATGATTATTCGAATTGGCCTTATGTATAATTTTGAACCACTCTTTCTTATATGACTTGGCACAGTCTATATTCTCCACAATATGCTGAGCGATAGCCGATTTCATATTTGAAGAGGGAAGGCAACACATGTTACCTATTTTGCCAAGTCATATTTTAGAAGGCACATGCTGATTAATTCTTGTTTCCAAATGTAAGTAATAGTATATTTATAGTTCAGCCCAGCATTCTTTGGTCTTTGACTGCCCCTCACTAATTTGGTTTTGACTGACCCTCACAAATGTATAGAGGAATATGTATCAGTCTGGGTCTAAGAATTTAATTATTTTTTTCTATGACAGCATGTGGTCATTAAATCGCTTTTTTGTTAAGTCTTCTATAAATACTTTCACGGCTTCTGCTCCGATGAACTTAGATCACTAGTGCCCCCTAAATACGAATTTGAACAAGATACTAGATTAGCAACTAGATCCCACCCTTTTACAGTGAAACCGATAAAATGCAGCCGTAACTTCTACTCCAACAGTTTCTTTCCTCGCACTTCCCGACTGTGGAATTCTCTTCCAAATGATTGCTTCCCCGACGGCTACAATCTCCAGGAGTTTAAATGTAAGGTCAATAGACACCTCCTAACACACTAACCTGCTCCCATTCTATCAAACACTCTTCCCATCTGCCCAACCCTCATCCTCGCTATCCTTACTCATCTGTCACCTTCCTCCTGACATTCCCTATGTCTAACCACTCCTTCTCTTTACTTTCCCCTATGTAGCCCCATGCGCAATAGTGGCAGTGGAATGCCTTGCTTGGGGTGAGATGGTTAAAAAAAAAAAATATGAATAAAGCAGTACTTTTGTTGTATTTACTGTATTTACTCTTTAAAGACGACATGTGATTGCTAAACTTTCTTATCTCCTATCTGTTAGAATTGATTCAAACTCTATAAACAATACTTTCAGACATACATTGGACATTCAATGGACATGTTCAATTGTCTGGCTGTTGTAATTAATTTTTGAATGGTCATTGTTGTTAGTAGTAGGATGACAGATGTTATTTAGGTGGGCCAAGTTTATTTGATATCATAGTATTATGTTGTGAAATATGTTTTTAATGATGCTACAACTGACTTTAACATTGCTTTTGTTGAAGATTTTTTTAGTGTGGGTGAATGGTAGAAAAGTTTGTAAATTAAGGTTAAAAAGAGTTTACCAATGTTAGTTTGGATGTTACGACTGAAAGGTGGGTTAAACCAAATGTTATTCCATAGTGTTGAGTTAACTTTTTTCTAAAGCACCAATGTATTTAAATATAGAATTGTCAAAAATTTCCTTATTGCTAGATTTGGTACTTAAACTAAATTGGATGGATTTTTGTGTGTAGATTGTTGTTGATTCTATTGGGTAATTTGGTTTTATTGGAGTAGATAGACTGAACTATTGCCCGGTTCACACTCCACCCACGTCTATTGTACAGGTGTAGAGGCTCATCCCTTGTTCCCTGTTTAGGACATGGTTTCTGGCTTTCTCTTTTCCAATCTATTCACTCTTACGTAGCCTGCAGCACACCAGTGGCCTTACCGCCTTGCTTGGGGTGATGTGATTAAAAAAAAAAAAAAAAATTCCCTGTTGTTTTTGAAAAATTTTCTATAAAATTTTAATTTTTTATCTAGTTGTCATATTTAAATTTTTACATTTTATGATTTATGCCACTTTGATTTCTTCTAGCATTTTAATACTTTATTATTTTTTATTTTTTATTTTATATTTTAAAGTTAAATTATAATTTTTATCTACATAGAATATTTAAATTTTTAATCTTGTTATTAAAAAAGTTAAACTTAACTTTATAAGATTTAATTCCAATGAACATTGAGGAAACTTAAATTCAACTCTATTAAACTGTCAGTTTGAAATATGCACCTGATGGTTGCATAACACATGAAACACTGAGTCATGCCATAGACGTAGGATAATATATACATAGTCATTCGCAGGCATATTCTGTTTTGCAGTACCACAAATCATCAGTAGGGTTAGACATTCAATTGCTTTTAACCAGGATTGAAACTCAACAGAATTGTTATAAGTCGGCAATTCTCTCTCTCTCTCTCTCTCTCTCTCTCTCTCTCTCTCTCTCTCTCTTTATATATATATATATATATATATATATATATAAAATAGCTTTGCTTGTACTACATTTAGTTCTGTTTTATTAATACCTGAATCATAATACAGTACATTTGTGTACCCTCATATGTATATTTATTAATTCATATATACATATACACACATATATATATATATATATATATATATATATATATATATATATATATATATACACGTGTATGTGTGTGTGTGTGTGCATGTGTGTGGACATTGATGTAAGCCCAACAATGCATTGAGTAGTATCAGTCCATTTCATGCTTGAATGCAACCTTCAGGCCATATATATATATATATATATATATGTATATAAAAGAATGGAACACACAGCACTTAATTTTTACCTAGGTTTTGACCACACTGGTCTCTTTAAGCAAAGAAGTAACTCATGTGCCAAGATACCTTATTTACACAATAGACAGAACACCCACAAAAGGGGAGGGGGATCTCTTTACATTCATACCTAAAGAAAGAGTGCTGGGGAACTTCCTCATGTCCATGGCCACTAGAATTTCCATTAAAAGGTGGGAAACACACAGAAACACCTTCAGCCAAGCTCGTTTAAGCCCAAGACATACTTTTTCATATGCCTGCATCCCATCATTACTTAGACATGTCGTTCAATAAATTTTTCTGGTCTGGGTATGTTACAGTAGCCAGTTTCTCCTCCTGGCACAACCCACAAACCTTGTCACTAACTCTGTAAGGCCAGACCCTTCTATGTATACTCCATGTATACTTATATGTATACTTCTATGTATACTCCATTTCACATAATTGTTTCTTTCCTTCAATTCCCACATGTAGCTGGTAAGTCCAGTACAATTCCTATGTCTTCCTAACTTGAATGAAGAGTTATGATTATACCATCTTCATTTAAAACTACCTTCTATGCACCCCACACAAACCATTTTCTGCCCATCTATCGCCCAGTTCACACTCCACCCACGTCTATTGAACAGGTTAAGAGGCTCATCCCTTGTTCCTTGTTTAGGATGTGGTTTCTGGTTTTCTCTTTTCCAATCTTTTCACTATTACGTAGCCCCCTGCACATCAGTGGCGTTACCGCCTTGCTCAGGGTGATACAATTAAAAAAAAAAAAAAAAAAAAAAATTAGATTCTTCCAACTCAACTTTATCTACCCTAACTTCCATTTTACAAGCATCATTTCATCATCATCATTCTGCGGCCTCGGCCGAGATTCAAAATCTTGTCAGTAGCTGAATACTTGATGCTTTGCTAGAGCTACCAAGGATGTTTTTATCGTGACACCATCGCTAGATGGGTTGCCTAACACAGCTTAAGAGAGGCCCATTCACCCTCATTAAGAGAAGGATATCTCGCACCAATTTCCCAACCTGTTGTTTTTTACAACCTCGCATCATTTAGTAGATACTTGTCCTTGTCCCTGCAGTTACATGAGTCCCAATCATTTTCATTTTGCATGTTACTTTTGGAGTTCTTGGCGTTTTGTCATTTTACAGCTCTATCCAAGTTACTGGTTCAGCTGTAACTCAATTACACTATTTTTTATTAAAGGTCTTATGCAATTCAGAGGCCTTGGGGAAGTATTTGTCCAATGTTTACAAAAAACTTTCTCTATATTAGTTTTCACCTCCAATTTAAAAGGGGGTGGTTGAATCAAATAACATTTCTAGACCTATTATTGCTTTGTGTAATATATCAATGTATGTGCATATCAATTTGATATCTGTTCTATACCAGTTTGATATGTGTGGAATGACGTAGGCTGTATAACCTGCAAACCAATGTTGATGATCAGCTTGAAATATAATGGCAGACAATATGTGCATAAAAATATATATTCACTTAGTTTATTCTCTGCAATGTGATGGGTGTGTAGAAGAGTAGTCAGAAGAACACACACGTAAGAAGGAGTGATAGCTGGAGTTGTCTTTCCTTGAGTTCTCTTCATGTCCCGAGCTTGTCTGCTATGTCCTCTGTCTGTCTCAACCTGCGAAAACCTGGTTTTATATATAAGTTCACACTCTGTTGAGCTTTACCTATTTACATCATTCCCAGGCAGGTCTAATCTCCAATTGTTGTCTTTGGCCAGTTGCATTTTGACATAAACACATTATTGTTTATTTCATGATGAGTTTTGAGTTTCACTCAACTCAGTTAATATTCTGAGGGCAGCAGATTTCATCTTTAGTAAGCTTTATTGACTATTTTTCTGAACGTTTAATTTTCAAAATTTAAATTTTCTCTTGCATAAAGTATTGTGTAATTAGAAAATATACTTGTGTCAGTTAAGATTTCAGTTAGTTTTAGATAAGTGTTTATACTCATTCTGGCAACACTGACTGATTCATTTTTTTATTTTCCTTTGAATTTCTAAGGAAAGGTATAGTAAAATTCTCCTGTCACTATTAAGGGATCTCCTGACTTTAAGTTAAAACTTTGTGAATTTTTTTTAATTGGATTAGATAGACCCTACTATCGCCTGGTTCATACAACTCCCACTTCTTTTGAAGAGAAGTTGAAGCTATCTCTTGTTTCCTGTTTAGGAAAGGGTTCCTGGTTTCTATCCTCTCCTCAGGTTTCAATAGTAGTGATGTTGCAAGCTGTTTGTAATGTGTGTGGATGGTGGTAACGTCTCTTCATTCTGAGGGTACCAGGTTAGCAGTTTTCTGGTTGCTGTTTCCGACTGGTAGTTAGGAGCCTGAACTCTTGCATACCATTTTGAGAGGCTGCTCTGATCAACAGTTGAATAATATCAGGGTTTCTTGTAGTGCCACGTTGATCATGGATGGGTGTCCCTGCAAGTACCTCCGGTGGGCAACCCTGAGGCCACATTATGCTGCAATTTGCACCAGTTTCCTTCCTATACATGCTGCATTTGATGACCAACTGATACTACTACTCTAAACCTCTCCTTACCAAAAAAATCTCTAATTATGACAACACACCAAGTAAAAAATAAAATTAAACCAGCTAAACAAAAAAATATAAATCTGTTAACATCTCTTTAACATCCGTGGTGTCCGTACCACCTTTTGCAGCATTGAATCCCTCCTCCATGTAAACTCATCTGACATCTTAGCTCTCTGTGAAACTAACCTTCATCCTTTTATCTTTTCTTCTGTTTTCTATATCCCTGGTTTTCTTCTCCTCTTTAGGAGGGATTCCAATGTCTATATGCATGGACTTGGTGTTTATGTTAGCTAACATCTCCCTCTAGTTGGATTCAGATGTTAGCTAACATCTCCCTCTAGCTAGAGTCATTTCTCTTGAATCTCCAGATCATTCCTACATGTATCTCTGTCTCTCTCTACTAAGCTCAGTTAGCTTCCTTTTCTTTCTCTACCGCTTTCCTTCTTCTCCTGACTGTTTCGTACTAGACAGCAACTCAAGCAATATAGATAAAACTATTTCCTCTCATCCATTTACTCATATATTTGCGTTTAGAGACTTTAATGCCCACCACGCCAAGTAACTGGAAAACTCTGTCACAAATATTCCTGGTGTCCATACCATGAACTTTTCAATCACTCAATCCCTTGCGCAAGTGATGGATTTCCCTATGCATTTCTCCAATAACCCCTATGGACCCGATTAATTGCTAGATCTTTTTCATTTCTATCCCTAATTCTTGCCATGTCACACAGCTTGCCCTCTTGATTTGGTTTCCATTAATATCTCCTTCCACTCCCCCCACCCCCGGAAACCTTCAACCAACAGAATATCTTACTGCTACCAAAGAGCAGACTGGGAGTTGTTCTGTGACTTCTTGTGTGATGTGCCTTGGAACAAAGTTTTTAGTCTTCCTGTTGAAGACTGTGCTTCCAATGTCTCTTCTTGGGTAAAAGCTAGCGTCAATGCTTTCATCCCAGCAAGAAAGTTCTGACTTAAACTCCATTCGTTCCCCTGGTTCTCTCCTGCTTGCTTGGCTACTATTGCCCACAGGAATCACTTCTTCCAGCTTTATCAGAGCCACACATCTGACCATAATAGGCACATTTTGTGCCTCTGCTTGCAATGAGTGCAAGAGGATCCTAAACGGTGTTAAGCTGCTGTTTGCTAATAGAATGAAGCAGCGTATAGCATTCCCCAAATTCAGCTTCAAAGACTACTGGCAGCTCTGTAAAAATGTATTAAACAACAGCAAGCCTTCAATCTTTCTTTAATCAATAAATTTGAGGTCCTAACATCTTCAACGGACAAAGCTGAGTTCTTTGCTCGCAGATTCTACACAATCTCAACATTTGATTCAGCTGAAATATTTGCATTCAACTTCCCACCTAGAACTGAGGCTCAACTGAGTGACTTTTACATTACCCCCTCTTTAATATAATTTCAAAGCTTGACCCCCCCCCATAAGGCAAGCAGAGGTGACGGAACCCAAATCATCATCCTGAAGAAGTGTACTCCTGAACTCTCCTCTGTCCTCGCCAAACTCTACAAATGCTGCCTCTCTGCATCTTGCTTTCCAGCCTGCTGGAAGTCCTTCTCTGTTATTCCTGTATTTAAAAACTATGGGGAACACTCAGACTCACAAGGCTTTATTCTAGCTCCTATGCTTTTTTCTGATCTTCAACAATTCCCCTGATGTAATCAGATCCTAAGTAGGCATCTCTGCTAACAACACCACTATTTACTCTGACCTTGATAAGAAATCTGCTGATGCTGACAAAGCAAACCCCACTGCTGATCTTGAAAAGGACCTCCAACCTGTAGTGGACTGTGGTTAAAAATGGCTCATAAACTTTAATGTTTCCAAAACAAGGGAACTATTTGTTACAGCATTGGAACTTGCTACTGTTTATTCGAATTTATCAGAGGAGGTGAGAAATATAAAAATGAAAGCAAAAAAATCTGTTCTCATTCATAAAAAAGAACAGGGGCAAATATTAATTCCAAAGAAGATAACTTTGATATAACTATGGGATCTTTGGACTCTGCTAGTCTTCAAATTTGGTTAGCTTATTTATACTATACAATCTTACAGCCAATAAGGATATAAATACTGAAAATATTGGATTATGCAGGGATGATGGCCTTATGATAGTGAGGAATGCCACAAATTTTAAAATTGATAGAATTAGAGAGCGAGGGTTGATAGATGTCTATTTTAACAAACAAGTATGATAATAATTTTCCAGTTAATCCTAATAAGTATTTTGTTTGTTTGTTTTTTTTTGTTTTGTTTTTTGTTTTTTTGTTTTTGTTTTTTTTTTCATTACAATAAATCTGCAGAGCCAAGGAGCCTTGCAGCTTCGCAGGGCTTTGTACCCACCCACCTCCGCAATTGCGGGGGGGGGGGGGGACTAAGCACGGCCCTGATTGGCACTGCACCTTGAAAACATCACTACCTTGATAAGTCAATCATAGTGTGATTTGAACCCGGGTCTCATGACTAATGTCTTAACCTCTTGAACCCTAACCCTAGCAATAACAGCTGGCATTACACAGCGAATATCCCTTTCCCTTGTTTCCCTGCAGTAAGCAATCCATTCATTTGAATATATTTCACTCTTAAATTTTGTAATGCTTTTGTCATCCATTGTGAAGTTATGTTGATTTTCTAAGCATAGCTTAGATGTAGGTATCTCCAATCAATTGTTAAATACCTAAATTTAAAATGAAAATTTTAAAATAAATATTCTATCCTCAAGCTTTAAAATTAGGTCTATTTGAAAGCCAAGGGATTAAAGTTAGTAATTCCAGTAATCAAAATACACTGGTGTATTTTAAACTGAAATTATATTGATTGGAATCCGAAATTTCAAAACAAAAAAAAAACTTTAAATTTTTCGCCATTTTTTGAAATTTTTGATTAATTGACAGATTACATAAACACTGAAACAGTATCCAACTTTCTGTTTAAAAATCTTGAAAAAAAATATACATCGCAGACACTTTTTTAAAGTCAATTGTTTAAATTGAAACTTACTTTATCTGATTTCACACAATAGTAATTCCTTACTTTATGAAATTTAAGACAGCATATCTTAAATACAGCAGTCCTGTCATCAACATAATACGAGGTGACGATTGATTGAATTAATATGACAAGCTTCTGGCTGTCAACACCCCAAGTAGGTCGTCCAGAAGTGCCAAAATTTTATGTATCTAAAAAACCGGTTTCCATTTTTTAAAAGCATAGTTAACCATAACATAATATCTTCATCAATTACATAATATTTTAATATGTTCGTTTAGGTTTATAGCTAGATAAATGAATATGCTTTTTGAATAAATAAAAATTAAAATTTCCTTTAAAATAATTTTATAATTTAATAAGAAAGAATGAAATTAAAATAACCCAACTAAATTAAGAAATATTATGCTAATTATTATTTTTATTAGTTTTTTCAGCAGTTATTTATCTAAATTAAAATTTAAATGAAATTTAAAATTTAATTTAAATTTAAATGAAATTTAAAATTTAATTTAAATGAAATTTAAAATAACCCAACTAAGTTAAGAAATATTGTTCTAATTATTCTTTTTTATTAGTTTTTTCAGCAGTTACTTATTTTATAGAATTTTAGTTTAGCTTTATAGCTGGACGAATGAATATGCTTTCTGAATAAATAAAAAGTAATCTCTTTTAAAATAATTTTAAAATTTAATAAGGAAGAATGAAATTAAAATAACCCAACTAAGTTAAGACACGCATGAAATGAACAGCAAGGTTCAGATACGGAAATTGTAAAGGGAAAATGTACGGGCAGAAAACTCATATATACGAAAATTGAGTCACGTGACCTCTTACAGATATATATCCCTTATGGCCATCCGTACAAAAAAAAAGGGGGGAAATCAACATGCAAAAATTAACAGATTTTAATTAATTTACAAAAAAAGAGCACCCCTTTTTAGAGTAACTGTTTAAATTTTTCCATTAATAAACATATTTGCCACACATTAATTAAAAAAAACTGAGGGACCTATAAAGAGGAAATTGTAAAAGACTTATGAAACTTTTAATAAAAAATAAAATAAAATAATAAAAATAAAAACAATTCTTGTAAAAATTCATTACTAACGGAAATTTTTTTTTCTATTCAGACTACGATATAATTTTAATTTATGTTTATAAAAGCAATTAAAGTTTATCCAAATAAAAAATGGCATAGTTTTATTGCATTTTTGTTATAGCAATTCAGAGCAGATTTTCTTATAATAGGAAAGTTTTTTAAGAAAAAAAGACAGTTGATTAGCATTCCCCAATGACTCCTGAATTTAATTAAAACTATCTATAGGTGGGGACCTAGTCGCATTTTTCAACATTCCTGAAAATTAAATGGTGGGGGGTAACAAATTAAAAAAAAATGTTTTTACCAATATTTTCTAAAAATAATTATTTCAAAACCTATTTCCGTCATTTATGAATAAGTCCTGAAATTTTCATCAAAATCAGACAATTATTTGCTTTTTGCAAGAATTTACAAATTAATGTCTTTCACAGTCAAAAAATTCCTACGCGTAATATTACGTTTTGACGTAATAAAATCTAGCGTCAATTTACCCCTCTCGCTGACGAGAGAAAAAAATGGTTCTTCCACTAAATGAGCCTGTTAGAACCTGTTAAAATAATTTTAAAAAATTGTAAAAATAATCAAAAAATACTTTGATCTATCCTCTTCATTATAGCATTTTGCTGATAAAACTTTTTTTTATTTAGTTTTCCTTCAGACTGTTTTTTGCAGCTTTTTTCCAGCCAACAAGCATACGTACCTACATGTGGCACAAGGCCAAAAGTAAGGGACACCCAGTGAGGATCGAACTCACTACTCAATTGTAATGATTCTAGCAAGATAAGCTTGCTTAACCATTACACCACTTTATTGTGAAGTCATGTATGGCTAAATTTTCATGGCTTCTGCTCGGATGAGCTTAAGTCACTGATGCCTCCTCAACAGGTGTTTACCCGTGCAACCAGACTGGCAACTGGGTCCCACCCATTCACAGTCAGGTTAGCCAAATGCAGACGACAATTCTACTCCTGCAGCTTCCTCTCTCGCACTTCCCGCCTGTGGAACTCACTCCCGTATTCTTGCTTTCCTGACGGCTACAACCTCCAGAAATTTAAATGCAAAGTTAATACTCATCTACTAACCACCGGCCTCTAGCTCTCTCCCCTCCCCTGTATAACCTTCCCTTTCTCTCCACCTATGTATCTGTCATCGCACCTTCTTTCTCAGCTTTCTATTGTTCCTTTCTAACTAGCTTGTACTCCTCACTCTTTTCTAATTAATCTTTTTACATTTATGTAACCCCCTGCACATCAGTGGCGTTTCCGCCTTGCTCGGGGTGAAATGATTAAAAAAAAAAAAAAAAATACTGGTTTAAGATAAATGTTATTCTGCTTCCCTCTTCCTTTTTTAATTTTAATTTTCTTTTTTTGTAGATTGAAAGGATTGAGAATAAAAGACTTTTCGTAGCTTATGAACGCTACAAGAACAACCTACCAAATGGTAAAAGCACTGAAAAAATGTTATGGCATGGCACAAGTCAAGAATGTATTAAGAGCATCATTCGATATGGATTTGACTGGAGGCTGGCTCAACGTAAATATTCTAAAAGCTTTCATTTTATATATCTTTTGCATTTGAAAATATCTGTAATTATATATGTGTGTGCGGGTATATATATATATATATATATATATATATATATATATATATATATATACACACACACACACACCACACAAGGGTTGGCTGGAAAGTTCATAGGCTAACCAAGATACTATGATGGAATATCATCAAGTTAGGTTTATTTTGAACATAGTTCCCTTTGCCCATTTACTTCTTTGAAAAAAAAATGCAGTTATTCATAAGAAGAGTTTAAATTAATTCATGCAAGATTTCACAGTTCTAGGATCACTCATTTATAATCAACCTATAATATATAATCAATCCAGAATTATCCCCAATCTTAGAGATATTACTTAACTGCTGCAAAATTGAGAAATCTTTCCCAAGTCTGTAGAAGGTGTTGGATATATACCTGATTTTCAAGAATGTAAGTGAGCACTCATCTCTGTCCCAGTATAGACCCATTAATTTCCTCAGTGTCATTAGCAAGATTTTTGAAGCTATAATCAACAAGAAAGTTGTTGATTGCCTAAATGGGAAAAAAATCACTTGGGGATCATTTAGTACAGATCACCACAATCCACTGTTCATGCCCTAACTGCCAAGAATCACAGAATTAGTGAGGCAATAAATACATCTCAAGGATATATATTTCAAAAGACTTTGACACCGTGTAGTATAAAGGATGACGGCATAAGCTCTTTAGCTATGAAATACAAGAAAAGTCTATTCAGTCATAAAGTCCTTCCTAATGAGTAGGTCCCTGAAGGTATTTGTTAATGGCCAGTCTTCAAATGTGCTAGTCATCAATGCCGCCATCCCCCTGTGGTCACTTCCCAAACCAACCCTCTTTTATTTTACATAAATGATCTACCAAAGAGTATACTCTGATCATTTGTAGTATATCTATGCTGATGATACAACAGTATATAGATGCATCTTCAAAATTCTAGATGACCAGAAATTGGCAGCTGATCTCTCCTCTGACTTCTTTAACGTCTCAGTTGAGGGACAAAATTGCTCATTACATTTAATGCCTCAAAAAACAAACTAGTTACATTCCATCATCACTAATTAGATCCTGAACTATAACCAATCACAATGAGATGTTCCCTCAGAGAGGCTCCATGCATTGAGCACTTTAAATCAGACCTCATGTGGAATATAAGATCCATCTCTAAAGAAAATGGTTGTTTTCCTGTACATCTTCAGTAAGTACCTGATTCCTCTTGACATCCTCTACCTTTACAATGGTCAGATCAGATTAAAAATGGAGTACTGTTATCATGTATGGGAAGGAGCTACCCAGTCTTCACTTTCCAATTTCTGGGTTTTGTGGGGGACAAGTTATTTTTCACCCTGCAATCCCTTTCTCACAGATGAAACACTGCAAGGTTCTCGTTGTATCTTCACTCTTGAGATGGCAGTACAAATATTTTTTAATTAAATTCACCCCATGCAAGGAAGTAAAGCCACTAAAACACAATGTGTTACTGAGTGTGAAAAAATTAGAAAACAAAAACAGATTAAAAAACATAATAGAACTATTATGTGAATTCATTACTAATGATTTCACCCCGAGCAAGGCGGAAATGCCACTGATGTGTAGGGGGTTACATAAATGTAAAAAGATTAATTAGAAAAGAGTGAGGAGTACAAACTAGTTAGAAAGGAACAATAGAAAGCAGGTGCGATGACAGATACATAGGTGGAGAGAAAGGGAAGGTTATACAGGGTTGGGGAGAGAGCTAGAGGCCAGTGGTTAGTCGATGAGTATTGACTTTGCATTTAAATTTCTGGAGGTTGTAGCCGTCAGGAAAGCAAGAATACAGGACCGAGTTCCACAGGCGGGAAGTGCGAGAGAAGAAGCTGAAGGAGTAGAATTGTCGTCTGCATTTGGCTAACCTGACTGTGAATGGGTGAGACCCAGTTGCCAGTCTGGTTGCACGAGTAAACACCTGTTGAGGAGGCATCAGTGACTTAAGCTCGTCCGAGCAGAAGCCATGAAAGTATTTATAGAACAGACAAAGGGAGGCCACATTTTGACGATGGGGAAGTGGCTGCAGTCGAGTCGCCAGATCAGTACCTATCACATTACAGACTCTCCTTTGGAGCTTGTCAAGAACACTGAGGAGAACGGCAGGGGCACCTATGATATGTATAAATAAATTTATTGCTTGTAGTTTTACTATATGAATGCATTAACAATCAGGAATAAAGATATTGAAGAAAGAGATGAACCCAAGCATTAATGACAGAATACATATTTGAATAATTCTCTTTCTTTTCTTATAGGAAAAGCTTATGGACAAGGTTGCTATTTTGCTGTAAATGCAAGTTATTCTAACAGTGAAAGCTATGCAGTTTCAAACAGTGATGGTGAAAAGTGTATGTTTCTTGCCTTTGTTGTTGCTGGTGAAGTTTGTTCTGGAAACCCTACCTTTACTGAATTCAATATACCTTCTACAATTCAATCAACAACAAATGGAGATAATTCCATATATGTTACATACGATGATGATCAAATGTATCCAGCTTTTCTTGTTGTATACAAACAGGAACAACCTCAGAGTAGTTGCATTATACTGTAACCAACTGTAATCTACATTTGGCAAACACGGACTTATATGCCTGCAAAAAGATGAAGTATTAAAAGGATGTTCTGTTTTTATCCATTACACTTCTTAATGACATTTACTCTGTGTTTATTGTTTTAATTGTAATAAAACCCAAACATATGAAAGTGAATTTATGCATTTTCTTTATTCTTGAGAATTGACAACAAAGATATTAAGCATTATTACATTGAATAACAATACTATGTCTGGAGATACCTTTGATTCCCTTGCCAATGTTTATAGTTTTTAAGAAGTGATGGTTAGAATTTTAATAAAATCCAAACATATGAAAGTGAAATTATGCATTTTCATTATTCTTGAGAATTGACAACAAAGATATTAAGAATTATTACATTGAATAACAATACTATGACTGGAGATACCTTTGATTCCCTTGCCAATGTTTATAGTTTTTAAGAAGTGATGGTTAGAATTTTAATAAAATCCAAACATATGAAAGTGAATTTATACATTTCCTTTATTCTTGAGAATTGACAACAAAGATATTAAGCATTATTACATTGAATAACAATACTATGTCTGGAGATACCTTTGATTCCCTTGCCAATGTTTATAGTTTTTAAGAAGTGATGGTTAGAATTTTAATAAAATCCAAACATATGAAAGTGAATTTATACATTTCCTTTATTCTTGAGAATTGACAACAAAGATATTAAGCATTATTACATTGAATAACAATACTATGTCTGGAGATACCTTTGATTCCCTTGACAATGTTTATAGTTTTTAAGAAGTGATGGTTAGAATTTTAATAAAATCCAAACATATGAAAGTGAATTTATGCATTTTCTTTATTCTTGAGAATTGACAACAAAGATATTAAGCATTATTACATTGAATAACAATATTATGACTGGAGATACCTTTGATTCCCTTGCCAATGTTTATAGTTTTTAAGAAGTGATGGTTAGAATTTTAATAAAATCCAAACATATGAAAGTGAATTTATGCATTTTCTTTATTCTTGAGAATTGACAACAAAGATATTAAGCATTATTACATTGAATAACAATACTATGTCTGGAGATACCTTTGATTCCCTTGCCAATGTTTATAGTTTTTAAGAAGTGATGGTTAGAATTTTAATAAAATCCAAACATATGAAAGTGAATTTATGCATTTTCTTTATTCTTGAGAATTGACAACAAAGATATTAAGCATTATTACATTGAATAACAATACTATGTCTGGAGATACCTTTGATTCCCTTGCCAATGTTTATAGTTTTTAAGAAGTGATGGTTAGAATTTTAATAAAATCCAAACATATGAAAGTGAATTTATGCATTTTCTTTATTCTTGAGAATTGACAACAAAGATATTAAGCATTATTACATTGAATAACAATACTATTACTGGAGATACCTTTGATTCCCTTGCCAATGTTTATAGTTTTTAAGAAATGATGGTTAGAATTTTAATAAAATCCAAACATATGAAAGTGAATTTATACATTTCCTTTATTCTTGAGGATTGACAACAAAGATATTAAGCATTATTACATTGAATAACAATACTATTACTGGAGATACCTTTGATTCCCTTGCCAATGTTTATAGTTTTTAAGAAGTGATGGTTAGAATTGTAATAAAACCCAAACATATGAAAGTGAATTTATGCATTTTCTTTATTCTTGAGAATTGACAACAAAGATATTAAGCATTATTACATTGAATAACAATACTATTACTGGAGATACCTTTGATTCCCTTGCCAATGTTTATAGTTTTTAAGAAGTGATGGTTAGAATTTTAATAAAATCCAAACATATGAAAGTGAATTTATACATTTCCTTTATTCTTGAGAATTGACAACAAAGATATTAAGCATTATTACATTGAATAACAATACTATTACTGGAGATACCTTTGATTCCCTTGCCAATGTTTATAGTTTTTAAGAAGTGATGGTTAGAATTTTAATAAAATCCAAAAATATGAAAGTGAATTTATGCATTTTCTTTCTTCTTGAGAATTGACAACAAAGATATTAAGCATTATTACATTGAATAACAATACTATTACTGGAGATACCTTTGATTCCCTTGCCAATGTTTATAGTTTTTAAGAAGTGATGGTTAGAATTTTAATAAAATCCAAACATATGAAAGTGAATTTATGCATTTTCTTTATTCTTGAGAATTGACAACAAAGATATTAAGCATTATTACATTGAATAACAATACTATTACTGGAGATACCTTTGATTCCCTTGCCAATGTTTATAATTTTTAAGAAGAGATGGTTAGAATTTTAATAAAATCCAAACGTATGAAAGTGAATTTATACATTTCCTTTATTCTTGAGATTTGACAACAAAGATATTAAGCATTATTACATTGAATAACAATACTTTTAATGGAGATACCTTTCATTCCCTTGCCAATGTTTATAGTTTTTAAGAAGTGATGGTTAGAATTTTAATAAAATCCAAACATATGAAAGTGAATTTATGCATTTTCTTTATTCTTGAGAATTGACAACAAAGATATTAAGCATTATTACATTGAATAACAATATTATGACTGGAGATACCTTTGATTCCCTTGCCAATGTTTATAGTTTTTAAGAAGTGATGGTTAGAATTTTAATAAAATCCAAACATATGAAAGTGAATTTATGCATTTTCTTTATTCTTGAGAATTGACAACAAAGATATTAAGCATTATTACATTGAATAACAATACTATGTCTGGAGATACCTTTGATTCCCTTGCCAATGTTTATAGTTTTTAAGAAGTGATGGTTAGAATTTTAATAAAATCCAAACATATGAAAGTGAATTTATGCATTTTCTTTATTCTTGAGAATTGACAACAAAGATATTAAGCATTATTACATTGAATAACAATACTATGTCTGGAGATACCTTTGATTCCCTTGCCAATGTTTATAGTTTTTAAGAAGAGATGGTTAGAATTTTAATAAAATCCAAACATATGAAAGTGAATTTATACATTTCCTTTATTCTTGAGAATTGACAACAAAGATATTAAGCATTATTACATTGAATAACAATACTATTACTGGAGACACCTTTGATTACCTTGCCAATGTTCATAGTTTTTAAGAAGAGATGGTTAGAATTTTAATAAAATCCAAACATATGAAAGTGAATTTATACATTTCCTTTATTCTTGAGAATTGACAACAAAGATATTAAGCATTATTACATTGAATAACAGTACTATTACTGGAGATACCTTTGATTCCCTTGCCAATGTTTATAGTTTTTAAGAAGTGATGGTTAGAATTTTAATAAAATCCAAAAATATGAAAGTGAATTTATGCATTTTCTTTCTTCTTGAGAATTGACAACAAAGATATTAAGCATTATTACATTGAATAACAATACTATTACTGGAGATACCTTTGATTCCCTTGCCAATGTTTATAGTTTTTAAGAAGTGATGGTTAGAATTTTAATAAAATCCAAACATATGAAAGTGAATTTATGCATTTTCTTTATTCTTGAGAATTGACAACAAAGATATTAAGCATTATTACATTGAATAACAATACTATTACTGGAGATACCTTTGATTCCCTTGCCAATGTTTATAATTTTTAAGAAGAGATGGTTAGAATTTTAATAAAATCCAAACGTATGAAAGTGAATTTATACATTTCCTTTATTCTTGAGATTTGACAACAAAGATATTAAGCATTATTACATTGAATAACAATACTTTTACTGGAGATACCTTTCATTCCCTTGCCAATGTTTATAGTTTTTAAGAAGTGATGGTTAGAATTTTAATAAAATCCAAACATATGAAAGTGAATTTATACATTTCCTTTATTCTTGAGAATTGACAACAAAGATATTAAGCATTATTACATTGAATAACAATACTATTACTGGAGATACCTTTGATTCCCTTGCCAATGTTTATAGTTTTTAAGAAGTGATGGTTAGAATTTTAATAAAATCCAAACATATGAAAGTGAATTTATACATTTCCTTTATTCTTGAGAATTGACAACAAAAATATTAAGCATTATTACATTGAATAACAATACTATTACTGGAGATACCTTTCATTCCTTGCCAATGTTTATAGTTTTTAAGAAGTGATGGTTAGAATTTTAATAAATTCCAAACATATGAAAGTGAATTTATGCATTTTCTTTATTCTTGAGAATTGACAACAAAGATATTAAGCATTATTACATTGAATAACAATACTATTACTGGAGATACCTTTGATTCCCTTGCCAATGTTTATAGTTTTTAAGAAGAGATGGTTAGAATTTTAATAAAATCCAAACATATGAAAGTGAATTTATACATTTCCTTTATTCTTGAGAATTGACAACAAAGATATTAAGCATTATTACATTGAATAACAGTACTATTACTGGAGATACCTTTGATTCCCTTGCCAATGTTTGTAGTTTTTAAGAAGAGATGGTTAGAATTTTAATAAAATCCAAACATATGAAAGTGAATTTATACATTTCCTTTATTCTTGAGAATTGACAACAAAGATATTAAGCATTATTACATTGAATAACAATACTATTACTGGAGATACCTTTGATTCCCTTGCCAATGTTTATAGTTTTTAAGAAGAGATGGTTGGAATTTTAATAAAATCCAAACATATGAAAGTGAATTTATACATTTCCTTTATTCTTGAGAATTGACAACAAAGATATTAAGCATTATTACATTGAATAACAATACTATTACTGGAGATACCTTTGATTCCCTTGCCAATGTTTATAGTTTTTAAGAAGAGATGGTTAGAATTTTAATAAAATCCAAACATATGAAAGTGAATTTATACATTTCCTTTATTCTTGAGAATTGACAAGAAAGATATTAAGCATTATTACATTGAATAACAATACTATTACTGGAGATACCTTTCATTCCTTGCCAATGTTTATAGTTTTTAAGAAGTGATGGTTAAAATTTTAATAAAATCCAAACATATGAAAGTGAATTTATACATTTCCTTTATTCTTGAGTATTGACAACAAAGATATTAAGCATTATTACATTGAATAACAATACTATTACTGGAGATACCTTTGATTCCCTTGCCAATGTTTATAGTTTTTAAGAAGGGATGGTTAGAATTTTAATAAAATCCAAACATATGAAAGTGAATTTATACATTTCCTTTATTCTTGAGAATTGACAACAAAGATATTAAGCATTATTACATTGAATAACAATACTATTACTGGAGATACCTTTGATTCCCTTGCCAATGTTTATAGTTTTTAAGAAGAGATGGTTAGAATTTTAATAAAATCCAAACATATGAAAGTGAATTTATACATTTCCTTTATTCTTGAGAATTGACAACAAAGATATTAAGCATTATTACATTGAATAACAATACTATTACTGGAGATACCTTTGATTCCCTTGCCAATGTTTATAGTTTTTAAGAAGTGATGGTTAGAATTTTAATAAAATCCGAACATATGAAAGTGAATTTATGCATTTTCTTTATTCTTGAGAATTGACAACAAAGATATTAATCATTATTAGATTGAATAACAATACTATTACTGGAGATACCTTTGATTCCATTGCCAATGTTTATAGTTTTTAAGAAGTGATGGTTGGAATTTTAAAAAAATCCAAACATATGAAAGTGAATTTATACATTTTCTTTATTCTTGAGAATTGACAACAAAGATATTAAGCATTATTACATTGAATAACAATACTATTACTGGAGATACCTTTGATTCCCTTGCCAATGATTATAGTTTTTAAGAAGTGATGGTTAGAATTTTAATAAAATCCAAACATATGAAAGTGAATTTATACATTTTCTTTATTCCTGAGTAGTGACAACAAAAATAATAAACATTATTTATTTATTGAATTGATTACTTACACTATTGATGGATTATATTATTTAATGGTATGGATGGCAAACATCGGCTAATTTCCAAGTCATTCCAACTTTATAAAAGGGTAAATTAAAAGGGTAAATTAAAGTTCGTTCACAGATTCTAATAATTTAGTAAACATTTACAAATTTAAAATTATTTTCATATTTTTTCTTTATAAATTAGTAAATATTACATTGTATTAGTCTTAATTATTAGTTTTTAGAATATTCTATATATATAATTATTCTCAGGGACCTAGATACTTAGAAAATTCAAGAACATGATATTACCACTGTTTGGCAGACCGGCTGCAACCACTCTCTCACCGGCGTGATGTGGCTTTCCTGTGCCTCTTCTACAAGTACTTTCATGGCTTCTGCTCCGATAAGCTTAGATCACTGGTGCCACCTAAGCATGAATTTACACATGATACTAGATTAGCAACTAGGTCCCACCCTTTTACAGTTAAACAAATAAGATGTAACCGTAAATTCTACTCCAACAGCTTCTTTTCTCGCGCTTCCCGCCTGTGGAACTCCCTTCCACAAATCTGCTTTCCCGACAGCTACAATCTCCAGGTGTTGAAATATAGAGTCAATAGACACCTCCTATCACACTAACTCCCAACTATTCTCACAACACTCTCATCTACCCAACCCTCATTTTCGGTACCCTTACCCGCCTATCACCCACCCTCTGACATTTCCTATATTTAACAATTCTCGGTATCCTTACCCGCCTATCACCCACCCTCTGACATTTCTTATATTTAATCATCCTTTCTCCACTCTATGTAGCCTCCTGCGCAGTAGTGGCAGTGACATGCCTTGCTCGGGGTGAAACGCTTATGAAAAAAATAAAAAAATAAAAAAATACAAAAATGCGATAATTCCATCAAAATGTTAGTTATCAATGAAAAGAAATCATGGTTAAGATTGCTAGAATATCATCAGACAATACCCAAGATTTACGGTTACCAAAGGCACACAAAATGGCCACCCCAATGTGCCCTATAGTACCAGAGATAAACAATGTACCCTACAAATTAGCAAAAGCCATAGTAAAAATCTTAACCTATAATGGAACACTCAGCTGCATCAAAACTTCAGCTGTCTAATAGAATAAAACCCTTAGACATAATGAATAAAAACATGGCCAGTTCAGACATAAAATCCCTATACACAAACATAGCCATCACCAAATGCCTAAAATCCTTACAAAATCATTTAATAAAGTCAAAAATCAACCTCTCACTGCCAGCAGACAAAATTATAGCAATTTGCTATCTCATTACAAATCAATGCTATTTCTTTTTCAACATTAATTTTTATAGACATGAATTATTATTATTGGTTCAGTGGTGTACTAGCATGTCTCTTCCTAGCATTTTTAGAGTTTGGCTACCCCTTTCACCATACTCTTCCAAAAAACACAACATACATCAAGTATATTGATGATGTCCTACTAGTACACCCACATGACACACCAGAACAGGTTGATAGACAAAACAAGATAGAACACGCAATCAATTTCACCTACAAAGCTACATCTTACCCTATCTTGGCATCACGCTAATACACACACACAAAGAAATTCTCCCAAAGTTTCTTAAAAACCAACAAACAGAAATGACCTCATACACTTTTGCTCCAACTACAACAATAAAAAGAAGAATTTGGAGTGATAGGCCCTTAAATCTGTAGCCCCAAATTCCTGTCCGAAAAAGAGGAGTACATCAAAACACCTTCAGACTCCTCAAATACCTGAATTATTTCCTGCACAACATCAAATCCAAATTCTACAAAAGAAAAATACAAAAGACCCAGAAACCGACAAATATTAATAATCTAAACAACAATAACAAACATAACAACATAACAACCATAACAAACAACCATAACAACCATAACAAACATAACAACGTAACAACCATAACAAACAACCATAACAAACATAACAACATAACAACCATAACAAACAACCATAACAACCATAACAAACATAACAACATAACAACCATAACAAACAACCATAACAAACATAACAACATAACAACCATAACAAACATAACAACATAACAACCATAACAAACAACCATAACAACCATAACAAACATAACAACATAACAACCATAACAAACAACCATAACAAACATAACAACATAACAACCATAACAAACAACCATAACAAACATAACAACATAACAACCATAACAAACAACCATAACAACCATAACAAACATAACAACCATAACAAACAACCATAACAAACACATAACCTCTGACCTATTAACTCCTTAATAGCCACCATTAAGAAAAGCCTGTCCAAACTTGACATAAAATTCAACACCACCTCTAA
Source organism: Ascarosepion bandense (assembly GCA_037127315.1). Lineage (NCBI taxonomy): Eukaryota > Metazoa > Mollusca > Cephalopoda > Sepiida > Sepiidae > Ascarosepion > Ascarosepion bandense. The sequence goes on along the minus strand of JBBBDQ010002389.1, from coordinate 30,383 downwards.
AACAGAAGACATACAGTTGATATCAAATGATATGGCAAACAACAACAAAACAGAGGCAGGGATATATAAAATATACTATACAAAATACCCATTAACGTACATCAGTGAAACATCCAAAAACTTAAAAAAAAAAATTATATAAATGCTGCAGAGACATTATGCATAAGAACAATCTAAATGCACCGGTATTCACCAGAATACATTTGGCCACAGTTTTGATTTAAAAAATGCCAGTTTGATCAAAAGAGAACAGGATTGACTGAGAAGGACATGCATTTTTAGTGTGCCAATCTCACAGTTCTCAACAGTGAATCTAAGACAGAGGCCATATGTTTTATGCCTATCATTACCAAAACAATAATAGTACATTATGAAATACAAATTAGTGGAGATAAGGATAGGGACCTACTTGGAGTTGACTAATTTAAAATCTACTGGCCACAATGGCTCTAATAAGCATGTGTATGTGTATATCATATGTGCATATGCATTATAAGTGCATGCTGTGCATATATATATCTGTAAGCAAACAATAAAGGCATGCCAATGCAGCTCACAAAAGAGGAAAAAAAGCCTCATATATATATATATAAATATATATAGTGGTATCAGTATATGTGTGCACAAATGTATATATGGGTATACTTATATATATATATATATATATATATATATATATATGTTAAAATATCACTACAAAAGTAGCCATTTTGTTTCAACACTATCCGGGTCTTATCAAGTGATAAATTTAATTACAAGTTTTGTAAAGCAAAATCTTGGTCCTATCTCAATTGGGTATCTCTAGACTGGTCAGGGATGGGTTTCCTCCTTGGTCAAGAACAATAAATTAATTATACACTCACTCATAGGCTCCATATAACCCCTAAATATCAGCACCATCATACATACCTATTTCCACATGCACGTACATACATGCAAGTACATAGGCTAATTTCTAGTTTACTCAAATAAAAATCTGAATAAAAATCGTCTGCTTTCTTCCAATTTTTTGACTACTTAAAAAGTAGTTTAGAAAATCAACCAATCAGCAATCAAACAAACAGTTTTAAAAAATAATCAATACTTTTTTTTAGAATACCTTCCTGAAATAAATCAATTAAAAAAACTAATCTCTCACTCCAATTGCAAGGGAGATAACGTATTTACAAAAAAAATTTTCTTTTTAATTTTTTTTTTAAATTTTTTTCTCACTAAGGTTCACCCTTTAGAAGGCCTAGGGTCCACTCGATGTATAAGATTATGTTAGGAGGCAATTTGTGCATATAGGAGGGGAAAATAATGCTAGCCCTAAACTTGAACAGGTTTGTAGTGATCAGGGAAACATTCTCTCTTGAAAGTCAGTTCTACCATGTAGTGATTCGCAGAGAGCTGTAGAATGGAACTTATTTCTCATTGATGGAATACAGAGGGAATGTGGGTAGTTTGATATAATGTAAATGACATGGTGTATCTTTGCTGTGAAGGCTTGAATTGGCAGAACGAGGGAAGGAGCGAGAGAGCAGTGACATGTTTGTCATATTCTGCCTGTGGGAAAAGGTTGGGGGGAGGTAGAATAATTTGTCATAAGGATTTGGAGATGCTTTTTTGAACACTATCCAGACTGAAGAGTGAGGTCTGGTCAGTTCCAGCCCAAATATGACAACTGTACTACATTTCTGGCCTGACCTAACTCTTGTAAAGATAGGGGATAGCTGGAAGAGTCAGGACAGATTGGGTTCTATAGCCTTGGCTGGCAACCAGTCTACCACAGAAAGCAATGGCAACCTACTGCAGGATAATCTTCTGCCCAGTCAGTCATGTCTCTTTCGAGACATGATTGCCCATGCGTGTTTCACGTATGGCACTTAACTAACTGAATGAAGATAATAGTTGGAAATATAAGTAAAGCTCCTGCTGGGCAAAAAGTGGGGGGTCAATTTACTACTTAAAGACAATAGAAAACTGATCCCCCCTAATTACTACTTAATAATATAATACATCTCTTACCCCTCTAGCTATGAATCAAATAATAGGACAGATTGGGTTCTATAGTCTTGGCTGGTGACCTTTCTACTGCAGAAAGCAATGGCAACCTACTGCGGGATAATCTTCTACCCAGTCAGTCATGTCTCTTTCGAGACATGATCGCCCATACGTGTTTCACGTATGGCACTTAACTGACTGAATGAAGATAATAGTTGGAAATATATGTAAAGCTTCTGCTGGGTAAAAAGTGGGGGATCAATTTATTACTTAAAAACAATAGAAAACTGATCCCCCACTAATTATTACTTATTAATACAATCTGTCTCTTCTACCTTCAGCTATAATTTTAAGAACATGATAGAAAATCTTCTGCCCAGTCAGTCATGTCTCTTTCGAGACATGATTGCCCATGCGTGTTTCACATATGGCACTTAACTGACTGACTGATGTCCTTGCAGCCTTATCTTGAGAGGGCAGCACGTTTCTCCTTTATATTTCTTTCTAAAGCTACATGGAATTACGTATACACAGTCCTTAGTCATACTCTCCTCCACTGGAGGTTTTACTTGGGAGAAGTATCTGCAAAGTGTAGAGAAGCATATCTAACCATATGTATGCACATTTTGTTTCTCCGCTCTTTGTTGCAATCTTTAAAACAGCTTCATGAATCCAACCTCCCAGTACTTGTGAATATGGCAGGTGTATTAGAACATCCCAGTCAAACTGTATCAACCTCTGCGGGGTCGGCAAACAGGAATGATGTTTAGTGATGCTCAGATGAAACATAGCACTCTTCCAATTTGGCAAATTCTGGATAATTTTCAATGACTGGTGTGTTTTATTTAGTTCAAGTCGTTATTTAATGTTACAGAAGGTATACACAATGCTCTTTCAATTTCCAGTTGACATTTTCAGATGCAGACTGCTTTTAAAATACTTACCTATGGCTCATCTTGTTTACCTCATGACCTATATATATATATATATATATATATATATATATATATATATATAATACTAAATAGACTCTGTAAGTATGCAGGGCGTAAATTTATACTAAAATAAACCTCCGAAAAAACCATTAACAAACAGAACCTAAATCCGTTACAATCCGGTGTACTAAGACGGCGGATAAATGGGGAGAAAAAAAAGAAACCCGCGGAACAAGAACAAAACATTCAATACTCCGCAGTAAAGAAAAAACCCAAATGGAACCAAACACAAGACGATCCGTAGTGTGAAACCGCGGTAGGTTTTGGCTGACTATAGATTTTTGTGTATATATATATATATATATATATATATATATATATATATAATGTATCGAGGCAGCAAATAATTTTCTAAACATATGCTGTTAAATATGAGAGACAATGAATATCTATTATGTTTAATCATGAGCCGTTCTAAACGTTGTATTTTTGCTTTAATTTCAATTGAAAATAAAGACAAAAATTTATTAATTTAAAAGTTTATTATCTTTATTTTTTTTATTTTTAAAAAATAGTTTATTATTTTTATAGTTTATTAATTTTTATTATTTTTTATTTTATATATATATATATATATATATATATATATATATATATATATATGTGCTGTTAAATATAAGAGACAATGAATGTTTATTATGTTTAATCATGAGCCGTTCTAAACGTCGTATTTTGGCTTTAATTTCAGTTGAAAATAATGACAAAATTTCTCCAACATTTGGATAATTTTTTATTTATTTGGTTCTAAGCTTTCGGCTCACATGAACCATCTTCAGAGAGGTTATTTAGACTGTAATACAATAACATTCACCATCACCAACGATTTTATTTTGTGTTGACATAAAACTCCGCTTGGCAACGGCAATAGTTACCAAAAATAATAAACTTTTAAATTAATAAATTTTAAAAATAAAAAATAATAAAAATAATAAACTATAAAAATAATAAACTATTTTTCAAAAAATAAAAAAAATAAAGATAATAAACTTTTAAATTAATAAATTTTTGTCTTCATTTTCAATCGAAATTAAAGCAAAAATACAACGTTTAGAACGGCTCATGATTAAACATAATAGATATTCATTGTCTCTCATATTTAACAGCATATGTTTAGAAAATTATTTGCTGCCTCGATACATTATATATATATATATATATATATATATATATGAGAGAGAGAGAGAGAATGGCAAATTCATAAAAACGGTGAGGATAATCCAAAAGATTTTAAATAATGAAATATTTATAGCGGGTATATCTTCTCTTATTTTTCTTTTCTAGTTGTAGTAGGATTCCGTTCTAGTGAAGGGTAATTGTATACCATGCAGGTTAACGGAATTTGGCCCTGTGGGAAGATAGCCCACTATAATTCATAAAATGATAATAAAATCAGGAAAGGCAATTTTGAGTATAAAATAACATTTATATATACACATTTCAATTTATGTTTTACAATTAAAATAATACTTGAATATAAGTCCAACGGAGATTAAAGTGTTCATGGAAAATAATATAATGCTGAAAAGATAAATCGCTTAGGAGTGTGGAAACGTCTTGTAAGTAAGGGATATTCATTTTGAAGTTGCCGCTTCTAAGGTCAGTCAGTCAGTAAGTACTTTTGAGGAATGTCTTTGAAGGGGTCAGTAAGTACTTATGAGACAAGGAGGAAGAAAGAGGTCAGCATAGTAGCCGCTCGACTTAAGTCAAGGGGATATTAATTACACTCTTCTCTCGTTTTCCCGTCTGTCTAACGATGCTTTGTCTCCGCTTTTTATATCTGCCTTTTTGGATAAGAAGCAGCTCGTTTCGAATTTCATCATTGAATTTGATTCCGGGCTTCCCATTGGCTGGTAAATAAAATTCGCGTAGGCTCGCGAAATGGAAATTTGATATTTGATTAATTTTTATTTTTCAACCGGAACATCTGCGCAAACTTGGATGCGGATGATGAGTTTTATTCATTTTCCTTTTTGTTGTGAGAGAGCCAACATCCGGTTTCTCGCTTTTGTTCCGTCGGTATGACCACATATTAAATAAACAAATAGAGAGCTCGATGGATATTATCCATAGCAATACGAAATATCGAGAGGAAAACTCAACGCATAATTAAACGGTTATTTCTACAGTTGTAAAAATTACAAACTGCTTTTTTCAGATTTAAGAAATATAAGTGTTAATTTCATTCAGAATATTTTTAAAAAAAGATTTTTACAGAGTAGAAATAAGTTACGTAAAGGAAACATTGTGTATACATTTAAACCGGAAGTGTTAGAAATTTAAGAATACATACATCAAATCCCACTTACACACAGTACAAATAAAATAAAGAATACACACATCAAATCACACAAAAACACAGCAAATTTTAAGGAGAGAATATATACAGACACAAAAAGGAGGATAGATACAGACATACAAAAAGTAAGCACACAGAAATAAACTTATAATAGTCCATATAAGCACACAATAGTAACACTAAAAAGGACTAAAGGCAGAAAAGTAAAATAAATAACACAATAAAGAGAAATAACGAAAATAAGAGGAAGAGAAAGATAAAAAGAGTCACAAATACAAAAATACTTAGTTATCACAAAAATCTTTAGAAATTAAAAAAAAAATTTAAGCATTAAAAAAAATTTCAAAAATGAATAAAAGATTAAAAATTAATATAAATAAAAACAAAGGAACTAATATAGTAAAAACAAAAATACACTCACAAAGCGGTTAACATCACAAAACTCAAAAACTTTTGTCCGGGAATCGTAACATAATTGGAGGCCGGTCCAGTGTTCGTAACAATATATATATATATATATACATATATAGTCATCCGCAGACAGATCTGTTTCGCTATATCACAGTTCATCAGTACAGTTAGACAGCCGATTGCTTTTTACTCAGGATTGAAACCCGACCGAATTGGCGTCAGTTGGCGATTGTACCTCTGATCTATGGGCACTCAGTAGAAGGAGGCAGACTTTTTAGCGTCTATATTATCATTATACACGCCCAATAGCTGAGTGTTCTAATTCGTTGCTGAATGAACGGTGCGTAGATGCTAGAGTAGTAGTGGTGGACTACTGTTTTTCAAAGTCCACCATTCTTCCAGAGTGCTCAATCAGGGTGTGAGAGAGGAAATAGTCATCCGTGAAGTGAATACTGAATTAAAGATAACTCTTCTCTTCTTCACGTTTTACAAAATTTCACGATCGAGTGTAAAATTAAATTTTGACAAATAAGAAAAAGGATTGACGCCGTACTTAAAGAAAAAGACGAAGCCAAATTTGTTGATCTGATGTTAAGTTACTTTTCTGACCAATGAAAAGAAGTGATTTGCAAAACTGAGAGAAAAGTTAACAATCCAGTGTCAAAAAGTCTTTCGGTATAAAAAGAAAGCCAAGTCAATCGGTCAGAGAGATGGAATCAGTGATATCATACACCAGAAAGATGTGACAAAAGACACTTCAAACCACTGACTCGGACATAAGGTTTCGTCACACATTCGTTATTCTTCTTCTTATGTGATAATTTTCTTTTGTCTCTTCTTCCTTTTCACCATTCTCGCAGTCACTAAAGAAGAAGTTCTCGACGACAACAAGATACTTCAACTGACTCCTAAAAACTAACGTCCGATAAGTACAATTTTCCCTTATTGCTTTAGCTTTCTTTTCACTTTCTGGCCGGTTATAAAAATAACGAAAGGAACATAGACTTTATTAAACACATTCGCTACTTACAACTAGAAATCTGAACTCACTTAACATTTTACTGAACTTTCTTCTTGAATATTTAATTCCTACAAATTGATGTTATTCTATTAATAAAATTCCACCTATTTTACAAATGAAACACTATTCTTTCAACCTTCTGATGATCCTAATAATCCTAAGTTGTGAGGATTGTCGGTTATGTTTGTGAATTGTCCTTGTACCAGACATGGCCGACCGTCCCTACTTCGCAGATGAACCCCGACGTACAAAAACAAGAAAGGATCAACTACAACTACCGCAAACAACACATAAACGAATTCTCATCTCTACATTTTCTGATAAACCCGAAAAAAACACACAAAAGAATTCTGATAACTACACAATGATGACCATCCAATGCAAAGAAACACACAAATCAACCTTCCACTCACAATAAAATATTGACCACAAGATAAAACTCTCAAGCATCACTACATAAAATGGCAACTCACTGTCTACAGGATGTAACACCCCAGTTGAAGGTCCCAGCAATTTCTCCGACGGCCGTTCTCAATGCTGTAATGTTGCCGGGGGTTGGTGGAAAAAGTCGAAGTCTCAAGCTGGGGGCACAAGATAAACTATTGAAGGAACGAACTTCCACAACTTGGATGAGTTTAATTGATGCTTTATTTCTTTCAGAGTTAGTCTTGCAGTTGGGGCAGCGATGTGACACTCTAACTCTAATTAATGGAGATCAAATGCCGAACCGACCGTCTAAGACAAACGGAGTTTCCCTTCTTCAGTGTACCTGACACACATAGCACACGCCCGGCTGAACTGATCGGCTCGGAAAAATCACTTGTATTTATATTGAAATAATCGGAAATCCACTAGACCACCGGGTTAAAACAAAAGATAAGTATTGGCGACTGTAAATCCAAAATGTCAAAGTAATTAAAGTTTGCTTCCTTTGATGTGTAAACATCCCGCAGACATCCCTTCTGCACACAGCCTCCAACGACGTATTTTCCAGGATTTTTTTTTTATCTTTTTATCTTAATAAAGCATCGTGTGAAGGCCGTCAGATGTTTTTATAGCCCTGACACTTTATCCGTAACCAGGCGTTTTTTATTGCCTGTAGAAAAGGAAAATTCTATTATCTTTTCTTTATTTTCTTAATGTGTGGTCAAGATACAGTAAAGACAGTTTTTGACTTGGTCATCTAAAATCTATTTCCTAAACGTTTATCTTTTATCACATCAAATCACTTAGTCAAATATTTATTGGAAGACTGGTAGGATTTAACAGTAATCTGATACCCTTTTCTCTTCCACAAATTTACTTATAAAAGAAAATGCGCTTATTTATTTATTTATTTTTCCTTTTCTTTTTCACTTAGCACTTTTGTTAAACGAAACACATGTTTTTAAACTATTTTTCTATTCTTAACCATTTTCTATTCATTATCTATTATAATAAAATACATATTTTACAAATCCACCTTAATATACACCTAGTTATCGTGTCACAAGGACAAGAAAAAAAAGGACAAAAGAAAAGATAGCAAGGCTGGGCTTCACACGTTTGAATAATCTTGTCAAATTATTGGCTGATACATTATCAACCTCTAATGACAACTGGATAAAACTTTCAACTCTGAATATAAGTACCTCAGAATATACCGTTTATACATGTAGAATACAATCGTATGACTTTATGTGAAACCAACACTGTCAACTTGTTTTACGCTTTTTGAATACTACTTCGTGTTCGACCATTGAATATGCACATATTTTTGACTATTCGTCGAATCTTAAAGTCCGATGCGTTTGAATAATTCCGATTTCGAATTATACGCCGATACATTATCAGCGTATAATGAGAACAGCGAAATTCCAAAGAACTCTACTCAATATCGAAACTACGAATTCTTTTAACATTTGATCATTTTTCCTGAAACAAGCTGCTGACAACTTCAAATATTTAAAATTCTAAAGAAATAATTTACTATGTTTTGTCTTGAATAACGTATATTATTTTCTCAGTATTATTATGTTAATTTAATGTGACCTGCTATGTAAGAAGAAAATAAACATACTTTCTCATATGGCTTTCACATAAGACATATAATGACAAAATTTTTTTTTTAATCATCTCACCCCAAGCAAGGCATTCCACTGCCACTATTGCGCATGGGGCTACATAGGGGAAGGTAAAGAGAAGGAGTGGTTAGACATAGGGAATGTCAGGAGGAAGGTGACAGATGAGTAAGGATAGCGAGGATGAGGGTTGGGCAGATGGGAAGAGTGTTTGATAGAATGGGAGCAGGTTAGTGTGTTAGGAGGTGTCTATTGACCTTACATTTAAACTCCTGGAGATTGTAGCCGTCGGGGAAGCAATCGTGTGGAAGAGAATTCCACAGTCGGGAAGTGCGAGGAAAGAAACTGTTGGAGTAGAAGTTACGGCTGCATTTTATCGGTTTCACTGTAAAAGGGTGGGATCTAGTTGCTAATCTAGTATCTCGTTCAAATTCGTATTTAGGGGGCACCAGTGATCTAAGTTCATCGGAGCAGAAGCCGTGAAAGTATTTATAGAAGAGACACAGGGAAGCCACGTCGCGCCGGTGGGAGAGAGACTGCAGGCGGTCTGCCAAGTCGGTATCTATCACATTACAACAATTATGGAAACATATTTCATTTCAGCTTACGATGATAAAATAGTAAAACAAAACGAAAACTACTATTTGGAAAAGCGACAACGTATACTTCAAGTGGAAAGGAAGTTACTGGTGAATATGAAATTAAAGATAACTCTTTTCTTCTTCAATCTTTAAAAAAACTTCTCAATCCAGTGTGAATTAAATTTTGACAAATAAGAAAAAGGATTGACCCTGTACTAAAAGAAAAGGACGAAATCAAATTTCGCGATACGATGCTAAATTAATTTTTTATCCAATGAAAGGAAGCAATCTGCAAAACTGAAAGAAAAGTTAACAATCCAGTGTGAAAAAGATTTGGTATAAAATGAAATTCGAATCAATCAGCCAGATAGATGGAAGCAGCAAGATCATACACCAGCAAGATGTGACAAAAGACACTGATCGGGACATAAGGTTCCATCACACATTCATTCTCATTCTCGTGAGATAATTTCATTTATCTCTTCTTTCTTCTCACAATTTTTGCAGTCAACAAAGATGACGACGACGATAAGAAGATACTTCAACTGACTACTAAAACCTAACATCCGATAAGTACAATTTTTTCGTATTGCTTTAACTTTCTTTTCACGTTCTCGCTGGCTATGAAAAAAGGAAAAAAAAAACAGACTTTATTAAACACATTCGCTCCTTACAGCTAGAACTCTGGATTCACTTAACTCCTTACTACACTTTCTCCTTGAACATTTAATTCCTACAAATTGATGTTATTCTGATTTGTTAATAAAATTCTCTTTTAAACATTCAAACGAAAATCAACCTTCTGATAATGATTCTTCAACCTTAAGTTATAGAGAGTTCAGTTAATAAATATAAATTTTAATTTTGAATAGTAATTTATTAAAAAAATGTATATAAAACAAACGACAATGTATGTAATGACAAATGTTTACAATGAACATAAAAGAAGAAAACATTTAAATTCCAAATATGTGTTTGTGGAATGCGTGTAGTAGAAGAAAAACATTACAGTGAAACTAGAATGAAACGCTCCACAGTTGGGGACAACTTTTTTTTTCACGATTACTTTACATCTTATAGCCGTTGTGAAACGAAGAGAATTACTGACATATCACTGCCTATTTATCAGCAAAATAAGCATATTCTAGCGACGATTTTTGTAAAGTAGGGTAACCCACAGTATTAATAATAATAATAATAATAATAATAATAATAATAATAATAATAATAATAATAATAATAATAAACAAATCTCAATGAAGCAATATATGCATCAGCAATAGCAGCAACAAAAAAAATTGAACATCAAATTAAAAACAAGACAGTCTCGCAGACATGAAGATCCACCTTGGAAAAGAAAAATAGAAAAAGAAATCGAACAACTTAGAAGTGAACTATCAGTACTGGATGAACTGAGTAGAGGAATAAATGTAAGAACTAGGAAAAGCAGAAGAGTCGAAAGAAAATACAACATTGAAAATGGAAATGAAGTCTTATCAACTAAAGAAAAACTAAAGCAAAAAATACAACTGAAGGCTCAAAGAATAAGACGCTATGAGAAAAGATCAAGATTTTACAGACAAAACAAGATTTTTCAAACCGATGCAAAGAAATTTTACAGAGAAATAGGTAAAAAAAGAAGTGAAGTGACAGTCCCCCACCACCACCACCAGAATGGAAGAAGTTACACAGTTCTGGGGAAAAATATTTGCTTGCCCTAAAGAACATAACAAAGAAGTAGATTGGATTGCACAAGAGATAGAAGGAATCAAAAATAAACCAGAACAGACATGGGCTGGAATTACAGAAGAGGATGTTAAATTTGCACTAAAAAAGCACACAATTGGAAATTCCCAGGTATAGATAAAATTCCTAACTTTTGGTTATATTATTTAAATACAGCACATAAAAAACTAGCCAAAGAACTTCAAGAAATGGTTGACGATCCCACTAAAATTCCTGCATGGATGACCAAAGGAATTACATTTCTTCTACCCAAGAATGGTGACACAAATAACCCGAAAAACTACAGACCAATTACATGCCTTCCGACAACATATAGACTATTAACATCTATTTTAACAAAACAGACATATTTATTCTTAGAAAGAAATGACATGATATCGCTTGAACAAAAAGGGCGCAAACGTGGCTGTTATGGTTGTAAAGACCAATTGCTTATTAATAAAATGATCCTGGAAAACTGCTACGGTACAAATAAAAATCTTAGTACTGCCTGGATAGATTATCGTAAGGCATTCGATAGTGTGCCACATTCCTGGATTTTAAAGACTTTAAATATATACAAAATATCACCCGTCATCATCAATTTCATCAAACAGTGCATGTCTATATGGAAAACAACCCTTTACCTCAATCATATAAATGAAACCTATAAGTCTGATGAAATAAACATCAAAAGAGGTATATTTCAAGGTGATTCTTTGTCTCCATTACTATTCTGCATATCATTAATAGCACTAACCAGTCAACTTAGTAAGACAGAATGTGGTTATAAAATAGGCCAAAAGAAAATAAGCCATCTAAATAAACCATCTATTTTACATGGATGACTTAAAGTTATATGCTAAGAATGATAATGAGCTGGAAGGTCTTCTGCAAACTGTAAAATGCTTCAGCGAAGACATTGGAATGAAATTCAATTTGAATAAATGTGCTAAAGATACAGTTTTACGTGGATCAATACAAGAAACATCCTCAATTAGCTTAGACCCTGCTGTAACAATAAAAGAATTGAAACCAGAAGAAGCTTATAAATACCTAGGTGTAAATGAGTGTGAAAACATTCACCATAAAAAAATGAAAGAAATAGTGCGTAAAAAGTACTATATAAGGCTACGAATGATTTTAAAAACTGAATTGAATTCTCAGAACAGAATTATGGACATTAATAGCCTCGCAATCCCGGTTTTCTCATGGAAAATCTGTAAACAAACACTGGTATGAACATCACCCAGCACCGGTCACAGAAATAGAAGATGTAACCATTCTATGGGATTACACCAACTGCACAGACAGAAAATTTGAAGAACTGTCAAAATATAAAGACCTGGAAATTGAAATAGAAAAAGTGTGGAAATTGAAAACAAGAGTTGTGCCAGTGATAGTAGGTGCACTTGGAATGATAAAAAATGGAACAAAACAACACATTGAAATAATCCTTGGAAATCCCAGCTTAAGAGATATACAAAAAATTGTCTTATTAAGTACAGCCCACACACTAAGGAAAATTTTATCTATGTAACGCTAGGGATGATAGGGAAGATAGAAAAACATGAAATGTGGCCATAACAACACGCCACGACCTGCCTTAGGTCTCCCCGCAGACTTGGTTGGTAGTGAGACCAAAGCAGAAATAGAAATATTATGAAAACTGACATAATAATAATAATAATAAAGTTTTTTCACTAGAAACTTTCAGGCAAATATTATACATAATAATATGGATCCAAAATGCAGGTTTTGTGATAAACACCAAGAAACAATTGACCATCTAATCTCAGGCTGTTCTGTACTTGCCCCAAATGAATATAAAAATCGCTACGATAGAGTTGGGCAATATTTACATTGGACAAAGAGAAAACTTGTCTATTAATTGATATGGCTTGTCCAGCGGATTGTAACATAGCAATCAAGGAATTTGAAAAACTGTCAAAATATAAAGACCTGGAAATTGAAATAGAAAAAGTGTGGAAATTGAAAACAAGAGTTGTGCCAGTGATAGTAGGTGCACTTGGAATGATAAAAAATGGAACAAAACAACACATTGAAATAATCCTTGGAAATCCCAGCTTAAGAGATATACAAAAAATTGTCTTATTAAGTACAGCCCACACACTAAGGAAAATTTTATCTATGTAACGCTAGGGATGATAGGGAAGATAGAAAAACATGAAATGTGGCCATAACAACACGCCACGACCTGCCTTAGGTCTCCCCGCAGACTTGGTTGGTAGTGAGACCAAAGCAGAAATAGAAATATTATGAAAACTGACATAATAATAATAATAATAAAGTTTTTTCACTAGAAACTTTCAGGCAAATATTATACATAATAATATGGATCCAAAATGCAGGTTTTGTGATAAACACCAAGAAACAATTGACCATCTAATCTCAGGCTGTTCTGTACTTGCCCCAAATGAATATAAAAATCGCTACGATAGAGTTGGGCAATATTTACATTGGACAAAGAGAAAACTTGTCTATTAATTGATATGGCTTGTCCAGCGGATTGTAACATAGCAATCAAGGAATTTGAAAAACTGTCAAAATATAAAGACCTGGAAATTGAAATAGAAAAAATGTGGAAATTGAAAACAAGAGTTGTGCCAGTGATAGTAGGTGCACTTGGAATGATAAAAAATGGAACAAAACAACACATTGAAATAATCCTTGGAAATCCCAGCTTAAGAGATATACAAAAAATTGTCTTATTAAGTACAGCCCACACACTAAGGAAAATTTTATCTATGTAACGCTAGGGATGATAGGGAAGATAGAAAAACATGAAATGTGGCCATAACAACACGCCACGACCTGCCTTAGGTCTCCCCGCAGACTTGGTTGGTAGTGAGACCAAAGCAGAAATAGAAATATTATGAAAACTGACATAATAATAATAATAATAATAAAGTTTTTTCACTAGAAACTTTCAGGCAAATATTATACATAATAATATGGATCCAAAATGCAGGTTTTGTGATAAACACCAAGAAACAATTGACCATCTAATCTCAGGCTGTTCTGTACTTGCCCCAAATGAATATAAAAATCGCTACGATAGAGTTGGGCAATATTTACATTGGACAAAGAGAAAACTTGTCTATTAATTGATATGGCTTGTCCAGCGGATTGTAACATAGCAATCAAGGAATTTGAAAAACTGTCAAAATATAAAGACCTGGAAATTGAAATAGAAAAAATGTGGAAATTGAAAACAAGAGTTGTGCCAGTGATAGTAGGTGCACTTGGAATGATAAAAAATGGAACAAAACAACACATTGAAAGAATCCCTGGAAACCCCAGCTTAAGAGACATACAAAAAATTGTCTTATTAAGTACAGCCCACACACTAAGGAAAACTTTATCTATGTAATGCTGAGGATGATAGGGAAGATAGAAAAACATGAAATGGAGCCATAACAACACGCCACTACCTGCCTTAGGTCTCCCCGCAGACTTGGTTGGTAGTGAAACCAAAGCAGAAATCGAAATATGATGAAAAATGACATAATAATAAAATTGTCTTGCTCAGTACACCTCACACACTAAGGAGAACTTTGTCTATGTAACGCTAGGGATGATGGGGAAGATAGAAAAAACATGAAATTGAGCCATAACAACACGCTACGTCCTGCCTTAGGTCGTCCCGTTGGTAGTGCGACCATAGCAGAAATCGAAATATGATGAAAATTGACATGATAATAATAATACATGTGAAAAGAAACTGAAATAAAATTAGATTTTCTAAACTCGAGAAATCCTAAGAGTGTTGGATGTTTACCAAACCTGATGCTACATTTGTTTCTGACACTCAAATTTGAAAGAGAGAAAAAGGTATGAAAAAAATCAGCAGAATCTTAAAAGAAGGAAGATGAAATGGAGAGGAAACGTACTGCACATGCGCACACACAGTGAAGGAAGAAAAGTCAATGCATAACAATGAAAATGTGCATAAAGACGGGTATCGACTTCAGACAAACAGACAGATTTTAGACAGAATTTTACTTATCTAGCTAAATATGAAGAACAAGGTTTTCTAAAAATGTGTTTAATAAAAAAGAAAACTTTAGAAAATAACTAGCAGTATCGCCCGGCGTTGCCCGGATGTAATGAAAGCTTTAAAACTAATCCATGGTCCTGTAGCCCAGACTCTTTGGACGTTGACTCGTAAGA
Source organism: Ascarosepion bandense (assembly GCA_037127315.1). Classification (NCBI taxonomy): domain Eukaryota; kingdom Metazoa; phylum Mollusca; class Cephalopoda; order Sepiida; family Sepiidae; genus Ascarosepion; species Ascarosepion bandense. The sequence goes on along the minus strand of JBBBDQ010002389.1, from coordinate 15,117 downwards.
CTAAAAAGCAATAGTTGTTTCCAGTTAAAGCGAAAACGTAGACTGAAAAATAAATGAATGGATGTAAGTCAAATTTTGATTTCCTCGTATCGATATCAAATTTTCTGCACTATTTAAGAACTGCAACCTTGAAACTTCTGAATATCGTATCTGATGTCTTTATCTATGAATGTATCAAATTTGATTAAAATCAGACCACTCCTTCTATAACCCGATTTTTTCGATTATCGATTTTCGATATTTTATCGGGGGTACCTCGACACAAAACCTAGCTAAGACCACTGGCAGACGCTTATAGTACAACTGTGTAAATCTTCAAGAAAATCGGTTCAGCCGTTTCGGAGTCGATAGGTAACGGACACACACACACACACACACACACACACACACAGACAAAGTTCCATTTATAAATATGTTTAGATTACATTAATTTGTGAATTTATCTAAGTTTCATTAAAATCCAACAATTATCAAATTTTTACAAGTGTTTCCAAATCAGTATGTTTGTCACCGCGAATACACGCTTAAATTTCCTGTACTAATTTATGATATTATGTTGACGCTAGAAAAACAAAATCTTCAACCAAAATTTAGAAGGTTTTAAAGAGGATTAAAAAATAATTTTTTCATAAAAAATCCTTTGGTCATTTCTCTTTATAAAACAGTTTTTTGACGATAAAATATTACTTTTTATTCCGTATTAGTCATTTTTCATCATGCATTCACGCCCTTTTTCTTCGAATAAATACATTTCCTTTTCTTTTGTAAAAACTTAAAATAAGTACATTATTGGATAATGAAAATGCGTTCTTTCCAGTAATATTCCTTTTTTTTTTTTTCTTTAAATCTTATTTGCGTCTTCATTTTTATTATAAAGTCGTTATTTTTCGACTTAATTATTATTTCCTCTAATGTTATGGGCAATTGTTTTACGGTATTGTATAATAAATTATTGATTTCATTTTTGGCTCTTATCGCAGTAATTACTGTGTCCTCGTGTGATTCTCATAATTTTGGTATTAGTCTAGATAATCTCTCTCATGTTATTTAATTTTGGGGGTGGTAGAAACACCATTTTATAATTATAGTTTACTAGGATAGTTCCCCAGTCCTGAAGTTTGTTCGCTGTATACGAGGGAACACACATTTTTTTATCAATACATGGACAAAAACGGACGATGGTTTGTCTGTAATATGAATTCACCACCATGTATAAATTTAGCAAAAATGGTCAGTGCTTCCTTTTTTGTATCTAGTTGTAGCTTTTTTCAGTTGCTATTAATGATCTTGAAGCAAGAGATATTGGTTTCGTTTCTCCGTCCTCATATTTGTGTAGTATCACTGCTCCAATACTCGAATCACTTGCATCTGATTCAACCACAATCTTTAATTTAAAGTCAAAATGAGCTTGTGACAAGTCCAACGTTAAGTCTGTCTTAATCTCTTCGAAAGCTTTTTGACATTTATCTGACCAATTCCATTTAATATCTTTCTTTAGCAGGTTATTCACGGATGCCCTTAATTCATGCATGTTTGGTATATATATACATGATAGTAATTAGCAAACTCTAAAAATGCTTGTGACTTTGTTACATTAATTGGGGCGGGCGTGTCCTTTATTGCGCTCATCCTTGAAGGATTCGGTTGTCTAGCTTTCATATCGAAAATTTATCCTAAATATTTAATTCTGAATACGAACAATGCATTTTTTCCTTCAGTCAGTCAGTTAAGTGCCATACGTGAAACACGCTTGGGCGATCATGTCTCTAAAGAGACATGACTGACTGGGCAGAAGATTATCCCGCAGTAGGTTGCCATTGCTTTCTGCGGTAGATTGGTTGCCAGCCAAGGCTATAGAACCCAATCTGTCCTATTATTTGACTTGTATTTAGAGGAGGAAGAGATGTATTATATTATTAAGTATTAATTAGTGGGGGATCAGTTTTCTATTGTCTTTAAGTAGTAAATTGATCCCCCACTTTTTTGCCCAGCAGGAGCTTTACTTATATTTCCAACTATTATCTTCATTCAGTTAGTTAAGTGCCATACGTGAAACACGCTTGGGCGATCATGTCTCTAAAGAGACATGACTGACTGGGCAGAAGATTATCCCGCAGTAGGTTGCCATTGCTTTCTGCGGTAGATTGGTTGCCAGCCAAGGCTATAGAACCCAATCTGCCCTGTTATTTAACCCATAACTGGAAGGAAGAAACGGATTAATACCTTTCGTAAGGGTATTTGCGCCTAAGTGAATGCAATGAATTCAACTGGAATTTGAACTCGGTTCCTCGATTTCTCGTTCCGAGCCGTTATCCACTGCACCACAACGCACATTTTTCCTTCACTAATCTTAAAATGGTACTCTTTAATTTTCTCAAATACTTATTTTACATCTTCTGTATGTTGCTTTCGGGTTTCACTTTTAATAAGTGTATCATCTAAATTATCCGGCAAGCATCGTATCCATAATCTGTTGGAATATGCTTGATGCTACCTTTATACCGAAAAGAAGCCGGTTAAATTTGTATAGTCCTCTTTGAGAATTAACTGGTAATACTTTTGAGCACTCTTCGGCTACTAGTACTTGTAGACAAGCGTCTGACAGGTGAAAGAAGAAAATAAATCAATCTGCAACTATGAAAATGTGCATGTATTGTAGACAGATAGATATGAGTTTACTTAGATAGATAGATAGATAGATAGATAGATAGATAGATAGATAGATATGAACAGAATGAGATAAGATAGAATAGAATGAGATAGATAGATAGATAGATAGATAGATAGATAGATAGATAGATAATGAACATGAAGAATAGATAGATAGATAGATAGATAGATAGATAGATAGATAGATAGATAATGAACAGAACTAGATAGATAGATAGATAGATAGATAGATAGATAGATAGATAGAATAGAATTAGATAGATAGATAGATAGATAGATAGATAGATAGATAGATAGATAGATAGATAGAATAGAATGATAGATAGATAGATAGATAGATAGATAGATAGATAGATAGATAGATAGATAGATAGATAGATAATGAACAGAATGAGATAGATAGATAGATAGATAGATAGATAGATAGATAGATAGATAGATAGATGAAGAACAGAATTAGATAGATAGATAGATAGATAGATAGATAGATAGATAGATAGATCAAGATTTTCTAAAAATGTGTTTTTTTAAAAAGGAAAACTTTAGAAAATAATTACACTAATTTTTGAATTTCTATAAGTTTCGTTAAATTTCAATAATAATCAAATGTTTGCAAATATTTCCTATTCAATATGTTTGTCACCACAGAAAGACACTTAAATTTCACTTATTAATTTATATTATGTTGACGCCAGAAAAACAACATTTTAAATCAGAATGTCGAAGGTTTTAAAAAGGACTGAGAAAGTATTTTTCCATAAAATATCCTTTGTTCATTTCTCTTGATAAATCAAAGTTTTTTTTTTACGATAAACCTTTTCATTTCATTATGTATTAGTCATTTTTCATCATGCATTCACACTCCCTTTTTCTTCGAATAAAGATACATTTCCTGTTATTTTGTACAAAGTAAAAATAAATTATATCTTCTCTTTTTCTGCTCTCCTTGTCTGACAAAGTTTATACATTTGAGGTCAGTTAACTTTGGTTACTTAAAAGTGAAACAAACGAAGGATAGATGTTAGCAGACATAAAAATATATATATATATATATATTTTTTTTTTATTGAATTTGCATTTCAGAATACACTGGTGTTAGTTGAATAAATAAATAGATAGATAAACACAAAATGTTCTCTTTTAGAGTAAAAATAAACAAATAAAACAAACCTATCAAAACACATATGGGCCCAAAAAGACAACAATATTCCACCAAAATCAAATGGGAAATTATAAAAAAGAAAGCCCAATATGTTCTTAACACAACACAATTGTAAAACCTTGTTTCGAAGTACAAACTTTTAAACCTTGAAAACTGAAATAATAGCTAATTGTAGTCATATAAATAAATTCCATTTCGTTGTAATCCGTCAAACAAGGATTTGTAGTGTAGCGTTTGATACATTCACACCCACACACACATGGTCATTCACCGTTCACGTGATAACCCTAGTTTTACCGCGCTAACGGCATGCCGATATAAACCGGGAGCGTCACATGTTAAGGAGTTAGGGGTTTCGTCCTGGACGAAAAGCAGACATGTTTATTACGTAACTCACACATACAATTAGTGGCGTAAATGCTTATTTCTCACCAGCATGCACACACAACGCTAAAAAAAAACTCCATTTGGAAACAGACATTAACAGTATGTACATTAACTTTATTCAAACTGAACTTGATTCAATTTAATCTTCTATCGAACATTTACGTTTCTCTCCAGACAAAAGGAAATAACTTTTCTTTCCTTATTTGATTTGCATGCTTTCAACTCTATGTAACCTTTGTTAATATATTGTTGTTCTGGTTACTTTCGCCTTTTCGTGTTTCCTTATTTCCTGTGTTATTTCATGCTCCAAGTTACGCCAAGTCGACTCGTAAATATAAATTAGTAATGGACGCTTCGTCCTCTACAGTAGCATTCTGAGTGTCTGGATTCTAAATATTTCACAACAACAATACATCTTTTAAATGAAATATAGAAGATTATTTTCTGGGGGAAAATAGAAGCTGAACGTCAGATTTATATATTGTTTTCAGAAATATAGAATAACAATAAAATGTTTAATTTTCCTGTGTTTTGTTAAGTCACATATACTAGAAATAACATTTCAAACCTTTTTTCTTTTCTGCCCTCGACTGCCTAATTATCCTATAGCGGGTATATCTTATTTATTCTTTTTCTGTTAGTTGTCGGATTCCGTTCTAGTCAAGGGTAGTAGTATACCGTTGCAGGTTAACGGAATTTGGCCTTGTGGTAGATAGCCCACTATAAGTCAAAAATGATTATAAAATCAAGAAAAGCAATTTGAGTAAAAAATAACACACACACACACACACACACACACACACACACATATATATATATATATATATATATATATATATATATATCAATTAATGTTTTACAGTTAAAGCAATACTTGAATATAAAGGTCCAACGGAGGTTAGAATGTTCATGGCAAATAATGAGCTGAAAGAGATAAAAGGCTTAGGAATGTGGGGAACAGAGGCATGTGAGGAATGTCTTAGAAGTAGTCGCTCCTGGGGTCAGTAAGACAGTGAAGAAGTGATGCGAGGTGAAGGGAGGCGAATGTAGTAGCCGCTCGACTTAAGTCAAGGGGATATTAATTACATTCTTCTCCTTAGTCTCTGCGTCAGTCTGTCTGTCTGTCTTGTCTGTATCCGCTTTTTATATCTGCCTTTTTGGATCAAAATAGCTTGTTTGGAATTTCATACTTGTATTTGAGTCTGGGCTTCCCATTGGCTGGTAAATAAAATTCGCGTAGGCTCGCGTAATGAAAATTTGATATTTGATTAATTTTTATTTTTCAACCGGAACATCTGCGCGAATACACCTGCACAGAGACGACCTTTGTTTATTTGCTTTCTGGTCGTTATAGAGCAAACATCCGGTCTCTCGCTTTTGATCAGTATCACCACAATCCCCCTATGTACTTATTTAATTTTCACAAAGTCATGTGATCCCAGCAACACGATTGCTTTAATTACATCAAAACAAGCTTGACAGTGTTTGTTCTGTGGTGATCCGTGTTCAAACTGGAGTGTCGGCAATAACTCTTTATTCATATATGACACATGCCTTTTGGGATGACTTACTCTGGAGTCTATATTTCTTCAGCTTGGGTTCAATACTGAAAAATTCTGTAGCTGTCCTTTTTCTCTCAACATAAAACAATTTCTGATGGCGTGGGTACGTCAAACCTGTCATACAATATTTTTATATGTACCTCTTTTCAGAGTCTTTCTAAATCAGTGAATTTTCGTTTTATATGATTAAGGTGTCGTTTCTGCTCTCACATTTATCTCTGTCCTTTGTATGTCACTTCGCCGATCTGTTTTTTATAATGCCATATTGCCAGAATTCTTTTCCACGTTGGTACATTTTAAGAAACACTTTATCTCCAGGTTGGAAGTATTTACTTATATTCTTATTTTTTATGATCTCACCTTACGTTCTGGTTGTAATCTTAGTGGCGAACATCAATTCTGCGGGCGACATTGCAGACACAGTGTTCACTTATGCTGTTATTCTGAAAACACTCAGAAATTGTTGTAGCATCACTTAATCTAACTCCTCTCTTTCCAACTTTCTTTTAGTGACTTTTAAACGTATCGACAAACAGCTCGACATGTCCGTTTGATCTCGGGTGATAAGGAGGGTCAAGCAACCCATGAATTTTGGCTAACCCTTCAGTTGACCACTCACTTTTATAAGCCTCAAAAATTTATGAAACTGATCAGTCTTTCATTTTGATAAGATGTGATCTTCATCCCCTTTTCCTCTGAGTTTTCTTTTTCATTTAGCTTTTTAGATGAGGACGGACCGAAAATATTAAAGTCCAAAGTAGAAGTTGCAATGGTCAAACTGAATAGAAACAAATCAGCTGGACCAGACGGCATTGTAATAGAGCTGCTGATAGCCCTGAAATAAATTGGCATAGATAAATTGCAGAAATGATAAATTAAATTTATAATAATAGTGTAATATCAGACGACCTAAGCAAGTGGGGTGCGAACGTGTGTGAACTCCACCAAACAATCAGTTTTATGAGCCACATTACAAAACTGATCGTCCGAATCCTGATGAATAGAGTGAGAAACAGAATCTGACCAGAGATAGGACAAGAACAGTGCGGGTTAGTCAAAGACACTGGAACAAGGAATGCCATATTTATGATTAGGATGCTCTCTGAAAGAGCAATACAAGTGAAGAAGGACTTGTACCTATGTTTTATCGATTATTGCAAAGGCGTTCGACAAAATACGCCACAAAGAATTGATGGAGATACTCAGCAGCCTCAAAATATTTGGGAAAAGCATACAAGTAATTAAGAATCTCTACTGACAGCAAACAGCTTGCATATGGACAGGCAACGAATTCAGCAGATATACAAAAATAGAAAGGAGCGTAAGACAAGGATGCGTCTTTCCACCGGATCTATTCAACTTGTACAGCAAGGCTATATAGAGGACCCTAGATGTTAGCCAGGATTTGTCATCGGAGGACACAATTTGAACAACATAAGGAACACAGATGATAAAGTGCTGATAGCAGACACGTAAAGGAAACTACAAGATCTCCTATAGAAGGTAGCTGAAGGGAGTGACAAGAAAGGACTACAAAAAAACTGCAAGAAAACAGAATGCATGTCCATCAGCAAAAAGAGCAACCCAAAATGCTAAATACAGGCGGGCGATACTAAAATCAAGCAGGTACAAAAATTTAAATAACTTGGAAGTGTTCTAACAGAAGACAGAAAGTGTGATACAGAGATCCGAAGGCGAATTGGCATACGGAAGGACGCGTTCCAGAAGTTAAGTAGAGTATTAAGAGACAGGAAAATTTCACTAGAAACAAAAACAAAAAAAAGGGTACTGGATGTTATATCAGTTTGTGGGGGCTTCATACTGCACGGTTAATTTGGAATAATTTCTCTGTTGGATTTCACCTGACACAAGGCCACTTCCAAAAGGAACTTCCTACCCAAATCCTTGCAAACCACCATTATTTTTATAAGCATTGAAAATTCATCATTAAACAAGCAAAGAGAAAGTGAAATAAAGCTGACAAAACATTAATTTACAATGATACAGTGTATAAAGAAATATTTAGCAAGAATATATAAATTACATAGATGTTGAATAATATGTGAAATTGGTTGTTTGAAATTGTCTCCCATAGACTGTATGAGAATTACTGTTATGGAATTTTAACACAAGTTTGAATGTTCATTGCTGTTGAAATAATTCTCAGCGTGTTAAGAAAATTATGTAGAAAAATTGTCGCTAAAAAGATTTGTTCAGATCTGAGAGTTCATGAATAATGTTCATGGTGTAGTTCTGTAGAGTTTGAATATCAGAGTGAGTTGAACTTTTAGTCTTGTTGAGTTTTGATATGATGTGCGCTTAAGAAATGTCAGCACCAACTATAATATTTTGCACATGTAATAAAAGAAATAAAAGTCATCTAATTTCGTCCTGCGATTAGTGCGTGTGTGTGAGAGAATTAAATAAGATTGAAAAACGTGACCCCGCGATAGCATGGCGCTACTGAAACTACTGTCTGCCTTGCTTGGTATTCGAACTGGAACTGCTGCTAACTGCATTATTTAGCTGTCCCTCCCAGTAAGGGCAACATATGACACATGGCCAGTTTAAACTGGGCCTTCCGGGCTATATGGCCCGGCCAAAAAATGTCTGTCTATTATTCCCCAGTCGTGCTTCTACCCTTCGGCGGAACCACGACCGGGTCATTGCTCTCTGGTTCCGAGCAGAGAGCGCCCTCCACCCGAAGGCAGAGAGCCGACAGTGTCATAGCAGCAGCAGTAAACTGCTGGTAACTGCTGTGTGTAGCACGTGTGTCTCTGCTATTTATACATCCGGAGAAAAAGCGAGAAAGCAAGATTATCACGTGATGATCGCGTGTGTGTATGTACATGTGTGAATGCGGATGTGGATAAGCTGTATGGAAATACACGTGATTCCACAAGTTCTTCAATATGGCAGTGAATGCTGGACAATATTAAGGAAAAACTTGAAGCAATTGAAATGTGGTTCTGCAGAAGGATGCTACAGATATCATGGATCGAGCATGTGAGCAATGATGAGGTTTTGGAAAAGATGGAAACGAAAATGAAATTATTACTAGGCATCAGGAAGAGACAGCTGAAGTTCCTGGGACATGCAATGAGGAAGGAGGGCTTGGAGAACCTGATACTAACAGTTCAGATAGAGGGGAAAAGAGACAGAGAAAAGCAACGGACAACATATTTGAAGGACCTAATCAGGTGGATGACAGAACGAAGGTTTCGTGATGTAACAGGAGAAAGCGTGCAAAGAGCCACCAGGGATATGAACACATGGAAAGTCATGATCGTCTACGTCCTAAAAAAACAAGGCATATAGAAAACGTAGACAAAGACCAATTTGAAAGAAAGAAAAAAAAACAAAATAAAACAACCAGATAGACAGAAACAGATATGTTGTTAGGAATATTTTCATATCTGAAGGAATACATGAATTAAAAATAATGTCCCCAACTTGATATGTAGGAATACATAGTCAGTGATTTTTTTTTTTTTTTTAAGCGTTTCACCCCGAGCAAGGCATGTCGCTGCCACTACTGTGCAGGGGGCTACGTAGAGTGGAGAAAGGCTGGTTAAATATAGGAAATAACAGAGGGTGGGTGATAGGCGGGTGAGGATACCGAGAATGAGGGTTGGGTAGATGAGAGTGTTGTGAGAATAGTTGGGAGTTAGTGTGATAGGAGGTGTCTATTGACCCTACATTTAAACACCTGGAGATTGTAACTGTCGGGAAAGCAGACTTGTGGAAGGGAGTTCCACAGGCGGGAAGCGCGAGAAAAGAAGCTGTTGGAGTAGAATTTACGGTTACATCTTATTTGTTTAACTGTAAAAGGGTGGGACCTAGTTGCTAATCTAGTATCTCGTGTAAATTCGTGCTTAGGCGGCACCAGTGATCTAAGCTCATCGGAGCAGAAGCCATGAAAGTACTTGTAGAAGAGGCACAGGGAAGCTACATCACGCCGGTGTGAGAGCGGCTGCAGCCGGTCTGCCAAGTCAGTATCAACCACGTTACAGATCCTCCTTTGTATTTTGTCAAGAAGCCCAAGGAGAGCAGCAGGGACACCCGACCAGATATGGCAGCAATATTCAATACACGGGCGGATGGTAGATTTGTATATGTGCAGAATAGTTTCAGGTGGGAAAAATTTCCGGGCCCTGCACAGAGAGCCGACTTTCATAGCAGCAGATTTGGCAATGGATTCAATATAGTCATTCCATTTGAGGTCCGCCGAGAGTGTAAGGCCAAGGAGGCGTAGTATTTTACTCTCTGGGAGGCTAGCCTGTCCCATGCTAATGGGAGGTAGATGCGATTGTCTATGGTGGTTAGTTGATAACAGCTTTGTTTTCGAGGCATTGAAATTTACCAACCATTCCCTACCCCAGGTCACTACGGATTGGAGGTCCCTTTCCAGTGCGGCAGCGAGGTTCACTTTGTCGTCCAGACCTGGTTTCTGATCGATGCGGGAGTAGATTGTTGTGTCGTCGGCATACATGCCAACTTGGGATCTAATGGTGTCGGGGAGATCATTAATGTAGATCAGAAATAGCGTGGGACCTAGGATAGAACCTTAGTGAAAGAATTGGTCAGTAATTTTCTCCAATCTACTGAGACAATCAGCATCAAATTTTCAGAAACCAAATTTCTGTCAGAGATGTATGCAGAGAGCTGAAAAGACGGCAAGAATAGAGTAGAACTACACTACTATAAATAAAAAGTTTTTCCTTTTAATTTAATGAAGTAATGTTATGGTTTATAAAATGGCGAGTGTTCAAAAAATAGAAAAAGGTAGACACACTGACGCCAAGAATTCAAAATTGGGCGGTAAAATAAGGAACCGTTTCTTTTTGTAGGAGTAGGAGTAAGAGTAGGAGTAAGAAGTAGGAGTTAAGGACAGTAGTTTTGTGTAGGAGATTTGAAAAGAGGAAGAGGCTAGTCAGTTGACCACTAGAGTCCAGAAGGGATAGGCTCATTTACTACTAGCATCCCACAGTGAAGAGAATTTAGCTAGTCTGCTCCTGTATCCACACAAAATTTAAAGGTTGTAAGTTGATGTAAAAACCTAAAGTTTTATACCAAAAATAAACATCATTAATTCAAGTTTGTGTTATCTTCTAATTACACCAAAACGAAGCAACACAATAATAACATACACGTATTTGGGCATTTGTGTGTAAGTGAATTCCTTACATTCACTTACGCACAAATACCCTTGGGGAAGGTATTACTCCATCTCTTCTTTCCAGTTATGGGTTAAATAATAATACAGATTGGGTTCTATAGCCTTGGTTAGCAACCAGTCTACCGCAGAAATCAATGGCAACCTACTGCGGGATAATCTTCTGCCCAGTCAGTCATGTTTCGAAAGAGACATGATCGCCCAAAGCGTGTATCACGTATGGCACTTAACTGACTGAATGAAGATAATAGTTGGAAATATAAGTAAAGCTTCTACTGGGCAAAAAGTGGGGGATCAGTTTTCTATTGTTATTAAGTAATAAACTGATCCCCCACTAATTACTACTTATTAATACAATCTGCCTCTCCTACCTTCAGCTATAGCTTAAAGAACATGATAGAAAATCTTCTGCCCAGTCAGTCATGTCCCTTTCGAGACATGATTGCCCAAAGCGTGTATCACGTATGGCACTTAACTGACTGAATGAAGATAATAGTTGGAAATATAAGTAAAGCTTCTACTGGGCAAAAAGTGGGGGATCAGTTTTCTATTGTTATTAAGTAATAAACTGATCCCCCACTAATTACTACTTATTAATACAATCTGCCTCTCCTACCTTCAGCTATAGCTTAAAGAACATGATAGAAAATCTTCTGCCCAGTCAGTCATGTCCCTTTCGAGACATGATTGCCCAAAGCGTGTATCACGTATGGCACTTAACTGACTGAATGAAGATAATAGTTGGAAATATAAGTAAAGCTTCTACTGGGCAAAAAGTGGGGGATCAGTTTTCTATTGTTATTAAGTAATAAACTGATCCCCCACTAATTACTACTTATTAATACAATCTGCCTCTCCTACCTTCAGCTATAGCTTAAAGAACATGATAGAAAATCTTCTGCCCAGTCAGTCATGTCCCTTTCGAGACATGATTGCCCAAAGCGTGTATCACGTATGGCACTTAACTGACTGAATGAAGATAATAGTTGGAAATATAAGTAAAGCTTCTACTGGGCAAAAAGTGGGGGATCAGTTTTCTATTATTATTAAGTAATAAACTGATCCCCCACTAATTACTACTTATTAATACAATCTGCCTCTCCTACCTTCAGCTATAGCTTAAAGAACATGATAGAAAATCTTCTGCCCAGTCAGTCATGTTTCGAAAGAGACATGATCGCCCAAAGCGTGTATCACGTATGGTACTTAACTGAATGAACATACTTATAATCAAACTCATTCCTAAGTTGTGTATACGATAGTGATAAAATGATGACAGCTACTTGAGTTTGCTCCTCTCCTCCTCTTTCTCCTCAGAGAAATCTTGGCCCCCTAAGTGCCACTCGACACTTTCAGTGTTTCACAAAATTCACTGTTCCCAAAGTTTTGGCCTAAATTTCGATCGAAAGAGAAAAAAAGAAAAACACGTTGGCGGACACGTTTGTAGACAAAAAAAAAATTATTTTCACTACTAGTTTTATCCATTTCGTCAAAATTTTTTCTAGGTTTTATAAGTCTAATGTAATATTTGAAACCACAAGGGATAGGGAGACGTGGAGATCCATGATCGCCTACGTCCTGAAGGGACAGGGCACATAGAAGAAGAAGAAGAATATTTGAAAATGAATAAATTGAATTAATTTAGTTTAATATTCCACTCATATTTTTAACATGTTTTATAATTTTATTTGTATATTTATTTATTTATTTATTGAACTGGACACCTTACTTTTTAACACAACTTCTTAATTTTAAAAGAAATAAATTTACTTCCTTTTCCTACGAACCTGATCTAAAACCTAATTTCTGACTGAAGACCTTTACTTACCACTTAACCCACTCAATTTTGCAGAGAAATAAATTTACTTTCTTTTCGCACCAGTTTCATATGCTATTGTAATATTTTTGGTATCTTTGTGGGTATAATTGACAAAGAAGTGGATACAAATATTAGCGTTGAGAGGAATATTTTATTTTCTTATTTTTACATACTTTCGTGTTAAGTGTCTGCTAGCAAGAGAACACATGTTGCCTGCTTAGAAGCCAGAAAGGAACTGACCAATCCTTTAGGTCAAGCATGGGTCAGGGAGATAGAGAGAGTAGGGGAAAGAGAAATAGTAGCAGAGAAAGAAAAGGGAATAGATTTGGGTATCTTAGTTCTTGGGAGTTATTTAGAGACAGAGAGGGTAAAAGAAACAATGTATTCTCTGCATGGTAGTAGTATCTGACCTGAGGTCATTTTGGTCCATTCCTACACTATGATCTACGACTTATTTATAGGATTAGAAATCTGTTACGCGTTCAAATCTTGCCGTGGTCTAGCAGTTGTAATGAAAAGTAGTTGCTATTTGTAATAACATTCAGTTCTTAACATTTTCAAAATAAGAAAATTCAACATATACAATGAAAATAACACTGACATCTCATTTCATCTGATATGTTTACTAAAATCACACAAAAATATCTTGAAATACTAAAGAGTAAATTTGTTCAACAAAATCATCATTGGCTTCAACCACAGCCTCCAGATGACTTTGGAATTTCTGGCATCTGTTCTGGACGGTCTCCTTGTTCAAGTTGGTGAATGCTGCCATAATCCTTGCCTTCAGTTCATCTTTAGTGTTACAAGGTGTTTTGTTGGCCTCTCACTCATCTGTAACCTACACACAAGGTTGCAGTCTAGGGAGTTAGGTGGCCAGATGTAAGTCATTGTTCACATGCTCGGTCCACGATATCCACAGCATCCTTCTGTAGAACCACATTTCAGCTGCTTCAAATTTTCCCTTCATCTTTGTTGATATTGTCCAGAATTCACTGCCATATTGAACCTGACATCTCATTTTCACACCCATTTACCAAAATTACATAAAAATATCTTGAAATACTACAGAGTAAATTTATTCAATAAATAAAATTACCATTGGCTTCAACCATTCCGCACTGATTTCTATAACCTCAGTGTCTATATCTATAAAAGGTGCGATGGTCAAATTGTCCTCTAAATTGCACACAAATGAAAATAACACTGACATATCATTTCATCTGATATGTTTACTAAAATCACACAAAAATATCTTGAAATACTAAAGAGTAGATTTATTCAATAAATAAAATTACCATTGGCTTCAACCATTCCGCACTGATTTCTATAACCTCAGTGTCTATATCTATAAAAGGTGCGATGGTCAAATTGTCCTCTAAATTGCACACAAATGAAAATAACACTGACATATCATTTCATCTGATATGTTTACTAAAATCACACAAAAATATCTTGAAATACTAAAGAGTAGATTTATTCAATAAATAAAATTACCATTGGCTTCAACCATTCCGCACTGATTTCTATAACCTCAGTGTCTATATCTATAAAAGGTGCGATGGTCAAATTGTCCTCTAAATTGCACACAAATGAAAATAACACTGACATATCATTTCATCTGATATGTTTACTAAAATCACACAAAAATATCTTGAAATACTAAAGAGTAGATTTATTCAATAAATAAAATTACCATTGGCTTCAACTATTCCGCACTGATTTCTATAACCTCAGTGTCTATATTTTTAAAAGGTGCGATGGATAAATTGTCCTCTAAATTGCACACAAATGAAAATAGCACTGACATCTCATTTCATCTGATATGTTTACTAAAATCACACAAAAATATCTTGAAATACTAAAGAGTAGATTTTTTCAAGAATATCACCATTGGTGTGTGAAAGAATACAAAAAGTTACAAAAGAAAAGTGGGACATTGAAATTGAACACATCTCAATAGGGAACACTTTTTTTTCTTACGTGCGACTAGATCTTATATAATTGTAAGAGAGGAAAGAGAACTAGTGAGAATATCATTGCCTATTTAGAGATTTAAGGAGCATCCCATAGCGACGGTTTTTTAAGAAAGTCAAGTGGGATAATCTACACCTGTAACAATCAAGACTAGCTCTACCTGATTCCAAACCAAGGCAAACACCAACCACTGATAATGACACTCCAACAGATGAATTATGAACTTTTGTCATATATCCAAACAAAATTATTTCTTCTATTTCACAAAAATAAATACTTTTTTAGAGTTTCACTTCTTGGCAGGGATGTATTATCGGAAATTGAAATAAAATCAATAAATAATAATAATAATAATAATAATAAT
>JBBBDQ010002388.1:385000-510422 GCA_037127315.1 Ascarosepion bandense | reverse complement strand
TATAGCCTGTAAATTTATTCGTTTTCTTAGAAAACCATGTCTTAAGTTTCAGAAAGGGTTTCGATCCCAATTTCAGAAGCTGGGTGAGTTTTACATTGTTTTGTAATCTCATCACCTCGTGCAAGACAATATACCCAGGTATGGTAGGATCAGTTGGGCATCATTTGTGAGAAAAAGGTACAACTGACGTAATTCACTTGAGCAGAAATTTGGAAACTGCATGCTGTACTGCTTAACATTCGCTCCAATAAGAACCTTTCGGTGTGTTTAGGTGTCAATCTGAGGACAGTACAGAGGATTCAAAAAGAAATGGATGAGTCTAATGGTGATTTCGAAGCTGGTTGAAGTGATGGCGACGTTATGTCTCTATTAATCTTCCCACATGAACTCAACACAGAAACCTACATAAAGTGCTTTAAGTACAGATGCTCTGGGTTAAGAGGCTGCTAGAAGACCCTATCTGTTAACAGGACTCTTGACAATGCTAAGCAGAAGAACCCAGTCTTGGCTGGCAGACAATGTTTGCAAACAGGTCATCCCTTAAATCTGGCCAACTACCACCCCAGACTGCAACCCCTTTGATTATTATATGTGGGCTGCAGTTGAGGGAGAGAGCAAGAAAATTCCTTGTAACACCAAAGATGAACTGAAGGTATGTATTACAGAAGCATTCATCAACTTAAACAAGGAAACCGCCCCAAATCCTTGCAAATGAGATGTCAGTGTTATTTTTTTTTTTTGAGAAATTTAGACGATAATTCATTAATCGCACCCTATGTAGTCATTGGTTTAAAAAATGTTTCATTCATAATTGGTAACATTTTCTTTAATAAGAATAAGATTATTTGATAAATCTTAATCATAAATTATTATACCTGACGTGGCTTCCCTGTGTCTCTTCTATAAATACTTTCACTGCTTCTACTCCAATGAACTTAGATCACTGGTGGCCCCTAGGTATGAATTTACACGAGCTACTAGATTAGCAACTAGGTCCCACTCTTTTACAGTGAAACTAATAAAATGTAACCGCAATTTCTACTCTAACAGCTTCTTTTCACGCACTTCTCACCCGTGGAATTCCCTTCCATATACTTGCTTTCCCGACAGCTACAATCGCCAGGAATTTAAATCTAAGGTCAATAGACATCTCCTATCACACTAACTCGCATCCATTCTCACAAGCTCTTTTTTCATCTACTCCACCCCCATCCCCGGTATCCTCATCCGTCTATTACCCTCCTCCTGACATTTCCTGTAACTAACCCCTCTTTCTCATCACTTTCCCCTATGTAATCCCCTGTGCAACAGTGGCAGTGGAATGCCTTGCTTGGAGTGAGTTGATTAAAAAAAATTCCTAAAACTAAAATTGCACGTATTATATTATAAGTGCTTATATAATGATTTCAATTTTTTTGTTAAATAAATGAAAATATTGACAAACGATGAAATCTTCGCGCACAGTAGATATCTTCAACGAAAATCTTGTCTTGTCGAAAAATATTAATTAAAAGCCGAGTTTTTCCTATATATTTTTTTATTTTCACGACAAACGTACGAGCAAAAAATTCATTTTGAGAAAATAGTTTTAATTAATTGAGGTTGAATTAAGCGTCAACGAAATCAAAATATTCCCTTGAATCAGCAAAAATCAAAATGGTTGCTGTCTGATTGGCAGAAAGTCGATATCGTAATGTTTTGTTTTTTTTAATAACAACGGAATAAAACCGTAAGTTCGCATAAAGAAAGCGGGGCGATAATTTGAGTCTTCGCTTGGAAAAGAAATGCGTCAAATGCGGTATTTATTTTCATTTTTAAAAATTAAAATCAAAGCATTACTTGTTTTCCTTTACAACTTTCTTTCACCCGACAAGTTGAATTTATGACATAAAGTAAAAGAAATATTCATTTTCATTAGATTCTTTTTTTAACAGAAACGAAGAAACGAAAATAATAAAAGGCAATACGATTTAGAAACAAATATTTTTCAAAATTTCTGGGATAATATTCACTAAAGATACAATTTGTTTTGAATGTCTTTTATGTCTGAATTGACGTTGCTTTTAGATTTCTGAAGGTCGTAGTTGACAGAAAATCAGAAAGCCTGGAAAGAGTTTAAGAGGAAAAAGCGCATGGAAAAACTATTAGAAAATAATTCATGGTTACATCTAACAATTTCCGCAGTAAAATAAAAAGAGACCAATGAAAAAACTATTAGAATATAACATGTTTACATCTAGTAATTTCTGCAGTAAAATCGAGAGATAGCGACCAATGAAGCACTACGAGTAGATTCACGAAGTCTATGTACTAAAGAGTAAAGCTAATTAGAAAAGATATATGTAGTAAATGCTCAGGGAAACTACGTTGCGGTGGTGGAAAAATGGCTGAATTCGAGATACCAGATCAGGGCCAATAATATTAAATATTTTTCCTTGTATTTTGTCACGGGTTTGACAGGGGTGATTTTAAACTTTATTTTGATGACTCGGAAAAGATAAAATAGTTCTTGTCATCATACTTTTGTACAGTACTGTGTATATATATATATATATATATATATATATATATATATAAATTAAAAAAGGATTAATTCAATGATGTTGGATGATCATTTCGATATGAAAATCCCCACGGGGGATAACACATCACCTCAGCAACAGAAAAATCCTTCCAGAAACCCTATATATATATATATATATATATATATATATATATATATATAAATAAATTGGGATTAATTCAATGATGTTGGATGATCATTTCGATATGAAAATCCCCACGGGGGATAACACATCACCTCAGCAACAGAAAAATCCTTTCAGAAACTCGAAATGATCATCAACATCATTGAATTAATCCTTTTTTAATTTATATTTGCTCTGTAATATTTTATTACATGGAGCTCTCTTCCTGTATCATTTTTTAATATTAAAATAAATTTTTTAATATTAATTAGGATCGGGTTTTTGGAATTTACCTTCCTGCTTCTTCCGCTTGGAATAAGTATCTGAATTATATATATATATATTTATAGTACTGGTAGCATTAAAATTTACGAGCCATTTCTTGCTCTAGTCTACCACAGATTGAAGGCCCTTATCAAGAGCAGCAGAAAAGAAGCCGTGAAAGTATTTATAGAAGAGGCACAGGGAAGCCACGTCACGCCGGTGAGAGATTGACTGCAGCCGGTCTACCAAGTCGGTATCGATCACATTACAGATTCTCCATTGTATTTTGTCAAGAACCCCGAGGAGAATAGCACGGGCACCCAAACAGATGTAGCAGCACCATTCAATACACAGGCGGATGGTAGATTTATATATGTGAAGGATAGATTCACACGGGAAAAACTACTTGGCCCTGCACAGAGAACCGACTTTCATAGCAGCGGATTTAGCAATGCATTCAATATAGTTATTCCACTTGAGGTCCGCTGAGAGTGTGAGGCCAAGGAGGCGTAGTGTTTTACTCTCTGGAAGGCAAGCCTGTTTCATGCTAATGGGAGGTAGGTGCGATTACCTATAATGGTTAATTGATAGCAGCTTCGTTTTGGAAGCATTAAAATTTACGAGCCATTTCTTACCCCAGTTCACTACGGATTGGAGGTCCTTTTAAAACTCGGCAGCGATATTCGCTTTGTCGCTAACATCAGAGGCGAGAGTAAACTCTGGTGTCATCTGCATATTTTATAAATGTTTAGACTGCAGCTGCAAATGACAAATCCTGGCAGAACGTCTAGATTTTTTTAGAATTGTCTCCATGTGTAGGACGAATAAATCTGGTAAGAAGACATATCCTTGTCTTACACCCATTTGTATATCTGCTAAACTCGTTTCCTGTCCCTATGCAGGCAGTTTGCTGCCAGTATAGGTTCTTGATAACTCTGATTACTAAATGTTTTGCTCGAATATGTCAAGGTTTCCGAGGGTCTCTATCACGTATAAAACACAGATACACATCCCGCTTCATTTGTACATCCATAACAATATAAGCAATTTTCCGATTAGTACAAGTGAGTCATATATGGTTGTAAATATATATACATTCTTTTGGCACAAATTTTATTGTTAAGTGATACATAACATGTTCAGAGATTTATATATTCTTTACATTGATAACATTCTCTTCGGTAGATGAGCTGTTCTATACAACCGAAACTTTTAAATCTTTTATGATAAGGAGCTACCATCGATCTTGTTAATGTTCATATCTCTGTCTTTTTTTTATCTTACCCGGGGTTGCAATTATTATACAAATAACAATAGTTTTAAGGTGGTAATTTTTCTATCTCAATTTTAAGCTTGTTTAAGGAAACTACAAGACCCCCTACAGAAGGTATCGGTGGAGAGTAACAAAAAAGGACTACAAATAAACTTTAAGAAAAATGAATGCATCATCATCAGTAAAAGGTGCAACCCAAAATGCCAAATACAGGTGGGGGACACCAGAATCAAGCAAGTACAAAACTTTAATTACCTAGGAAGTATTCTAACAGAAGATGGAAAGTGCGACACAGAGATCCGAAGGCGAATTGGCATGGCAAAGGACGCGTTCCAGAAGCTCAGTAAAGTACTAACACACAGGAAAATTTCACTAGAAACAAAGAAAAGAGTGCTGGATTGCTATGTGATGTCAGTTCTTCAATACGGCAATGAATGCTGGACAATATCATCGAAAATGAGGACAAAACTTGAAGCAGCGGAAATGTGGTTCTAGAGAAGGATGCTGCGGATATCGTGGACTGAGCATGCAAGCAACGATGAGGTGTTGGAAAGAATGGCAACAAAAAGGAAATTAATACTGAGCATCAGTAAGAGACAACTGAAGTTCCTGGGACACGCAATGAGGAAGGAGAGCTTGGAGAACCTGATACTGACTGGCCAGATAGAAGGAAAGAGAGACAGAGGAAGGCAGCGGATAACATATTTGCGGGGCCTGATCAGGTGGAAGACGGAACGACGGTTGCGAGGTGTAACAGGAGTAAACATACTAGGGATAGGGAGACATGTAGAACCATGATCGCCTACGTCCTGAAGGGACAGGGCACATAGAAGAAGAAGAATTGTTTCGTCATCTTCTTTAACCGACAAACTTTATCCCATGATAAGGTCATACTGATGAAAAGGAATGTTTTCGTAGACTTTAATGTTTGCCTTTAGCTTTTATTTATCTGTTAGTATGAATGTTAATATTGGAGTTACATTATGGCCTTCTACGGCTGGTACCTTTTCAGTGTGTTTTGCACTATAATGGTGATATATCTTCCAATTAATATTGGAGATACATTATGGCCTTCACGGCTGGTACCTTTTCAGTGTGTTTGCACTATAATGGTGATATATCTTCCAATTAATATTGGAGATACATTATGGCCTTCTACGGCTGGTACCTTTTCAGTGTGTTTTGCACTATAATGGTGATATATCTTCCAATTAATATTGGAGATACATTATGGCCTTCTACGGCTGGTACCTTTTCAGTGTGTTTTGCACTATAATGGTGATATATCTTCCAATTAATATTGGAGATACATTATGGCCTTCTACGGCTGGTACCTTTTCAGTGTGTTTTGCACTATAATGGTGATATATCTTCCAATTAATATTGGAGATACATTATGGCCTTCTACGGCTGGTACCTTTTCAGTGTGTTTTGCACTATAATGGTGATATATCTTCCAATTAATATTGAGATACATTATACTTTCTACGGCTGGTACCTTTCTCAGTGTGTTTGGCACTATAATGGTGATATATCTTCCAATTAATATTGAGATACATTATGGCCTTCTACGGCTGGTACCTTTTCAGTGTGTTTTGCACTATAATGGTGATATATCTTCCAATTAATATTGGAGATACATTATGGTCTTCTACGGCTGGTACCTTTTCTCAGTGTGTTTTGCATCATAATGGTGATATATCTTCCAATTAATATTGGAGATACATTACGGCCTTCTACGGCTGGTACCTTTCTGTGTGTTTTGCACTATAATGGTGATATATCTTCCAATTAATATTGGAGATACATTATAGCCTTCTACGGCTGGTACCTTTTCAGTGTGTTTTGCACTATAATGGTGATATATCTTCCAATTAATATTGGAGATACATTATGGCCTTCTACGGCTGGTACCTTTCGCGTGTTTTGCACTTATAATGGTGATATATCTTCCAATTAATATTGGAGATACATTATGGCCTTCTACGGCTGGTACCTTTTCAGTGTGTTTTGCACTATAATGGTGATATATCTTCCAATTAATATTGGAGATACATTATGGCCTTCTACGGCTGGTACCTTTTCTTCAGTGTGTTTTGCACTATAATGGTGATATATCTTCCAATTAATATTGGAGATACATTATAGCCTTCTACGGCTGGTACCTTTTCAGTGTGTTTTGCACTATAATGGTGATATATCTTCCAATTAATATTGGAGATACATTATGGCCTTCTACGGCTGGTACCTTTTCAGTGTGTTTTGCACTATAATGGTGATATATCTTCCAATTAATATTGGAGATACATTATGGCCTTCTACGGCTGGTACCTTTTCAGTGTGTTTGCACTATAATGGTGATATATCTTCCAATTAATATTGGAGATACATTATGGCCTTCTACGGCTGGTACCTTTTCAGTGTGTTTTGCACTATAATGGTGATATATCTTCCAATTAATATTGGAGATACATTATGGCCTTCTACGGCTGGTACCTTTCTGCGTGTGTTTTTGCACTATAATGGTGATATATCTTCCAATTAATATTGGAGATACATTATGGCCTTCTACGGCTGGTACCTTTTCAGTGTGTTTTTGCACTATAATGGTGATATATCTTCCAATTAATATTGGAGATACATTATGGCCTTCTACGGCTGGTACCTTTTCAGTGTGTTTTGCACTATAATGGTGATATATCTTCCAATTAATATACTGACTACTTTTATATTCTTTTGGTCTCAAAAGGTCTGTGAGTAGAAAAAATCAGCGAAGTTTCCTGTTTTTGTTTTTCATTCCATATTTTTATTTTTTGCAATTTTGAATATATATATATATATATTTTTTCTTTTTTTAATCATATCACCCCAAGCAAGGTGGTAACGCCACTGATGTGCAGGGGGCTACATAAGAGTGAAGAGATTGGAAAAGAGAGAACCGGAAGCCACATCCTAAACAGGGAAAAGGGGATGAGCCTCTTCACCTGTTCAATAGATGTGGGTGGAGTGTGAACCGGGCGATAGTTTAGTCTATCTACTCCAATTGAAAAAAAAAAAAAAGAGAGCAGATTAGAAAAGAGAAAACCGGAAACCGCTTCCGAAACAGGAAACAAGGGATGAGCCTCTTCACCTTTTCAGTAGACGTGGATGGAGTGTGAACCGGGCGATATATATATATTGCAACAAAGTAGTAGAACTCGTAGGTTTTTTAACCTTTTGTTCATGCATTTACTTTTATAAAGAGTGCTCGATACAAACGTAGAGCGTTATATTGTAATAGTTGTTACAATGGTTTATAAATTCATAGTATCACTATAATTTTCATACCAACTTGATCACCCGAAGACGAGGCGGCCAGAACAAATTTTTGTGTAGTGATACTACGAATTTATAAACCATTGTAGCAACTATTACAATATATATATATATATATATATATATATATATATATATATATATATATATATAACGTAGAATATTTGGTATTTAAATCAGGTAAATTCCGATAGAGACGAACTCAAAAGAAATCAATGTTAAATTTATTTAATTTAACGGAGTAATATAATCTAGAAAAATATTTAGATATTCTGCAATTACTACAATTTTATGGGTAATACGTATTTCGCAGCAAAATCTGCGACTCGTCAGACCTAAATGATACAATAGTTAATATTGAAAATAACCCAGAAGAAAATCACCTACAGACACTCACGTGCCCATATCGAGAATAGACATATGTAACGGTAATCTACAAATAACATTTCCTCGCTCATTTTTTGTAGGTTACCGTTACAAATGTATCATTTGGGTCTGACGAGTAGCAGATTTTGCTGCGAAATACGTATTACCCATAAAATTGTAGAATATTTTAAATTTTCTCTAGATTATATATATATATATATAAAATTCATAATTCAATATATATATGTGGGGTGGGTGCTTATTTGGTTTCTAATGAATTTTGCTTGCAGCAACTGTCTCTATCGAAAATTTTGAATTATCAATGAGTTATTTGCACTTATATCTTATTATATTTCTCTATATTTTCTTTTCACCAAAAACTTCAAACACTGCTCAGTGAGTGAAGATTGCCTAATTTATCCGTTGGGTATAAGGTGGAAGGCAGAAAAGATATTTGGAACCGAGGAAATGAATTAAACAGGAAACACTTGAGAATGTGGAATTAAATGAAATCTGTTTTTAGCAAGAAAATGTCGTGATATGAGAAGTTCTACAGCTGGTGTTGTCTTGTTCCTTCTTTGGTGGCCTATCGACTAGGCTAGATTGTTTTAAAAATGTCAGCGAATAATTTTTCTCATAGTAAGTTAAAATTACATTAGTGTTCCTTTCTTATCTACATATTCTTCGTGGGTTACTTAAAACTAAAACAAATTTAGGATTGTAGGAGGTCACTTACATTAACCGGTTTCCTATGATGTCTTCCATGTAACTACTGAGCAAGAACGAGATTGGGTAACGTAACGAGATCGAACGAGAACCAATGTTTTCAGCGTGATTTCACTGTAAGTGAATAATCGAACAAACAAAAAATAAACGTACCATTCAACTAAAGATTTATGTATAATCTTTAGGAAGAATAAAGATTGTGGATTTCAAAATGGAACATATTGATAAAATTGACCAAAAACCTACCCTTTCATAAATAACATATTTTTAAAGATTTTTTCTTGTAAATACTCACAAATAGAATTAGCAATGACCAGAACAGATCTGTAAGTAAAATAAATCCTCATAAAATTCATTAACATAAATGTCTGAAAATAAATATATATATATTGATTATTTAATTACTTAGTGTTTTGTCTTAAAATTAGACCAGTACACAGTTGTATTAAAAATTGTTCAATACAATTATATTGTAGGACTTTTGAATATTTTTCATTTTGGACGAGTTATTACGCGACCTAGGTTTCTACCATCTGATATCTTCAGGCGACTTGCAATAACTGATTTTACCGTTTTTTTTTTGTTTTTTTTTGCGTGAGCGTTCTTAAAAAGCGGTAAAATGAATAATTGAAAACCGCCTGAAAACACTGCATGGTAGAAAACTAGGTCGCGTAATAACTTGTTTACAAATGAATATATGAAACTGGATTCATTTATTTTCATCTTAAGTAAACTTAAGTTGACTCCCTTAAAACCTTAAAATATCACAAACCCCGTAACCATTTAGAGTCATAGAGTCACCGCATCTACTGTAGCCAGAGCCACAAATAGAGTTTCAAGGGCAAGACTACCCGACGAAGCTTCACCTTCTTCATGCTGGTTTAAATTCTGGTGTTTCATTTTCCTAGACTGGCTGCCAACTAAGGCTATAGAACGTAGTCTGTCCTTCTATTTGCCCATATCTTGAGAGACGATCGATTCATATCTTTCCCAAGGGTATTATAAGGTAAGTGAATGCAATGTATTCGACTGAAATTCGAACTCGGTTCTTCGAGTCCGAGAACTAGATTATATATATAAAAGCAATCGGATGTCTAACCGTACTGATGAGCTGTGATACAGCGAAACAGATCTGTCTGTGGATGACTATTTATGCTCTAACACCCTGATTGTGAACTCTGGAAGAATGGTAGACTTTGAAAAAGCAGTAGCTACTCTAGCATCTACGCATCGTTCATTCAGTAAAGAATTAGAACGCTATCAGCTACTGGCGTATGTTTACATGGTATATCACATGCTAAATGTCTGCCGAGCGCCCATAACTCAGAGGTAAAATCGCCGAGTGATGTCAATTCGGTTGGGTTTCAAACCTGTCTAAAAGCAATCGGACTGATGAGCTGTTATACAGCGAAACAGATCTGTCTGCGGATGGATATACATATATATATATATATATATATTTCATTAAATACAGCTGACAAGGAAGATTTAATTTTTTTAAGTATAATTGTCAAAGATGAGGGAAAAGAACATCACCAGAGACAAAATCACCACTGAAAATGGCCATAGAATTGGCCGAAAGCGCTTGAAACAATAAAATTATGGACAATTTTTATATTCCTTAAATTTATATTAATTACGCTGCATGGAGTGCCCTTGGAACACCCGAAGTCCAAGTCCGTCCCTGCTTCACCAAGTAATAAAGATGAATATGACGCAAATAAGGCTAAGAACCTACCCACTTCTCCCAATAAACATTCACCCACTCTCTCCCGCATAATAATTTCTAATCCCATCCCTCTCAGGAAAAAGTAATCCTTCTTCAAAGGTGAAGCAATCTGTGAAATAGACAAAAGAAGATCATCTTGAGGCCCATGTTTAAATGTACTCTCGTTGAGGACCCTAGAAATTTCCACCACGCCACCGAAGTCATTACCTTGATAAGAAATACCAACGGAAACCTAAAAATAGGAAAGTACTTGGAAGGAGTCAAATATGCGTTCCCAGGTATTAAGATGGCCCAAATAAGGTCAGAACTGAAAAAATTAACGCAAATGTGCGCAGGAAAGTTCTAATATTTAAATGTGACATTAAATCTACAAACTGGCAATGTCTCAGCATATCAGTCAGTTAATTGCCATACGTTATACACGCTTGGGCGATCATGTCTCGAAAGAGACATGACTGACTGGGCAGAAGATTATCCCGCAGCAGGTTGCCATTCCTTTCTGCGGTAGACTGGTTGCCGACCAAGGCTATAGAACCCAATCTGTCCTGGAGAGAAAAGAGATAGATTATATTACATGATTATATTAAGTATTAGTCGGGGGTCAGTTTATTACTTCTTAACAATAGTAAACTGATCCTCCACTTTATGCCCAGTACAAATTTTAATTATATTTCCAACTATTATATTCAGTCAGTCAGTTAAGTGCCATACGTGAAACACGTTTGGGCGATCATGTCTCGAAAGAGACATGACTGTCTGGGCAAAAGATTATCCCGCAGTAGGTTGCCATTACTTTCTACGGTAGACTGGTTGCCGACCAAGGCTATAGAACCCAATCTGTACTATTATTTAACTCATAACTGAAGGGAAGAGACGGATTAATACCTTTCTCAAGGGTATTTGCGCGTAAGTGAATGCAAGGAATTCAACTGGAATTCGAACTCGGCTCTCCGATTTCTCGTTCCGAGTCGATATCCACTGCACCACAACGCACATCTCAACATATATGAAACCCAAAACAAAATTGAGGTATGTGTACTCAGGATATAACCAACCTGCGACTATAATCAAAAACATTCCTAAAGGAAAAGAATACACGTTGTCTAGAAATTCATTTTTTTTTTCGTATCACTCCGAGCAAGGCGGTAACACCACTGATGTGCAGGGGGCTACGTAATAGTGAGAAGATTGGAAAAGAGAAAGCCGGAAACCACATCCTAAACAGGGAACAAGGGATGAGCCTCTTAACCTGTTCAATAGTGTGAGTGGGTGGAGTGTGAACCGGGCGATAGCTAGATCTATCTACTCCAATTGAAAAAAAAGTGAGAAGCTTGGTAAAGAGAAAGCCGGAAACCACATCCTAAACAGGGAACAAGGGATGAGCCTCTTAACCTGTTCAATAGTGTGGGTGGAGTGTGAACCGGGCGATAGCTAGATATATCTATTCCAATTGAAAAAACAAAGTTAGAAGATTGGTAAAGAGAAAGCCGGAAACCACATCCTATACAGGGAACACGGGATGAGCCTCTTAACCCGTTCAATAGTGTGAGTGGAGTGTAAACCGGGCGATAGATAGATCTATCTACTCCAATATTGTAAAATAATTTTCGATGAACGAAAGATTACGAAATGTCTTTAAAAATATATGGACATAAACTAGAATATAAATCTCAAATAAATAAACAAATGAAAAATAATCCGAGAAAAACGAAACGAAATATTATTTACTTTACCTCCCAGTTTAATTTACAAGTGAAAACCAAAATAACGAAAATATTTTTCGAATTGCTTAATGAACGCTTCCCTAAAAATTCTGAATTACACCAGAAATACAATTAAAATGAAATTAATCTACAGCTGAACTTATAATTTAGAAGGTTAGATAAAAAGACAAACCATCAGGAACGTCAAAGACAACGTGCATCAAGACGTGCATCAAGACGTGCATCAAGATATGTTTAATGAGAAATGTAAGTGTAGAGATAAATGGGAAAACTGAACTTGTTTACAAAGCAGAATTACAAGATATAATTTTTTTTTAATCATCTCACCCCATGCAAGGCATTCTACTGCCACTATTGCGCATGGGGCTACATAGGGGAAGGTAAAGAGAAGGAGTGGTTAGACATAGGGAATGTCAGGAGGAAGGTGACAGATGAGTAAGGATAGCAAGGATGAGGGTTGGGCAGATGGGAAGAGTGTTTGATAGAATGGGAGCAGGTTAGTGTGTTAGGAGGTGTCTATTGACCTTACATTTAAACTCCTGGAGATTGTAGCCGTCGGGGAAGCAATCGTTTGGAAGAGAATTCCACAGTCGGGAAGTGCGAGGAAAGAAACTGTTGGAGTAGAAGTTACGGCTGCATTTAATCGGTTTCACTGTAAAAGGGTGGGATCTAGTTGCCAATCTAGTATCTCGTGCAAATTCGTATTTAGGGGGCACTAGTGATCTAAGTTCATCGGAACAGAAGCCGTGAAAGTATTTATAGAAGAGACACAGGGAAGCCACGTCGCGCCGGTGAGAGAGAGACTGCAGGCGGTCTGCCAAGTCGGTATCTATCACATTACAGACCCTCTTCTGAACCTTATCGAGAAGCCCGAGGAGAACAGCAGGGGCACCCGACCAGATATGGCAGCAGTATTCAATGCACGAGCGGATGGTAGATTTATAAATGTGAAGGATAGATTTAGACGGAAAAAACTTCCGGGCCCTACACAGAGAACCGACTTTCATAGCAGCGGCTTTAGCAATGGATTCGATATA
This sequence comes from Ascarosepion bandense, assembly GCA_037127315.1. Classification (NCBI taxonomy): domain Eukaryota; kingdom Metazoa; phylum Mollusca; class Cephalopoda; order Sepiida; family Sepiidae; genus Ascarosepion; species Ascarosepion bandense. The sequence continues at coordinate 497,301 of JBBBDQ010002388.1, read as the reverse complement.
GTCATTCCATTTGAGGTCCGCTGAAAGTGTGAGACCAAGGAGGCGTAGTGTTTTACTCTCTGGGAGGCAAGCCTGGTCTATGCTAATGGGAGGTAGGTGAGATTGTCGATGATGGTTAATTGAGAGTAGCTTCGTTTTAGAAGCATTAAAATTTACTAGCCATTTCTTACCCCAGTCCAATATGGATTGGAGGTCTTTTTCAATCTCGGCTGCGAGGTTAGCTTTGACGCCTACACCAGATTTTTGTAGGAGGCGAGAGTAAACTGTGGTGTCATCGGCGTACAAACCTATTTGGGCTCTTATGGAATCATAATAGACAGAATAGGTAAAGGCAATTTGAAACAAAACATGGCATAATTGTAGTGATAACGACCGAGCATTACGAGGGACCGGATGTTTTCACCCTCACAACCCAAAAGCAAATGGTGCGCATCTGGGTTCGCTCAGATGTTCCGGTTGAAAAATAAAAAATATAACCGGGCTCTCCACAAGAATGGTGAAGCGCGAACCGTCGCCTTGGACATATTTAAAGCTTTCGACAGAGTATGGCATGCCGGTCTTCTACGGAAACTGCGAAGCTACGGCATAACTAGACTTTTGTTAAGCCTAATCCAGTCATTCCTCTCTAACCGTACTTTGAAGGTGGTACTAAACGGACATGCCTCTCAGAACTATCCTACAAACGCGGGTGTCCCCAAGGTTCCATCCTAACTCCTACGGTCTTTCTAATCTACATCAATGATCTCCCCGATGCCATAACAACCCAAGTAGGTATATACGCCGATGGTACCACAGTTTACTCTCACCTCCATCAAAGATCTCGTGTTGGTGATAAGGCGAATCTTGCTGTGGAGCTTCAAAAGGACCTCCAAACCGTGGTGGATTGGGGTAAGAAATGGCTCGTAAAATGCAATTCTTCCAAAACGAAGCTGCTGTCAATTAACCACCACAGACAACCGCACCCCCCCATTAGCATGGAACAGGCTTGCCTCCCAGAGAGTAAAACACTACGCCTGCTCGGCCTGACACTTTCAGCGGACCTCAAGTGGAATGACTACGTCAAATCCATTGCTAAATCCGTTGCTATGAAAGCCGGCTCTCTGTGCAGGGCCCGGAAATTCTTTCCGCCTGAATTTATCCTGCACATATATAAATCCACCATCCGCCCGTTTATTGAATACTGCTGCCACATCTGGTCGGGTGCCCCATCTATTCTCCTCGGGCTTCTTGACAAAATACAGCGGAGAATCTGTAATGTGATCGATACCGACTTAGCTGACCGCCTGCAGTCACTCTCTCACCGGCGTGACGTGACTTCCCTGTGCCTCTTCTATAAATACTTTCACGGCTTCTGCTCGGATGAACTTAAATCACTGGTGCCCCTAGGTGTGAATTTGCACGAGATACTAGATTGGCAATTAGGTCCCATCCCTTTACAGTGAAACCGACGAAATGTAACCGCAATTTCTACTCCAACAGCTTCTTTTCTCGCACTTCCCGCCTGTGGAATTCCCTTCCGCATGATTGCTTCCCCGACGGCTGCAATCTCCAGGAGTTTAAATGTAAGGTCAATAGACACCTTCTGACACACTAACTCGCACCCATTCCCACCAACACTCTCCCTACGTACCTCCTAACTCGTCTATCACCCTCCCTCTGACATGTCCTATATCCAATCGCTCTATGTAACCCTCTGCGCTATAGTGGCAGTGGACTGCCTTGCTTGGGATGATATGATTAAAAAGAATATATTAAATTTCCAGATCGCTCGAATTTTATTTATCCGCCAATGGGAAGCCCAGAATCAAATACGGATATGAATTCCCAAATGATCTGCTGTGATCCAAAAAGAAGATATAAAAAGCCGAGACAGAAAGCATCGCCAGACAGAGAGACCCTGACTCGAGTGAGAGGAGTGTAATTAGTATCCCCTTGACCTAAGTCAAGCGGCTTACTATGCTAGCCTCCCTTCCTTCTCATCTTATGTTTCGTTGTCTCAAAACTACTTACTGACCTGAGGAGCGGATACATCAAAGACATTCCTTACTGACAACGCTCCTACATTCCTAAGCATTAATTCTCTTTTCAGCATTTTATTGCCATGAACATTTTAACTTCCTTTGGACCTATACTTCAAGAATTACTTTAATTGTAAAAAACCTCAATTGATATGTGTATATATAAACTGTTATTTTTCAGCTCAATTTACTTTTCTTGATTTATAATCTTTATGACTTATAGTGGGCTATCTACTAAGTCAGTTAAGTACCATACGTGAAACACGCTTGGGCGATCATGTCTCGAAAGAGACATGACTGACTGAGCAGAAAATTATCCCCCAGTAGGTTGCCATTGCTTTCTGTGGTAGATTGGTTGCCAGCCAAGGCTATAGAACCCAATCTGTCTTGTTATTTAACCCATAACTGGAAGGAAGAGACGGATTAATACCTTTGCTAAGGGTATTTGCGCGTAAATGAATGCAATGAATTCAACTGGAATTCCAACTCAGCTCCCCGATTTCTCGTTCCGAGCCGATATCCACGGGACCACAACGCTACGAGGCCAAATTCCGTTAACCTGCAACAATATACGACTACCCTTCACTAGAACGGACTCTCCACTATAAAGTGGAAAAGAATGGATAACCACTGCTATATAACCACAGATCATTGTAGGAATTGCAACAAACTATCCAACCATGAGTGGAAATTAAAAGAAAAAAATAAAATCAAGCAAGAGTATATTGAGAAAAGCCAAACCTTACAGCAATAGGGACATATTCAGATTGTGCCAAGAAGAAAAATTATTCATAACATTTCCAGAACAAAAACAAAATATACTAAATAAAAGCTTTAATATCATGTCCGGATCCGTACACATTACAAAGCACATTCTTAAAAAGCACATTAAAAAGCACATTTTGGGCTGGTACGAAACCCCGATGAAAGTATGTATGATCTATTTCTTCTTCCCGCAATACTATTTTGCGACTCTTAACTTGTTTCTGATCTAATTTTAAACTTCCTGTTGGGCATTAAAAAAAGCGTTAAGAAATCAATTAGTTTATAACACCTGACAATACCGAAAGGTTGAAATCATGGTAGCATAATCGGCTGATCTTTCTAATATATATATATATATATATATATATATATATTTTTTTTTTTTTTTTTTTTTTTTTTTTTTTTTTAATCATTTCACCTCGAGCAAGGCGGAAACGCCACTGATGTGCAGGGGGTTACATAAATGTAACAAGATTAATTAGAAAAGAGTGAGGAGTACACATTAGTTAGAAAGGAACAATAGAAAGCTGAGAAAGCAGGTGCGATGACAGATACATACGTGGAGAAAGGAAAGGTTATACAGGGGAAGGGAGAGAGCTAGAGTCCAGTGGTTAGTAGGTGAGTATTAACTTTGCATTTAAATTTCTGGAGGTCGTAGCCGTCAGGAAAGCAAGAATACGGGAGTGAGTTCCACAGGCGGGAAGTGCGAGAGAGGAAGCTGCAGGAGTAGAATTGTCGTCTGCATTTGGCTAACTTGATTTGTGAATGGGTGGGACCCAGTTGCCAGTCTGGTTGCACGAGTAAATATATATATATGACTAACAAGGAAATTTTTTTTATTTTTTTTATTTAGGTTTTACAGCTTTTTTTACATTTTCTCTTTGGTGAGAGTGAGAAAGTACAAAAAGTGTCCATATTGTGAATTCTACCAAGTGATTTTAGACACTTCTATAGGCATTTTCAGAGAAGGTTTTTTTTTAATATTGGTATGTATTTGTTTTGTTTTGATGTTATTTTCTTTTCCTGTTTTGACTGTGACAAATATTTTTTGTGTATTTTAATACACGTAGGAGCGTTTATTCCGAGATTTCGCGTGTTATAAATTCTAGTGGGTAGCCTTCTATTTTTAAAAGTCAATCAGCAAGCCGGTGTTATTGTTAAACAAGGCGAATTTAATGGTCCTAGAGTGATGTTTGATGTACAGGACCCCTCTTATAGCGTAATTTTATTTATTTTTCTTTTCTGTTAATTTGATTTACATACGACTAATGTTTTCGACCAGAATTTTTTTTTGTTACTAAACAAAATAAATCCATCAACTTCAAACTAGTGATGACCAATGCAGTGTATCAGTTTCACTACTGTGTTGCCTGTCATAAATCAACTACCTATATGCTAAATGCTACTCCTTGAGTAGACACCTTGCGTGTCACTTACCAGAGCAGAGTGCCATAAACAAATATCCTGCAGACAGTTTATTCCCAAGAGACGGAAAGATGTTAGAACGCGGGAAATTAAGAATTTGAAAGCTTTCAATATAACGAATTTTCTTAAAAATAAATGTGTGTGGGGGGTGTAGATTAAATAGATTGGAATCCGTTCATACTCACGGATAATCTTTCTCACGGATAATCTTTCTCACGGATAATCTTTCTCACGGTTAATCTTTCTCACGGATAATCTTTCGCGTATTACAATGAAAACATGTCAGAAATGAGCTGTAACGTCGACAGATGTAATTTTTATTCAAGTTTTACGATACCCAAGAACTTTCCACCTCTTTCCGAGATTATCTTCAGGGGTACGATTTATTGTAACAAATGTAACCGGAAAACTGTGTTGCTAAAAATTACTGTACATTTTTTCTGCTTCAAATATAACGGTTGAGAAATTGCTAGCGTTCATTAGAACGTAAAAAATAATCAAAAATGGATTTTTTATGTTGTAATGTCATTGTCATGATATATATATATATATATATATATATATATATATATATATATATATATATATATATATATATGAAATAACTTGTTTGAACATTGTTTTTGATCGATACTCGTATTTAAGTAGATATTCTGTTTTTAATCAAACAGTTGTGGTACAGTGGATATCGGTTCGGAACTAGAAGCTGGGGAGCCGAGTTCGAATTCCAGTTGAATCCATTGTATTCAATTACGCGCAAATACCCTTGGGAAAGGTATTAATCCGTCTCTTCCTTCCAGTTATGGGTTAAATAGCAGGACAGACTTGGTTCTATAGCTTTGGTCGGCAACCAATCTACCGCAGAAAGCAATGGCAACCTACTGCGGGATAATCTTCTGCCCAGTCAGTCATGTCTCGAAAGAGACATGATCGCCCAAGCGTGTATCACGTATGGCACTTAACTGATTATAAATTTATTTCTACCGGCTTGATTATTTTCAATAAATTTTTGTTACGAAAATGTGTTTCATTCAGCAAGATTTTCCTAACAAAAATTTATCGTAAATAATCAGGCCGGTAGAAATAAATATGTAATGCTCTTTCATTAAAAACATAATATCTACTTAAATTCAAGTATCGATCAAAAATAATGTTCAAACAAATTATTTCAAATTGTCGGATGTTTATAACCAGTTTCGTTGATCTTCGTTAATTTCCGTAACATGAAGATCGTAAATAATCAGGCCGGTAGAAATAAACATATAATACTCTTTGACTATAAACAGAATATCTAATTAAATACGAGTATCGATCAAAAATAATGTTCAAACAAATTATTTCAAATTGTCGATTGTTTATAATCAGTTTCGTTAATCTTCGTTAATTTCCGTAATACATATATATATATATATATATATATATATATATATATATATATATACTCGCCTCTCCGATTGCTCAATCTCTGCTATTACTCTACCGTGTCTCCGTATATATATGAGGAATGCTATTTGGGAACATTATGTTATGCTGTGCAAAAAATTCTCTGTGTGCGGCTCTTTCAGAAAATGTGGTTGATTCTGCACAAGTTTATTAACCATTATAATTAAATCATATATGCGAGTAGTCTATATATCCTATGTGTGTCTACGTGTGCAACCACTTCGAAAGTGCACAGATATTGCAGTGAACCACGTCAGGCGTTCTGGAAAGCGAAATTGGATTCTAGTCAATGCGTACAGACACTACCCTGGGCCTAAACGGAACCGCTTATTCATACATAAATAATACCCTCATTTTTTTTTTTTTTGTCGATATCATGATATTATCTCTACAAAGCCAAAAGTTTTAATAGGTTTTGCTTTCACTGGGCAAATAAACTGATAATAGTTTACAGAGTGGCATCTGTAAAGAAATGAATAGACGTAAAAACTAAAGTAATATTTTCTAATTTGATAGGTTGATCAACGCTACCTCCCACACAGATAAATAGAAGCCAATTTATAAATCACGAAAGATTATGAATGTGTCCCCCCCAAAAAAATGACTGGCATATTTAGATAAATTTTATGTCCTTCTTACAGCAAATCCTTTGAGAATGTTATTCATACTAGCTTCTTGTCAAAAACTAGCCCAGCGCTTCCAGTAGAGTTCAGGCCATCAATGACCCCTCGCAATCTACGAGGGGGTCATTGTTGCTTTTGAAATTTGTCTTTTTTACAGGTAGGTGTGTTAACTCTACGCTATCTCATTTATCATCCATGCAAGGTAACAGTCAGTTTAGTGCCAGGTGCATGATACACGCTTGTGTGATCATGCCTACATTGCCATTTTTCTGTGGTAGGCTGGTTGCCAACCAAGGCTATAGAACTCAATACCAATTAACAGATTTCCAAAGGGTATTTGTGCGTAAGTGAATGCAACGAATTCAGCTGAAATTTGAACTCGGCTATCCGATTTCATATTCCGAGCCAATAACGCACACCCACACTTGTTGGCAAACAGTTACGTCAATACTTAGTTAATTTTGAATTTGGTTATATTTTCTTCATATTTTTAATTATTTTACTCGAAGCAAGATAATAAAGCCCTTCACATATAAGGAGTTACTGAATGTGAAAGAATAAAAGAAAATATACTGGACAATTAATATTTTAGGTATCACCGAAACAAAATAAATGGTTTTGAATAGAGACAAAAATGAATGAAAATGTAATTAACAAACATCTAAACTTATTTATAAATAGAACTTTGTGTGTGTGTGTGTGTGTGTGTGTGTGTGTGTGTGTGTGTGTAGCTAGAGTGGGGAAAGATGTATTAAGTAGTAATTTGTAGGGGATCAGTTTATTACTTCATAACAATATAAAACTGATCCCCCACTTTATGCTCAGTAAATGCCTTAATCATATTTTCAACTGTTATATTCAGTCAGTCAGTTGAGTGCCATACGAGATACACGCGTTGGGCGATCATGTCTCGAAAGAGACATGACTGATTGGGCAGAAGATTATCCCGCAGAAGGTTACCATTGCTTTCTGCGGTAGACTGATTGCCAGCCAAGGCTATTGAACCCAATCCGTCTTATTATTTGACCTATAACTGGAGGAAAGAAACGGGTTAATATCTTTCCCAAGGGTATTTGTGCGTAAAGATAATGCAAGAAATTCAACTGGAATACGAACTCGGCTGCCCGATTTGTCGTTCCGTGTCGATATCCATTGCACCAAAATGCACAACTTTTTTTTATAAATCTTTGCATAATAAGCTTCTTTTTATTATCTTGCTTGGGGCAGAATGACTTTAAAAATTGGATGATACGGCTTCCTTTATATTCATTAATTTCAATGATTTAAAACGCAGAATTCTTTCTAACATGTGACAACAGAATCTAAATCTAAACTTATTTATAAATGAATTTTGACTGCGCGTGTGTGTATGTTTGTGTGTGTGTCCGTTACTTATAGACTCCGAAACGACTGAACCGATTTTCTTGAAAATTTACACAGATGTACTATGAGCGTCTACGAGTTTATTTAGCTAGGTGTTGTGTTGATGTACCCCTGATAAATATCGAAAATCGATAATCGAAAAAATCGGGTTATAGAAGAAATGGTCCCATTTTAACCAAATTTGATACACTCATAGACAAAGACATAAGAAACTATATTCAGAAGTTTCAAGGTTGCAGTTTTTACAATAGTGCAGAAAATCGATAATATATATATGTATAAATCAAGATGTTTGTGTGTGTGTCTGTTTATCTGCCTGTATGTCTGTACATTTTCAGTACTTTTATTTTAGTATTTGCTTCGGGTTTGGCTCTAAGTAATTATAATTGTAGTTCTTAGTCTCAGCTATGATACCATTTATTCAGAGAACTTATTTAGCCTTCCAAATTCAGTTTACGACGAAAAAAACTTATTTGATATCGATACCAGGAAAACAAAATTTGACTTACATCCATCCATTTTTCTTTCAGTCTACGGTTTCGCTTTAACTGGAAACAACTATTGCTTTTTAGTCTTTCGTGCCAACGTCCAAAGAGTCTGAGCTCCAGGACCATGGATTAGTGTTAAAGCTTTCATTACACCCGAGCAACGCCGAGCTATACTGCTAGTTATATATATATATATATTTGCATCCTTTACAGATCACTTTTTTAAAACGATGTATTCCAGAAGCTGAATAGAGTATTGAAAGACGAAAAAATTTCGCTAGAAACAAAGAAGAGTGTTCTAGATTGTTTTGCGATGTCTGTTCTTCAATATGGAAGTGAACACTGGACAATCTCATCAAAGATGAAGAAGAGACTTGAAGGAACCAAAATGTGGTTCTACAGAAGGATGCTGCGGATATCATGGATCGAGTATGTGAGCAACGATGATGTTTTGGAGAGGATTCAAACGAAAAGGTAACTAATACCTGGCAGCTCAGATGCAGTCACTTTCTCACCGGCGCAATATGGCTTCTCTGTGTTTCTTCTACAAATACTTTCACATCTTCTGTTCTGATGAACTTAACTCACTGGTGCCCCTGTATATAAATTTACTCAAACGACAAGATTAGCAACTAGGTCCCACCCTTTTACTGTGAAATCAATAAAATGTAAACGCAAATTCTACTCCACCAGCTTCTTTTCTCACACTTCCCGCCTGTGGAATTCCCTTCCATTTACTTGCTTCCCCGACAGCTACAATCTCCAAGAATTTAAATGTAAAGTCAATCGTCATCTCCTATCTCACTAACCTGCATCCTCTTTCATGTTCCTTTCTCCGCCTACTCCACTCTCATCAGTATTCTCATCCTTCGCTTACTCACTTCCTGACACACCCTATAACCTCATAACTTTCTTCTTATGTAACCCCCTACAAAACAGTGGCAGTAAAATGCCTTGCTTCGGCAATATGACTATAAAAATACTACTTAGCATCAGGAATAAAACACCCAAAGTTCCTGAGACATATAGTGAGGAAGGAGGGCTCGGAGAATCTGATATCCACAAGACAGAAGGAAAGAGAGACAGGAAAATGCAACGGGTAACATACTTGACAGGCCTGGGCAAGTGAATGGCAGAGTTTGGTTTAGGTGGGGTAACAAGAGAAAGCATGCTAAGAGCCACTAGGGATAGGAAGATGTGGAAGGCCATGATCGCCTACGTTCTGAAAGGATGCAACACATAGAAGGAGAAGAAAATGCATTATTATACTGATTGAATTACTAATTCTGTTGCTCGGAATGTTGGTTCAAATTTCTTTCTCATTTGAATCGATTTTGTATATTCATAAATCTACCATGCATTGGACATTGCTGCCATATCTGGTCTGCCGATTCTGCTATACATCTAGAGATTCGTGACAAAGTTCGAAGACGATACGTAAAATAATCGATCCTGAACTGACACGACGAAATCAGTCTATTTTCTATTTTCTTGGTTAGCATTTGTTCTGTTGAGCTTACCGCTTTGCTGACTCGTCAACATGAGTCTAAGGGTGTCAAATGGGTCTCAAGGCTTTAGGGTGAAGCAATCCAGATCTATCTATCTATCTCCCTTTTTCTATATATATATGTCTTCTGATTCTCTTTCTTTCTTTCTTTCTTTCTTTCTTTCTATCTATCTATCTATCTATCTATCTATCTATCTATTTGTGTCATTTACTTCCTATCTATCTGTATCTTCTCATTACCCTCTTATCTATCTATCTATCTATCTATCTATCTATCTATCTATCTATCTATTCTTATTCTTTTCCCATCTATCTGTCTCTTTTCGTTCCCTTCCTATCTCTCTATCTATCTATCTAGCTAGCTAGCTTTCTCTTCGCAGTCTGCTCCTATCTCGCTTTCTAGTTATATCTTCTCATTCTATTTCTATCTATCTATCTATCTATCTATCTATCTATCTATCTATATATATATATATATATATATATATATAATCTTTTCAGTCTCTTCCTATCCATCTACATTTTTTTATTCTGATCCTATCTATCTATCTATCTATCTATCTATCTATCACATTCTCTTTATCTATCTATCTATCTATCTATCTATCTATCTATCTATCTATCTATGTCTGTTCCTATCTATCTATCTATCTATCTATCGATCTATCTATGTATCTACCTCATTCTATCTATCTATCTATCTATCTATCTATCTATCTATCTATCTATCTACCTCATTCTATCTATCTATCTATCTATCTATCTATCTATCTATCTTTTCTCATTCTTTTCCGATCTCTTCCATGTCTTTATATCCTTGAGATTTTATGTCCTACATTGGTAGATGCATGTCTATTTTTTGAGCGAATCAAATAAAAACAGTAACTCAAATGAATTTCAACTGTAAAATGTCGCGTAATTTATTTTTCGATACACAAATGTATTTTACACACGCATTTCTGCACAAAAAAATACAATCTCGAATTGACGCAGACGTTCCTAAGTCGTTCGAAGCTAGTCGATAAGTCCCTCGGATAGTGTTCTCTGAAACTTTGTACAGATTTCAGATAATAGATATCGGAAATGTACTTCCCACCCACTTTTTCATTTTCTATGTATGTATGTATGTATGTATGTGCTGGATTAATTGTTCATGTGCACAGGGATTTGATCATATGACTTATATGTAGTTATATATATGTATATATGTGTGTGTGTGTGTGTGTGTCTGTGTGTGTGTGTGTTTGTGTATAGAGGCAGCAGATAATTTTCTAAACATATACTGTTAAATATAAGAGACAATGAATGTCTATTATGTTTAATCATGAGCCGTTCTGAACATCGTATTTTGGCTTTAATTTCAGGTGAAAATAAAGACAAAAATTCTCCAACATAAGCTGATGGCGGATGTTTTTATGTTAACGTCCTGGTAACCTCTCTGACGATGGCTCATGTGAGCCGAAAGCTTAGAACCAACTTAATAAAATATATCCAATATATATTTAACAGTGTATGTTTAGAAAATTATCTGCTGCCTCTATACAGTGTATACAGTGTATATATATATATATATTATAAATTATATTTTAGAACATGTACATAACTTCTCTATATATAATCGCTACGAAGGCGCGTCCGTTTCTGCATCGGAGTACCGATGCTTCGTCAGGCGATGTGGTACTGGGAATCCTTTTCATTTTCATTTATGTCGTTTTGTTAGGGGTATTGGCTGGGGGTTTTTGATATTGTGATATTTCGTTGACAGTTGGAATTTTTTGAGGAGAGTGTTAGTGTGTGGGTGGGTGGGTGTTAGCAAGATAATGGAGTCAGTCTGTGACCGTTGGAATTTATTAGTTGGTGCGGATATTTTTTTTGGTTTATTTTTATTTTTGCAGAGTCTATACAATCGGTGTAAGTTTGCATGTTTAATCTTAATATTGGGTTTAGGGAATCTGTTATTTGTCTTACATTTTTAATTTTTGATTTTTTATATCATTGTTTGGGAATCGCTTTCTCTATTCAATTTTTAATTTTGAATCTTTGATTTTTAATTAGATCATTTTTGGAAATCATTTTCACTATTAAATTTGTAAGATTTAATTTTCTATTCTCATATAAATTTCTATTCTCATATCTAGTCTATATATGATTCGATTTATTATGGTTATGGTTATTAACCTTACTGTAATTTTATTTATGGTTATAAATCTTACTCTAATTATGGTTATGGTTATTGACGTCGCTCTAATTATGGTTATGGTTATTGACCTTACTCTAATCATGCTTATTGACCTTCCTAATTATGGTCTTTAACCTTACTTTATAATTAATATTGATCAACATCAATTGTGGTTATTAACCTTACTTTATTAGTTAAAACTAATAATGGTTCTACACCATATTTTAATTCTTAACTTCTATTTTCACATCTATTCAATATATAATTCATCTTATTTTGGTTATGGTTATGGTTATTAATCTTAATTGATCCTATTCTAATATTGATTATTAACCTTACTCTAATTATGGTTATTAACTTTACTAATTTTAGCTATTAACCTTACTTTCTAATTAATCTTAATTAATACCGATTATGGTTACCAACCTTACTCTTTTAGTCAATACTAATTATGGTTATACACCCTATTTGTAGTTAATATTAAACCTTGTAAAAAAATTTTTTTATATATACACATATGTATATATACACCTATATGTATGGGTCACATTCTTGTCTCTTGTAGTGTTTTTTAGCATGATTGTAATGTTAGCTCTCTGTGCTTGCAGTTTACTGTGATTTCATGCCTCTGGTTTAAAAGCTTGTTACTGTTCCTATATTTAAGTATCTCAATTTTTTCTTGAAGACAGAGGAAACATGGTTTCTTTATAGATTTAGGTGTTCTTGCTTGCTTAAGGATTTTCCATTTAACTCTAGGTGTTTTATTTTCGTTTTTTAACTTCCAAAAATATTTGGAGAGAGGTGTCATGTTTTGTTTTTCTTTGTTATTGAAGGATGACAGGTGATTATAAAATCCGTTTTTAAATACGTTCATGGTATTTACGATATACATTTTTTCATCCTTAGGATTTTCCATGGATGAGATCGAACACATATATATCAGGGATTTCGTTTTGACATTTGTTGTTCATGGGGCATTGGTTAGGGTTTCTACAGTTACAGGGGTTGTAATTATGGGTCGGATTGGTATTAGTGTTGGAGTTATTTTTGTTGTGTGTTTTTAATATTTTGTTGTTATGTACTTTAATTATTTTTTCTAGATTATTGGAGCAGCTATAGCTTAGTTTAATTGTATTTTTATTGAATATTTTATTTAGAGGGTTATTTTTGGGGAAAGGCTTATTTATTAGTTGAAGAAATGTATGTCCCAGTTTGTAGTTAATTGATTGATTAAAAGGAGGGTCATACCATATGATTTTTCGGTTCCTATTTTTGCTCTTTGAACTTCTGAAGTTTTCCACAAAATTGATTTTTGATGATTTATATCCGCTATCCTTTAGGATTTTATCGTAAATTACCTTGTGTTTATTGAATATTTCTTTACTGGATGAGTGTGTGTTAATGCGGCGTTCTATTGATGATGGGATGTGTTTGATAATGGATGGTGGGTGGTTAGAGTTGGGGTTTATATATATTGGGTTCGAATTGTTCTTCATGTAAGGTTGGAAAGTGTTCGATACTAAGTCTAATGTTATGTCTAAGAAGTCTACTCGCTTGATGTTGGAGTTAATCACTACGTTAAGACCGAAGGATTTAAAGACTTTATGAATTAGTTTCCTGATTTTATCGACCTTAGCTCCAGTAGAAACATTAATTATCATGAGTCCGTCGTCTCTATATAGTCCTATATTATTTGTATCTATTTCTTTGTGCGCAGTGAGGTTGTACAGCAGGAATAGCCCCACCAGATCTGAAGATTCTGCTGAATCCAGGGCTCCCATGGATAAATCAAAATTATCCGTTGAATTTTTTGTCCACTGTTGGTTGTCGTGGAAGAGAACTGATTTTCTACAGTTCAGAATTATTTTGATTTCCTTCTTAGTGATGTCCAAGTAGAATTCGGCGAACTCAAGGGCGAGGTGAAAGAGGTCCTTAGAAATCGATGGGTAAAAATCCACGATGTCAAACTGTAAGAAGGTGACATTATTTTTCCCCCAAGGTTTTCAAACCATTTGATGACGTCCATTGTACCATTCCACTGCGTTAGTTTAATTTTTTCTTTTATTTGCTGGTTGGTTCTTTCTAATATTACTTTGCTAATCCTATCGATTTCAGATTTTGTAGGGTTAATTATTCTTGTTGGTATTCTACGGTAAAAATTCGGTTTGTGGTCATTTAAGAGCACATATGCCTCCTTTGTTGTCATTTTGGGGACCCTGTCGCTAATCCTTAGTTTGTCCGTAATTTTTTTGTCTGCTTGGTTAATCCTGTCTATGTGGTTTTGGTGCTCCGTGTCGATTTTTCTGTATTTCATAGTTAAGTTTTTTATAATCAGTTCTTTGTGGTCTTTGGGATCCATTTTGTAGAAGTTTGAAGTTTTGTCAGATTTGACAAAGACCTTATTGGATTTGTTTATGTTGTTGACTAGTGTGTCCAAGTGGCTGAGGAATTTGTTTTTGCGTTTGTGGAAAGTGATTTTATTTACTATCTCGAATAAGTCGTTCTCGAAGTTTTGGAGTTTGTCTATGAGAGGGGCAGTTTTTAGGTTTCTAAATCGGAATGTTTCCAACTCTAACCACCCACCATCCATTATCAAACACATCCCATCATCAATAGAACGCCGCATTAACACACACTCATCCAGTAAAGAAATATTCAATAAACACAAGGTAATTTACGATAGCGGATATCAATCATCAAAAATCAATTTTGTGGAAAACTTCAGAAGTTCAAAGAGCAAAAAAGACTGGGTACAGTGGGGGATATTGAAGAAAAGATAAAAGATGAACAGGTTCACGAAGATAAAAGATAGCAATTGAAGTTGCTTTTACATTTTTGGAGATTGTGCCTATACGGGAAGCAAGTAAAAGGAAGGGAAAGCCAGAGGTGGGTAGTTCGAGACAAGAAATTGTTGAGAGTGGTAGAATTGACGGTAAAATGGTGGTACTTAGACGCCAGTCTATTGGCACGCTTAAATTCAAGTGGTCGAGGCATAAGAGGAAATACCTCGTCAGAGCAGTTGCCATGATAATATTTGTAAAAAAAAAACAAAGAGAATCCACGACACATAGATAAAAAAAAGGTACCTGGATTCGATATGCCAAGACAGGATTAATTATATTGTGAAATCTTTAAACTTTGTCGAGAACCTCTAGATGAATAGCAGGATCACTCGACCAGATATGGCAACAGTATTCAATGCACGGACGAATGATAGATTTATAAATGTGCAAGATGGATTCTGACGAAAAAAACTTTCTACGTTTTCTTTTAACTAAAAACTTATCTTTGTACATTTCCCCAATATAAATGTATAGAAATTAGCATGGCCACAAAATGAGGCATCATTTTATATGTTGATAATAATATAGAATTGATCCCCCATTTTATACCCAAATTACAATTTCTTATAAACAGTTGGCATATATCTTCTTCTATGTGCCTTGTTCTTTCGGGACGTAGGCGATCATGGCCTTCCACGTCTCCCTATCCCTGGTGGCTCGGAAAACCTTGAGTATTTACCTAAATGAGATGGGATCTGACTCAAGGCTGGGCTTTACATGGTGAACCTGAGCACAGACAACCTGGCCGGGAGTTAAAGTTTTCTCAGCCACTGCATACGCGGAACTGAAAAAGCTAGTTTTACCTTCTCAGCTGAGTCTCTGTCCATAGACCAAGCCTCGACTTGAACTCTGTCCAAAGACAGAGATTTTGTCTATATTTCTCAGCCGAGTCTCGGTCCGTATACCGAAGTCCGATTGAGTCATTCTCTGCCCAAAAGATGGATTCTGACAAGAAAAACTTTCTGGCACGAGACAGAGACGCAACATTCCTCGCAGTAAATGCAGTAAATGCAGTCGCTCCACAACAAGTCGGTTGAAAAAGTTGGTCCAAGGGGATACAATGTCTGGCTCTCCAAGACACTAGCACCAGCCATGCTGATGAGGAAAGTTGGACTATAGTGGCTAAAGGAGAGCAGTTTTGTTTTGAAGGTATTAAAATTTACCAGCCATTTCCTCTCTTAATTGCCCAGAGAGTTCGATTGACAATTTTGTGTTCGAGGGGAACACTATAGGATAATATTTTTTAAATTTATTTAAAAACTTTCAGTCGCTATACGTGTTTTAGAGGGGCAATTCACAGAACGAATTTTAGGGCAGACTCCACAAATTGCATAGTTCCATTTAGTTTACGCCTAAGTTCAACGTATTTTTTATCATAAGAGTGCCTTTTTTAAGTTTACTGGCACACGAGACATTGCAAGCAAGTTTGCTTGGAAGAAATTTTCCTCTGAGACGCCACACGAAACGTTTTTGATTTTCGTTAATGTAGATTCACCAACATTTTTACAAGTTTTTCTGTTAATTATTGCAATGCCGTTGCGTGTGTTTAATTGAAATTTTACTATAACGTTATTCTTTTCGGCCTTCACATCTTTTATTTGCACCACATTCAGATTTTGAGTTGTCAATACAACTTTTACAATATTAAAATGTCTTGCATCTTTTCCTTTGCCTTGATTTGTAATGATTGTATGTGATCTATTTTTCCACACTAGAAGCACTTTATTTTCGAATAGACAATCCGCTTTATAATGAACTCCTCCGCAACAGCTTGGGTTTATTGCAGTCATGTTTCCCCTTTATTCGCACTGACTGCACTTGTACAATATCTCTACAATTTTTGCGGTATTATGTCTTTAATTTAGAATTCTTTTGCCACTGTCTGTAAGGCCAATTTTAGTAAAAGTTTCTTTTCTTTTTTTTTCTTTTTTTTTTTTTGGCGCGCGAATTAATTTTTGTGCCTTTAATCGAAGTTAACCTTTGCACAATGTGCATTTGTGGTGCAGTGGATATCGGCCCAGAATGAGAAATCAGAGAGACGATTTTGAATTTCAGTTGAATTCGTTGCATTCACTTACGGGCAAATATTTTATGGAAAGCTATGAGACCGTCGTTTTCTCCCTCCAACGATGAATTAAATAGTAGGACAGATTAGGTTCTATAACCTTGGTTGTCAACCAGTTTACTGGGTATAACGGTTATTTGTTATATTAATTTATATAAGGTGATATTTTCCAAACTTTTCTTATTATTAAAACTACTTTCATTCGGACTAATGACATTATCATTCTTGTTATTATCACAATGTTTCGGCAGATATGGCTTCTGGCATTCTTTTATCTATTTTGATTCATAGCTGCATCTACTGCTAGGAAGGTTGGTTCACTGTGCCAGGCCAAGAAATTATTCTCTTCAGAATCCATTTTGCACATTTATAAATCTACTATTTGTCAGTGGATTGAATACTGTTTCCATATATAATCGGTTGTTTCTGCTCTCCACCTTGAGGTGCGGAGTCTTGTCTTTTTCGGCGGCGGCCAGCGGCGGCACTGTGGACGTTAGCTCGCCTATCGGATCCGTTCGTCTTCTACGTTGCCGTCGTCGCCTATAAATTGGTCTGCTTCGCGACAAACCGTCACATCCGGTCCGTCGTTTTGGCACACCCGCTTCTACCCGTCGTGCGGTCGCCTCGCTGGCATCGGTCCGTCGCTCCAACGCCATCCATTTTCAGGATTTAGCAGCTCATCTTCAGTCACTTTCTCACCGACGTGATGTGGCTTCTCTTTGTCTTTTCTATAAATATTTTCATGGAAATTGCTATGACGAGCATTTTTCCTGCTATTCCGAGTGCCATGTATTTATTGGTGCTACGAAATTAACATTAAGGTCCTTCTCTTTTATCGTAGAAATAGTTAAATGTAACTTCCTCTTCTATTCTAATAGTTTCTTTTCTTGCACTTCCCGTTTGTGGAACTCACTTTCATTCGCTTGCTTCGCTGATAGCTACAATCTCCAAAAGTCTAATAGCAACGTAAGTTGCTATCTTTTATCTGCTTGATTCCCATTCATCTCTTATCTTTTCTTCGACATCCCCTATACTTTTATTTTCACTCACTGTAACCCACTGCGCAGCAATAGCATTTCTACCTTGCTTGGGCTGAAATGATTATAAAACATATTGGGTAACCTTCAGGGAATTTCGAACTAAACACTTTATTTAATGTTACGGTGACATATTGTCCTTGTTCTTGACTTGTCTTGATATCTTTTATACTGCTGCTCAGATATTGCCAGAATAACTTTCACTGAACCAGCAATATACTCAGATATGTTCTCAGTGCTAAACGAGGCTAATACCAATTACCACTTAGGAGCCATCTTTCAGAAAGTTTGCTCATCAGCAAAATATCAGTTCAGACAGTATGGACAGAAACAAAATTAATGCCTATGGATTTAGCCATCTGCTGGAAAGAAAGACGTCTGTCATTCAAAATTTTACTGTTAAGTTGTTACGGACTCTTATTATAACTTGGAATCAGCATATATGAAGTCCTACCAACCATTCTCCTGGAAGCAGAAAAAGGTTTTGGTGAGTTTAAAAGTAATTAGCCTTTAAATCTATACTTTTAGTCGGTGTGCACTTTTTTCACTCCTGATCTTTCTCTTATGAGAAGGAACTGAAAAACCGGTTTAGCTGTTTGTATTTGTTATATTTCGGTATTACCAATTTACGTTAATATATATATATATATATATAAATAATGTGTGTGTGTATTAAAACAATATACAGTAATGTGCAAAAGTATTAAGACAAGAACTATTTTATCTTTAATTAGGTATATTGACAGAAAAAATTAACAGAAAATAAACAATTTAATTAAATTTTATTTGATTTACTCAACAAATGCTTTAACAAGAAAAAAATACTTGTTAGAAAATAGTTTTAATATTTAGTTGAGCCTTTTGCTCTTATCACAGCCTTCATTTTGTCAGGCATTGACATCACAAGCTTCTTAAACCCCATTCGTCTCCCTGGTTCTCGCCCGCTTGCTCGGCTGCCATTGCCCACCGGAATCACTTCTTCCGGCTTTATCGTGGCCACGTGTCAAACCAAAACAGGCGCCTTTTCGCCTCAGCTCGTAATAAGTGTAAAAATATATTTAACGAAGCTAAGATGCTCTTTGCTGCCAGGATGAAGCAGCGCAGAGCATCCTCCAAGTTCGGTACCAAAGACTACTGGCGCCTCTGCAAACGCGTGCTTAGCAAGAGTAAGTCCTCAATACCCCCATTAATAGACGAGTTTGAGGTCCTCACCTCCTCAGCGGACAAGGCTGAATGCTTTTCCCATAGATTCTCGACCAATTCAACTCTGTATTCGTCTGGAATCCATACACCCGATTTCACATCTAGAATGACGTCCACATCACGCCCTCACTGATTTCTAGCATAATCTCAAAACTGGACCCTCACAAAACGAGTGGTGGGGATGGAATCCCAATCATAGTTTTGAAGAATTGTGCCCCTGAACTCTCCTCTATCCTTTCTAAGCTCTACAACCTCTGCCTATCTTCCTCCTGCTTCCCTGCCTGTTGGAAGTCTTCTTCTGTGGTTCCAATATTCAAGAACACTGGTGAACCATCGGACTCCGCAAATTACCGCCCCATCAGACTTCTTCCGATCTTCGGCAAAGTGTTCGAAGCCATTATCAATGCCGAGGTCGTTCAGCATCTCACAGCTCACGGGCTCCTCTCGGACAAACAGTATAGCTTCCGCTTCACCAGGTCCACTGCTGATATGCTAACGAACATCACCGAGTATATATACCAGGCTCTCGACAAGAATGGTGAAGCCCGAACCGTCGCTATCTCTAAAGCATTCGACAGAGTATGGCATGTCGGCCTTCTACGGAAACTGCGGAACTATGTCATAACTGGACTTTTGTTGGACTTAATCCAGTCATTCCTGTCTAACCGCACACTGAAGGTGGTATTAAACGGACATGCCTCCCAGAACTACACTACAAATGTGAGTGTACCCCAAGGCTCTATTTTAGTCCTACGCTCTTTCTAATCTATATCAATAATCTCCTCGATGCCATAAGATCACAAGTAGGTATGTACGTCGATGATACCACAGTTTACTCTCGCCTCGATCAAAAATCTGGTGTTGGTGAAAAGGCGAACCTCGCTGCCGAGCTTGAGAAGGACCTCCAATTGGGGTAAGAAATGGCTCGTAAAATTCAATTCTTCCAAAACGAAGCTGCTGTCAATTAACCACCACAGGCAACCGCACCTCCCTCCCATTAGCATGGAACAGGCTTGCCTCCCAGAGAGTAAATCACTACGCCTGCTTGGCCTGACACTCTCAGCGGACCTCAAGTGGAATGACTACTTCGAATCCATTGCTAAATCCACAGCTATGAAAGTCGGCTCCCTTTCCGCCTGAATCTATCCTGCAATTATATAAATCCACCATCCGCCTGTGTATTGAGTACTGCTGCCACACCTGGTCGGGTACCCCTTCTATTCTCCTCGGGGTTCTTGACAAAATACAGCGAAGAATCTGTAATGTGATTGATACCGACTTGGCTGACCGCCTGCAGTATCTCTCTCACCGGCGTGACGTGGCTTCCCTGTGCCTCTTCTATAAATACTTTCATGGCTTCTGCTCTGACGAACTTAAATCACTGGTGCCCCCTAGATGTGAATTTGCACGAGATACTAGATTGGCAACTAGGTTCCAACCTTTTACAGTGAAACCGATGAAATGTAACCGCAGTTTCTACTCCAACAGCTTTTTTCCTCGCACTTCCCGCCTGTGGAATTCCCTACCGCATGCTTGCTTCCCCGACGGCTACAACCTCCAGGAGTTTAAATGTAAGGTCAATAGACACCTCCTAACACACTAACTCACACCCACTCTCTCCAACTCTCTCCCTATGTACATCATAAGTCGTATATCACCATTCTTCTGACATTTCCTATACCAAATCCCTCTATGTAACCCCCTGCGCTATAGTGGCAGTGGAATGCCTTGCTTGGGGTGACACGATTAAAAAAAATCTCCTGCCAAGCAGCTTGTATTTGTTCCCAAAGTGTGTCTTGCAAAGTAACATTATATTTATCAATTTTTTTATGCAAAATATCCCATAGATGATCAATAGAGTAGTTTCAAAATAACTTGTTTAATCGAAAATAGGAAAAATTAAATATAACTTCTTTTTAATACATTTATTTTACACCTAGTCTTAAATAAGCAATATTTATTAGCAATTTACTTGGATTTTCAGTCTGTATTTGCATTTCAGTGAGGTTTTTAGGAAAATCACCCCTGTCCTAATATTTTTGCACACTACCGGTAGTGTGCAAAAGTGTTAGGACAGGGGTGATTTTAAACTTTATTTTGATGCCTCATAAAAGATAAAATAGTCCCTTTCCTAATACTTTTTCACAGTGCTGTATATTTTTCTTTAATATATGAGCGTGAAATATTTTGGATGGAAAAGTCTGTAATAGAGCATTGTGTATATTTGTATAGATTCACAATATACCAGTACATTGTCTCTTTGTTATTTTAAAAGGTTTAATAAAAGTAAAACATGAACATGTTAGATTGAGATCCTTTTTCTTCTATGTTCCCTGTTCTTTCAGGGCGTAGGCGATCATGGTCCTCCACATCTCCCTATCCATGGTGGCTCTCTTAGCACGCTTTCTTCTGTTACACCACGCAACCCCCGTTCCGTCGTCCACCTGATCAGGTCCTTCAAACGTGTTATCCGCTGTTTTCCCCTGTCTCTTTTTCCCTCTATCTGGCCTGTTAGTATCAGATTCTCCAAGCCCTCCTTTCTCATTGCATGTCCCAGGAACTTCAACTATCTCTTCCTGATGCTCAGTATTAATTTTCATTTTTGTTTTGTTTCCATCATTTCCAAAACCTCATCATTGCTCACATGCTCGATCCATGATATTCTCAGCATCCTTCTGTAGAACCACATTTCAGTTGCTTCAAGTTTTTCCTTCTCGTCAGATTCCGATATATTCAACTCATATATATATATATATATATATATGTGTGTGTGTGTGTGTGTGTGTGTGTGTGTGTGTGTGTGTGATATCAATATATATATTGTTTATATGCGGGAGTTATTCAAAATTACCCTCACTTTTGACATAATCTTTATACAAGAGTGCGGATAATTTTGCTAGTGTACTGGCGCTACATCGTCTTTCTTTAATATGGCCTGTAATTATGTTAGACATGATTATGTTTATGCAGGATCTATTCTTTTTGTCAACGGTTGCTGCTGTTGACAATCTTGACAAGTGATAACATTTTCCATTTCCAACATCTTTATCGAACCATCTTCGTTGATTTTCCACCGATTTTAGCAAAGTACCAGATGAAAGGAAATTGATAAATACTTATCAAGATGTTACTATTTGATGTGATTGCCGAGGCTCTTTGATGTGGATCTTCAAAATCGGAAACAGATGTTAGGACAAAATAGATTGGTGTCAATATTATATAGTATGCATACGTAGATATTTATTGAACTGAGCATATAGAGTATTTTCTTTCTCTCTCTCTCTCTACCTCTCTCTGTCTCTCTTTCTCTCTCTCTTTCCCTTTCTCTTTCTCTCTCTCTCCATACAAACACACACACACACACACATATAGCCGTGTGCTTGTGTGCATTTGTTTTGTGTGCTTAGATCTATTTACTGGTGATGTTTTTGCGTATTAGCTTGTATTTTTTATGATTTATTTTCTTTTATTTTCTTTTTATTTTTATTTTTTGTATATGTGTGGGTTTGGTATATGTGTTTTTGTTTTAATTTTTGTGATATTTCCGGTACGATCGCTATTTTTTCACAATTTCTCATATTTAATCCCTGTAACGACTCTCTGCTTGGGTCAACGATTTTGGGCTATGACTTTATTTGAAGTAGGCAAAATTTGCAAATAGCAGTATTGATATATTTAAGCTTTTATCTCTTTCACTAAACTCTCAATGGGTCAAAAGGTTACACACATTTAGTTTGTTTTTGGCAGAATAAGTATCGTGGACCCGGTAAAAGGTCCAGCAAGAATAACACAGAACAACCAAAATAGGAAATAACGAATATATATTAAACACAACAAAATACAACAATTGGAACTTTGTTAGTATAACGATAATACGGGTTAGTGTATAATACTATAATTCGACCCTCGAACTGGGACTTGTAATGGTCGTTACGGTATAAGTGTTCGTAGACGACTCTCGGCTATGTTCAGGGCGTTCCCCTCGAGCTATCTACTGGCTACTCCCAAGCTACTCCCTCTCACCTCTTGTGAGGGGAGGTATATGTACTGGTTGAAAGAGTTCATTCATTGTGGGTGATACCGCCATGACAATAACCTTTAAATTAATTTCGTAAATTTGTAAGTTGTGTCATTTTGTATGTTCCTTCATAAAATTTTAACAGGTACTTACTGGGATTCTGGCCTATTCTTCCTAACGCGACTGTTCTAACCGAGCTAGAGTTATTGGCCTTCATGGCATACACCATCTCAGTGCTTCTCAGATATTTTCTAATGGCTGAAGATCATGCTTAAATGATGATCACTCCAACTCCTTAACGTTACGTCTTTAAGTCATTTGCCTCAACATTAGAAATATGCTGAGGTCAATTTTTCTTTAGAAGATCAATTTTCGATCAATGTTTAACTTTTGAGCTGAGGTTTTAGATGTTGCTTCAGTGTTCCTGCATTTCAGAAATTTGAGTTTATTTTTAATGTGAAAATACACACCTACCGAAAAATATCCTGCAACATGACACAGTCGCTATTTTGCTATACGATCATGCTGGCATTCTGTCGCTTCCAGGCATCTTTTTTCTTTCAAACATAACAATTAGTCATCATTGTCAAATAGTTCAGAAAGTGTTTAATCAGATTAGTGTACATTTCTTCAGAGAGTAAGACCTTTTCCTCCATAAGCCGCTGCGAATTGTAGGTTATTTATATTACAGGTTTGGAGCAATGGTTATGTCGATATAGTACATTTTTGCTATATATATATATATATATATATATATATATATAGCATACTACACTTGGTATACAATCCAGGTAAATTCCAATAGGGATGAACTCAAGAGAACTCAATGTTAAATTCATTTATTTAATTTAACATTAATTCATTTAATTTGGCAGAATAATATAATTTATAAAAGATTTTAGCTTATTACAATGGGTAATACATATTTTCCCGCATTTTTATGTTATTATCGTGGCTCGTCAGACTCGTCATATATATATATATATATATATATATAACAGAGTGATGATCCACGTATACTGTCTTAATATGTATAGGAAAGAATATTAATAAAAAGTTTTGAATTTAAAAATGTACTTTTTTTGGGACAGTATTTGTTTATTTTTATTATTGTATTTTATATTTCAGACCGCCCTCGGTCCTTCATCAGAAATGAGTGATTTTTAAATTTGAATTAGAAACGTATCTCACAATAGCGTCCGAATATTTTTTTTGTTTACATCACGTGGTGTGTTTGTTCACAACATGCGGCACGTTCGTAGAGAAAGTCTGTTTGTTTTAGATAAAAATTTCTTGGAATATCTGAGAAAAAAACAAAAAACATTTTTAGCTATTGAAATATTTGTAAAGATTCAACACACCTAAGTCCCTATTTAACCCTAACTTGTGTGTATTTAATTTTAAAATCCAATATTTTCTTTCTTTCTGCGTGTGTATGTAGAACTAAAATTGGAGTCTATTAGTAAACATTTGCAATTTTCTAAAGTATGATCAGGTTGATTAAAATGGGCTGCAATTGGGGAGTATACATTTTTTTGTCGTATATTTAGTTTGTGATTATTGAAGCGAAATCTAAAGCTATTACCGGATTCGCCGATATATCCACTGTTGGGGCAAATTGGGCAGAAGAGAAAGTAAGGTTTGGTGGGTGTAATTTTATTTTGGTGTTGGGTACAGAGAATGTTTTGTCTGTTATTAAATGTTTACAAATTAAACAGCGAGGCTTCCCACATTTTAAATTCCCTGATACAACTTCCAACACAGTTTTATTACATCGCATAAACAAAAAGCTCAACAAATATACAACAGAACCTCCACCCAATTAAGAAACCTGGCGCACAACTCTGCTTACATTAAAAAATTCTTTTACATGAACTTATCTAAAAGAAATCCATTATTCTCTCTATCTAACACTTTCCCCTTTCCAATACTTTCAAGTAAAAAAAACACTCAATTTTCTGTACGAAAAAAAGCTGACACAGTATATATTTTTGAAAAACCAAAAACTCAATAAACTAATTGCTGAGGACCCCATTTTACAACACATACCTCACCTGAATAACTACTTAATACAACAGATTCCACGAAGATCTCACTATGTACAATACACCCATAACACCTCTGCTGATAATCACATCGCAAACCTATCTAAATATACTCTCACCCAAGAAGAAACCTCTTTATTAAATAAAGGATTAACATTCTGTCCCTCACAGCCACTAAACCCTCTAAACCTCTGCTACGATATGGAAAAATACCTTCGTAGACTGAGACTAAAAGAATATTTCTCAGACAACAGATCCACTTCTAATGACAACAGCGATAAACAATCATACTCCAAATTTCCTCTTACGAAAAATAATACCCTATGGACTCCACCAAGCGGACGCAACCAACACTTGGATCAATATGCCAACAAAGCCAGACAACACACGGATAACTTCTTAAAAAATAAAGGACACCAAACAAAAATACACAACCTATCTAAAGTAGAACACCAAGCCATCTATACACTTAAGAACAACCGAAACATAATTATCGTACCAGCCGATAAGGGCGGAGCTATAACCATCTTAGACACTAATAACTATATTAAAGAAGCAGAATCACAACTTCAAAATAACAAGTTCTATGTACCCTTACCTCTAGATCCGACTAGCACTTACAAAACAGAATTATCACTTCTCATTCAGAACCTGAATCACAACATAAAAAATAAAATAAAATCTCTTATTCCTGAGAACCCCAAAACAGCAACATTCTATACTATCCCAAAACTACATAAACTCCCCAAAATCATTTCAGAAAAACACCCTAACACCTCTTCATCCAACCCACATCATACTAAACAAGCAAATAATGAAGAAATCTACAAAATTTCAAAAGAACTTAAAATCACACCACCTGGCAGACCCATAATATCAGGCATTGGTACCCTCACAGAACTTATATCTGGATACATAGACAATATCCTAAAACCTTTATTACCTGACATACCTAGTTATATTAGAGACACTACTGACTTTCTCAACAAGTTACAAAGCATTAATTTAGTCCTAGGTGATGATATCATAGTAACGATGGATGTTACATCTCTGTACACGAACATTCCACATGTTGAAGGAGTATCAGCTTGCCATGAGTTCCTTAAAAGCAAGTTATCTAACAACCAAATCACAGATTTATGCCAATTAATAAATTTCATCTTAACACACAATAATTTTAAATTCAACAACAAACACTATTTACAGATTAGTGGTACAGCAATGGGCACGAAAATGACACCTAGTTATGCCAATATCTTTATGCATATTTTAGAAAAAAAGATACTAGACAGTTCACAATACAAACCATCACATTATTTTAGATACATTGATGATATTTTCTTAATATGGACTCATGGATTAGAAAAATTAAAAAACTTCTTTACTTTCTGCAACAACTTCCACAATACAATCAAATTTACCATGGAACACTCATACACATCCGTCCCTTTCTTAGACGTCATGGTAAAATTAAATAAACATACACTTTCCACCAGTCTATACAACAAACCCACAAACCAACATAAATTCCTACACTTTAACAGCTGTCATCCCCTCAAATTAAAAAATCTATCGTATACAGCTCATTTATTAGAATAAAACGCATTTGCTCAGACCATCCAGATTTTCTAAACAACATTAACAACCTAACAAAACAGTTTCTAAAATGTAAATATCCAATAAAAATAATAAAGGAAGCATTACATAAAGCCATCCACATAGACCGTAGCACACTTCTCACATACAAAAAACGAAAAGATAACAACCGAATTCCCATGGTTTTTAACCATAATCAATATTCCTACACACTTATCAAAAATTTTAAAAATGATTACAGGAACCTCCAATCAAACAAAAACATCAAAGACATTTTCGATAAACCACCCATAAATGCAAAGAAACAAACACCCAACCTATCAACTATCCTCACTTCTAACAAATATTTAAATAATACAAACCTATCAGGGAATTTAAAATGTGGGAAGCCTCGCTGTTTAATTTGTAAACATTTAATAACAGACAAAACATTCTCTGTACCCAACACCAAAATAAAATTACACCCACCAAACCTTACTTGTGCCAGCAAAAACATCATATACTTTCTCTTCTGCTCAATTTGCCCCAACAGTGGATATATCGGTGAATCCGGTAATAGCTTTAGATTTGGCTTCAATAATCACAAACTAAATATACAACAAAAAAATGTATACTCCCCAATTGCAGCCCATTTTAATCAACCTGATCATACTTTAGAAAATTGCAAATGTTTACTAATAGACTCCAATTTTAGTTCTACATACACACGCAGAAAGAAAGAAAATATTGGATTTTAAAATTAAATACACACAAGTTAGGGTTAAATAGGGACTTAGGTGTTTTGAATCTTTACAAATATTTCAATAGATAAAAATGTTTTTTGTTTTTTTTCTCAGATATTCCAAGAAATTTTTATCTAAAACAAACAGACTTTCTCTACGGACGTGCCGCATGTTGTGAACAAACACACCACGTGATGTAAACAAAAAAATATTCGGACGCTATCGTGAAATACGTTTCTAATTCAAATTTAAAAATCACTCGTTTCTGATGAAGGACCGAGGGCGGTCTGAAATATAAAATACAATAATAAAAATAAACAAATACTGTCCCAAAAAAGTACATTTTTAAATTCAAAATTTTTTATTAATATTCTTTCCTATATATATATATATATATATATATATATATATATATATATACCCTAGTGAATAAGGAACGATGAAAAAAAATTGTACAACGTCCAAAACATTATATATATTATAAGTTATAGTTTAAAACATGTACAAATTATAATTTACTACAAAAGTGTACATTTTGTTTCGACATCGAAAAAACAACGTCTCATCAGGTAACTACCTGATAACTACCTGATGAGACATTGTTTTTTCGATGTCGAAAAATAATGTACTCTTTTGTAGTAAATTATAATTTGCACATGTTTTAAACTATAACTTGTAATAAATATTCATTGTTCTATTTCTATATTGAGCAATGTTTTAAATCAATGTTTTGAACATTGTTAATACTTCTTCGCTCTTTATTAACTTGGATATATATATATATATATATATATATATATATATATATATATATATATATATACGGC
This sequence comes from Ascarosepion bandense, assembly GCA_037127315.1. Classification (NCBI taxonomy): domain Eukaryota; kingdom Metazoa; phylum Mollusca; class Cephalopoda; order Sepiida; family Sepiidae; genus Ascarosepion; species Ascarosepion bandense. The sequence continues at coordinate 469,114 of JBBBDQ010002388.1, read as the reverse complement.
CGTAGATAAAATTCAAAAGACAAAGGTGGTTAGCAGATATATCCGGCTGTAGAGGACTTCAACAAAGTGCCAAAAAAAAGCAAGGGACAACCGGCTTGAAAAGCATAGGACCGCCGGGTGTGATTGGCCAAAAACGAAATCCCGAAAAAGCGAAAATGCGTGGGAGTTTTAAGACTATACGAAGTCTATATATTTTAACTGAAGAGACAAAGACTAACTTACGACTCCCGACAGCCTCTTCGTGTGTGCGAACTCTCTCTGACTGCCCTTCTGCTCCACACAAGCGAAACAGACAAAGAATACAGATATGTGATTATATTTTTATATATATATATATATGTGTGTGTGTGTTCCTCATTGTTTGTTTTGATCTAGCGGCAGTTTATAACATCTGTCTCATGTTAGAAATTTTTTTTTTTTTTGCTATTGTTCTGAAATATATTTTCACTGCCAAGAACTTAATCTTTAAAAGACGCAATGCGTTTCCTCCCCTATAAACAGAATGAGATCTGCACGGCTTTCTAGTTTGCGCATGGCTGATTGGACACATTTTAATTTGTTTTTTACGGTTTAACAATCATTCGTTGGTTATTTAAAGCCAAAATTATATTTAGAGTAGCAAGAATAATTCTTTTCTTTTTTTAGTTTTTTGGAATTATGAACTTGCTTGAAAGACGAAAGCAGATAACAGAACAAAATAGTAAATACGTTCTTCAATAAAGTTTAAATAGAAAATATTCTTTTCTTGTGATTTTATTTCATAAACTCTGTCAACGTTTTGTTAGATTGATATTAAGTATTACTATACTAATTCCAGTAATCATAATATGGAATCGTGTGACACCAAGTCTTCATAATGTCATATATTCATTTGGTCGGTGTGAAATTTCACATGAAAGTGTATCGCACTGTTGCAAAATTTGAAAAAAAATAAATGTTATTTTGAGATGTCACTGAGTTTAGAATGCAGATGGCAAGCGGAATTTTGTTTTGATGATCACGGTCAAAGAAGTCGGCACCCAAAAATAACAAAACACACATGGGGTTTTCAGATTTCAGGGAGGTTCGCCCTATTTAAGTGAAATTAGACAGCAGCAGTCGGCAGTTTAACTGGCAGTTTTGCAGTTGACAGACCGAGAAAGAAACGAGAGTGAACAGCGGACAAGCGTGGCCTCTGGCTGCTGCCTCCATGCGTGTGTGCTGACCCTTCGACCTGACCACCTCCTACTCCACAACTAGGTCATTGATTAAAACAGATAAAATATTGTATATTTTAATTTATATATATATGTATATATAGTCATCCGCAGACAGATCTGTTTCGCTGTATCACAGCTCATCAGTACGGTTAGACTCCGATTGCTTTTAACCCAGTATTGAAACACGACCGAAGTGGCGTCAGTCGGCGATTCTACCTCTGGACCCAAATGACTTACTTTTCTTGCTGGCAAAATTACGATATAAACATATATATATATATGTGTGTGTGTGTGTGTGTGTGTGTGTGTGTGTGTGTGTGTCGTAATTTTGCCAGCAAGAAAAGTAAGTCATTTGGGCCCAGTTTATGTTTCGTCATTTATCAGTGAGAAGAATATCGTCAAAATTTTGGTTGCTGCTTAATCTTTGTCATCGTCATTGTTGGTTCCTAGGTGCAGCATACAACATATTTTTTGTCGTTTTAGTGCACTGTGACTTGCTTTTCTTTTTTAGAAGAACAGATTAATCGACCCTAGTTACTACGATACAAGAAAAAAAAATAGACGGTCACGATAAAGACATCAAATCAAACTAGGTTACCTTTTTTCGTTGTTTATATATGCTTTCCTCGTCTTTTTTATTATAAGAAAGGTTGCTAGTTCCAACAAAACCTACGCTGAAACAGCATACTTTTGCACTTGTGTGCTTAGTCTGGTCGTAGAGATGGGGTGTGTGGTCCTTTGGGGCGTTTTAAGGAGGCTAGAAAACGCATGCGAGAGAATTAAAATTGGTAGAAATAATTGTCGGGTGAGTAGATGAAGTAATAGTCAGAGGAAATAGTTTTGAAGGAAGAGATAAAGCGGTTGTAAAACGTGGAAATATTTTTCGAATTCTTTCAGTCGTGAAGTTCGATTTCGGTACCAACCAGGCAAGTGAATGCCATCATTGGAATTTCTTTCTATCGTCGCTTTGTTAGAAAGAACATAAGCGTGATAGTTAAGTTCTGTGACGTTAATTGATGATATTACAAGAACTAAAGAAAATTAGATATGCATTGGCAAATTTGTTGTGGATTAAGATGTTAAAGAAGAAAACAGTGCTTGAAACTGGGGATTAGTTTAGCTTCCTTGTGACATTTTGGGTAGTAGTTGCACTCCGCCGGGAAAAAGTTAAATGGGGTATTTAGAGTAAAACGGACCAATTTTAGACTAAGTTAGTTGGGAACTTATAACTGTGAGGTTTCGACTAATCCTCCAATCGAAGCACATGCCAGTATAATAAAATATGATCAGACCTTTAGATTTTTTTGTTTTGTTTTTGTTTTTTCTAGCTTGCTTGTTGTTGTTGCTGTTTCCTCAGGCAGATTTAAAATGATTTACATTGCAAAAAATAGCACATTTCCGTGTTTAGTCATAGTATGACTGAAATTTAGGAAATTCCGTGTGTAATGTAAATTTCGAGCATAAGTACACATGGTGTATGCGAGGTCATTTACCCGATGTCAATTTGTAAATTGAAGATGCGGTTACCGTCTACAAGTGTGGTCATGCATCGGTATGTCTGTGGATGTACTACTCTTCGAAGGGAGAAGAAAAAGACAAAAAAAACGAACTAGTGAACAGCATAAAATTTTATTGACGTGTGTGTTCTTCAAAAAGAAAAAAACTAACTTTTTAACATTATAAAACTTTCTGGTGTGTGTACTTCGAAAAGAAAAAAACATATTTTTGAACATTATAGAGCTATTATATGTGTTTTTAAAAAGGAAATGAATAAACGAACTTTTTGAACATTATAGAATATTTCTTGTTGTGTATGTTTTTTGAAAAGAAAAAGATTAACTTTTCAGTCATTACAGAACTTTCTCTGACATTTTGTTAAAAAAAAAAAGAAAAATGAAGACAGAAAAAATAATAACAGAAAAAAAAGTAGGTGCTCTTTCATGTTTCTCTTCCAGTGCATTGTGCGTTAATTTTTATTTTTTATTTTTTTTCCTTCAAGGTATTTTAAAAGAGTTGGTCGATACCACAGAGTTGATAACAAACTTACTAGAAAAAAATAAAAAGAGGCAAAGTATAAGTGATGTAAATATGTCCTTTAGTTGCCCAGTATGTGGGTTGTGACATGTGTTTGCGTCAACGAATAAATAAATGAAAGAAAAAAAGAGTATAGGAACGAAGGCAAACAAAAAAGAAACAGAGTTAATGTCCATCTGACAAAGGCGAAGAATTGTCGCCGTGGCAAAAGTCTAAGTCAGTTATGAAATGATGAATCTAACAAGTGCAGAAAACTTTGGAAATTGACAAAAGTACGCAGATAAATTCTCTTATGGTTATGAAATCACACGTCTCGAAATGGTGATTTTCTAAATGTAGCTTCGATGTGGCATAAGGCTGAAGTTATGGATGGCCTGGTGAGGTTCGGCCACTCCTCGGCCGAAATTGTTCTGGCTCTAAACATTGTTCTACGTTGGGTTGCCAAACGCGTGTAGATGGGTGACCTACCCAGTCGAATTTAAAACAAAGAAGAAAAAAAACAATGAAAGAAAAAGAAGAAAAGGAAAACAATTTTTCTGCTCATCGCGTTCTTGCCTGATTCGTTGTTATGCCTAAGTTATGAATCTCACTTATAATTTACAGCAAGAAGAGTGTCTCGTGAAGAGAATTAACAAGAGAAACAAGCGCTTAGTGTGAGAAGAAAAGGATATCACCTTTAATATTGAAATGATTTAATTAATTTTGCATGTCTCATCATTGATTGAATTTTTATATATGTTATACTATGTAAATGTGTTGTACAATGACGTGGTTGTGTGGTGGAAAGATTTCGTCGGACAGAAAAAAAGGGACTTATAATGTTCATAAATTCAAAATGATATCGAAGTAATATTACGTATTCTTTGGATCGATGTGGAATTCCGCCTGGAATCTATTCGCATTTTTGTTGCAAGATGTTGTGGCGGACCTACTCATTAACATAGTAATGGACTAACTCAACCTGCATAAATACCATGTGACTAGTAGTCATTTGAAGAGCACCAGTCTTATATGAGTCAGACACCCATAGAGTGACTTACCGAACAGAGACTTTGATATCCAACACCGCTTGCTCGTCAGCTAGACGAACAAGCTGGCATATTGTACCTTTACCCGTTATTTTGCTAATGCAATTGTTTACACTAATCCCGTGTTCCTGTTTTTATTTGTGACCCCTTAAACAGGGTTACAGCACAAAGTTTAAAAAAAATATAAATGTTGTTTTGAGATGTCACTGAGTGTAGAATGAAGGTGGTAGCTGAATCTTGTTCTGACGAACAGGGTCAAAGAAGTTAGCGCCCGAAAAAGAAACGCACTCAGGGATGATCGCCCATTTAAGAGAAATTAGCCAGCAACAGTCAGCAGATTAACGGCTAGTTTAGCACTTTGAAGACCGAAAGAGAGAAAGAGAGAGACAGAAGAAAACAGCGAACGAGCGCGGCATCTGGCTGCTACTTTGATGCGTATGTGCTGACCCTCCGACCCGACTACCTTCTACTCCACAATCAAGTCACCGAAGAACGAATAAAAATAATGTATATTTTTATTTATTTATATAAGTGTCGATATAAGTGTCGCCACATTAAATCTGTACAATTCTCTGTATTCCTGCTCTAATATTATCGATGCATTGCAAGAAACCGTAGTTCGCAAACTGCTTATTGCATGCAAGACCTTTCTCCATTGTCGGTTGTTTAAAGTGAAGATCATCAAACAAACACCGCTTTTCACTTTTTACGTTTTGGTACTTACCTCGGTAGTCTGTTGACATTTTTTATTTTTGCTTCATCTGTGAAAATTAAGAAAATGTCACAGATGTAACATCTGTGAAAATTAAGAAAATATCACAGATGTGATATTCACATCTGTGAAAAATAACAAAATATTATAGAACTGTTAGGGCGCCGCTCCTATTTGACTACAAATAGACTGTTCCCATTGCTATATATAGCAATGGTGGATTCTCTACAAGGGAGTCGTAGAGAGTCATTGAGAGTCTCTAATGAGTTACTGAAGAGTCAGTGCGAGTTAGTCACACTTTCGGTGGCGTACCGGAAGTAATCAAGTATACACACGTCTTACGACGGATTGGACTCTTGTATCTTTCTATTGTAAATATTACTAATCACTTCTGTACATACTAACCGTCTTTCCGCGGAATACAACTTATATTCTGATTCTGTTGTTGAGTTATTCATTTATACTTGGCGACATAACAAGAACAGAGAATATAAATGAGAAAATGGCACATATAATTTAAAAATGAGAAAATGATACATTTGTAGCTTAGGGAGTTGGTTAATGTTTCTTAAATTCGGCCTTGTGTCAGACTTAACCGAACTCCCTACAGCTTACAAGTTTTATGCAGAGTTATAATCATCAGAAGGTTTTCATCAGAAGGTTGGTTGTCGGCAAGTTGGAATATGTGGAACTGTGTAGAATTGAATGTTAAAATAAAAATTTATTAAAAGGAGGAATAACATAAGTTTTAGAAGTTAATGTTCAATTAGAAACATTATTAAGAGGTTAAGGGTAGAGTTCGTACAAAATGTTCGTAGTAGTAATTGTTGAAAAAGAGATAAGGAGAAAGAGGAAGAGAATAATGTGTGACCTGACCTTATCTCCGGGTCAATTTGGAGTTGACGTTACATTTTAGTTCTTTCGTCACTCGGTTCCCATGTGAGTCTCTAAGACATTAATATGTCCTTTTAAATTTTGCACTGGATCACCAAGTCCTTCTAAGTCTTACAATTCGCCTCCACTGGTCAAAAATCATTTTAACACCTACTTGCGAAATCTGGTTTCGACTTTTTCGTTAAGCGGATGGTCAATCCTTTTTCTATTTGGGAAAACCAGGATTTCATACGTCATTGTGAATTTTTTGTAAAAGTGAAGAAGAAGGTTGATTTTAATTAATTTCTTATCCGCTACAAATTAGAAGAAAGTTTTCAAAAAGTCACAGATTATAAGAAAAATATGAAAATAGTAAAGATAATCGGAAAATAAAGGAAACCTCACAAAAATAAGGAAATGACGCAGAGGAAATGGAAAATCAGAAACTATCACAAACAGAAAGAAAAAGAAAAAGAAAAAGAAAATAAAGATCACAGAAGAAAATAAAAATAAAAAGTCATAGATGAAAATAAAAATAAAATATCAAAAACAATAAGAAAATATAATTGATGAAATGAAAAATATGAAATTGTCTCAGATGAAATGAAAATTTAGAAAATGTCACCAATGAATGAAAGATGATGAAAAGAAAATTTGAGAAAATGGGACAGACGAAATGGAAAATAAGAAAATATCACAGATGAAATAAAAATACGGAAATGTCACAGAAAAAAAGAAAATGACACAGATAATAACAAAAATGAGGAAATGGTGCAGATTAAAAGAAAGTTAAGAAAATGTTATAAATTATAAGAAAAACAGACAAATAGTTTAGTTTAGTTGTTTGTTTTACCGGCATATCTACCCTTTTAGGTCATTTAATTCTGAAGAATTTGTTTGGTTATTGTTTACTGCTTGTTGATCTTTTGTGAGTCTATTGCTGTCGAGATATAAATAGAGGTGTTGTGATTTGATGTGTGATGGTTATATGCTATCTTCTTTTGCAACTATATTTTGTTATATAATTTAGTTGCTTATACAATTTCTAAAAGGTCATTCGGGTCAGCTTTTTTGAAGATGTCTTTCAGATTGTTTTATTGATAGTATCTTAATCGCATTTGTTCAAGATCTGTGCAGCTTGTTAGTATATGTTTCACTTTGTAGAGCTCCTGACATAGAATGCAAATTGGTGCCTCCTCACGTTTTAGTAGGTGTGAATGGGTTACAGCGGTGTGGCCTATTTGAAGTCTAGTCATTACTACTTCTCTTCGTGACATTTTCCTATTGGAAATTTTAACTTCTATCTATTCTTTGAGGATGGGTTTAATTTTGTGGAGTTTGTTATTTTTGCAAGAGTTCCATAACACTTGCCATTTTGGTTGTAATAAAGTTGTTGATTAGAGGTTTGTAATCTGTGTGGGTTACTTTTATATCACTAATGTTGATGTTTAATGATCTTTTAGCTGCTATGTCTACTTTTCCCTTTTCCTCTGAGACCAATGTGGCTGGGAATCCAGCATAAAATAATGTTTGTGTTTTGGGTGATGAGGTTGATTCTTTGTAGGAGATTGATGATCGGAGGGTTATTTAGATTTTTGTCTTTTAGTGCCATTAGCACTGATAATGAGTCTGAAAATATTATATATTTGTTGAGGTTAAGTTCAAGAATGAGGTCTAAAGTTAAGTTTATGGCTGTAGCTTCAGCACTGAAAATTGATGTATTTTCTGGTAGGCGTTTTTGGAGTGTGATGTAGTTAGAGAGATAACTGCACTTCCTGCTTTATTCCTGTCTTTATAGCCGTCTGTGTATATTTGTGTTCAATTGAGATGTTGTTCTAGGATGTTATTTAAATTATCGATATAATTTGAGGGATGTGTATTAGATTTGTTAATTCTAGAATATGCAAATAGCAAAGATAAGAAAAATATATTTTGAGAAATATCGGAAAAGATTTTTAAAAAATGAGAAAATGACACATGAAAATAAAAATGCAAACATGTAACAGAAAAATATATATATATCACAGATGAAAATGAAAAATATGAAATTGTCTCAGATGAAATGAAAATTTAGAAAATGTCACCAATGAATGAAAGATGATGAAAAGAAAATTTGAGAGACTGGAACAGACGAAATGGAAAATAAAAAAAATATCACAGATGAAATAAAAATAAGGAAATGTCACAGAGTAAAAGAAAATGACACAGATAATAACAAAAATGAGAAAATAGTGCGGATTAAAAGAAAGTTAAGAAATTATATTCAACTAGCAGTATAGTCCGGCGTTGCTCGGGTGTAATGAAAGCTTTAAAGCGAATCCATGGTCCTGGAGCTCAGCCTAAAGAATATTTGTGTGAAGTTTGATGAGAATCAGATAAAAATTGTGGATATACAGACAGATAAACAGACACACACACAAGCATCTTGCCTTTTATATATATATATATATATATATATATATATATATATATATATATATATATATTATCAATTTTCTGCACTATTGTAAGAACTGCAACCTTGAAACTTCTGAATATCGTTTATTATGTCTTTGTCTATGAGTGTATCAAATTTGATTACAATCGGACCACTCCTTCTATAACCCTTATTTTTTTCGATTATCGATTTTCGATTTTCGATATTTATCGGGGGTACCTCGACACAAAACCTAGCTAAGAACACTCGCAGACGCTTATAGTACAACTGTGTAAATTTTCAAGAAAATCGGTTCAGCCGTTTCGGAGTCTATAGGTAACGGACACACACACAGACAAAGTTCCATTTATAAATAAGTTTAGATCATAAGAAAAATAAGCAAATATCAAGGATAAGAAAATATATTTTGAGAAATATCACAAAAGATAACAAAAATGAGGAAATGACACATGAAAATAAAAATGTGAAAATGTTACAGAAAAAAAGAAAAAATATATCAGAGACGAAAATAAAAATTCCAAAATAGCATAGTTGAAAAGCAAAACAGAAAAATGTCACAGAAGTAGGTTCCTCTCAGAAATGAATATATTTTTTTTTTTTTTTGCTTTTTGGTGAACAATCAACGATAGAAATCTTAAATTATTTCTAGTAAATCGTGAAGCACCCAAATGTAGTAATGATTCGCATATCTAAGTGTATTCAAATGTCTTCCGATGCTCACATAATATATGTATTGTATCTCTGTGATGTCCTGTATCGTATCATATGGATTGTTTTTAATCAAAGTTTCGATTTGATTTGGCAGAACTTCCACTTGTGAATCTAGTGGAACACTGCTGAACATTTTTGTCTGGATTTCTTAAATACAGAGTTACCATTATTTACACTAATTATATTCGGACCATTGTCTTCATTTTTGTTGTTGTTATCACAATGATTTGGTCGTTGTGTTTTCCGGCCTTTATCGATCTGGGTAACCTAAATGGAATGGATTTCTACGATGAGGAGTTATCATTATTTAGACTATTTATATTCGGACGATTGTCCTTACCATTGTTGTTGTTATCACAACATTTCAGCCGTTGTGCCCTCCGGCTATTCCTCAGATGCATATTGACTCGGCTAACCTACAGAAAACTTATTTATCCTACGTGAGTAGATTGTTCTTGTTCCACTCGCCATGCCTATGGATATATCGTCTCGTTTTTATTTTTATTCATTAGTATTTAGTTACTGCTCGCGCATTTCCTGCGGGATAATTGGCTAGTGGATAAATGCGTTGGTTTGTGAATTTGGTGTTTTCAAATGTTTCAAATGTTTTCAAATGTTTTCCAATGATACAACACATAATGTGATGTCCTGTAGCGTATCATGGATTGTTTTTAATCAAAGTTTTGATTTGATTTGTGAATCTAGTGGACAACTTCTTAACATTTTTTTGTTTGTATTTCTGAAATGCAGAGTTACCAATATTTAAACTATTTATATTCAGACCATTGTCCTCATCCTTGTTGTTGTTATCACAATGATTCGGTCGTTATGTTCTCCGACCTTTATCGATCTGGGTAACCTAAATGGAATAGATTTCTACGAAGAGGAGAAAAACAAATAGAACTTGTACGTTTATTATCAACCTCGACAGAGGCTAATCATCTTCTTCTATGTGCCCTGTCCCTTCAGGACGTAGGCGATCATGGCTTTTCACGTTTCCCTATCCCTGGTGGCTCTTAGCACACCTTCTCCTGTTACACCATGCAACCCTCGTTCCATCATCCACCTGATTAGGTCCTTCAAATATGTTATCCATTGCTTTCTCCTGACTCTCCTTCCCTGTATCTGGCCTGTTAGTATCAGGTTCTCCAAGCCCTCCTTCCTCACTGCATGTCCCAGGAACTTCAGCTGTCTCTTCCTGATGCTCAGTATTAATTTCCTTTTTGTTTCCATCATTTCTAAGACCTCATTATTGCTCACATGCTCGATCCATGATATTCGCAGCATCCTTCAGTAGAACCACATTTCAGTTGCTTCAAGTTTTTCCACATTTCAGTTGCTTCAAGTTTTTCCTTCATCTTTGATGGTACTGTCCAGCATTCAGTGCCATATTGAAGAACTGACAACACATAGCAATCCAGTACTCTCTTCCTTGTTTCGAATGAAATTGTCCTGTTTCTTAATACTTTACTCAACTTCTGGAATGCTTCCTTTATATATATATATATATATATATATATATATATATATATATATATATATATATATATAGGTACAAAGAGTCTTGACAAACAGGCCTGAAGTGTGTGACCATCATAATGGTGTCCTTGCAAAAATTCGAAGACAGCATGAATCTGCTCTATTAAAGAGACAAACTCTTTGTACCTATCAACGATTTATCCACAATCCAATATCGAGCACGATAAAAACCTGCTTGCCAAAATATATTTTATCAGTAATAACCACTGAAACATGACGCTAAATACTGCCGTAATTAATCACTATCCAAGCTCCTGGAGGAAAGAAAAATGTGTCCCCCCCTCCCTCAGTAGAGTACTTTCGCAAGCAAAAGCTTATCTTTATACAGACACTTTTTAGCAACATACATCCAACCGGCCACTACAATCATAATATAACTACAACTCATCAACATGGAACAAACACAATTCAGTTACTCACTTAAAAACATACTCACAAGAAACTTGAACAACTACCAAATCGAACTTACTGAAAAAATCGAACACCTTAATAAGAAGTACAAGATGGAAAGTATTCTACGTCCTTAACAAAGAAATAACAACAAAAATCTTGATTATAATACTCTGTTAAATTTAACAATAACATTTAACATCTCTTTGGATTTAATCCCTTGTGGAATTTATCTTACCAGGTACCAAGGATTCTACTTTATATATATATGGTTCGGTGCTCCTCTCATATATTTAGAGGTTATCATTGTTCTTGACATGGGATCTCGGATTCGGTCACTTTCCTACTGCCGTAAAGTGGCGACCTTTTTCTTGCACCTTTTTCTTGCACCTTTTTCTATAAATACGTTCATGGTAATTGTTCGGGAAAGCTCTCGCTAGAGTACCAAGACTTATTTCTAGATTATTCTTCTATTGCTCTCGCGCCCTAGTAATGTTTCTTCCTTCTATTTCTTTCAAAAATGGTAACACCTTGTGTCTTAGTGGCTTTTCTGTCTTGCTTGTGGTAAATCCGTTAAAAATACACACACGCACACACACACACACACACACACACACACACACACACACACATATATATATATATATATATATATATATTGCAATGGTTTTTACAATGCTTTATAATTTACTACACAAATTGTGTAGAGATACTATGAATCCATAAACCATTGTAACAACCATTACAATATAATGCTCTATGTTGTATCGAACACCCTTTATAAAAGTAAATGCATGAACAGCATGTTAATATACCTACGAGTTCTAACACTTTGTTACAATACAATATATATATATATATATATATATATATATATATATATATATATGGTCATTCGCAGACAGATCTGTACGGTTAGATATCCGATATCCGATTGCTTCTAGCCAGGATGGAAACCAGACCGAATAGACATCAGTCGGCGATTCTACCTCTAAGCTATGAGCAGGGGAAGGTGAACTTTAGCGTGTTATATACAATCTAAACATACGGCAGTAGCTGAGAGTGTTCAAATTCATTACTGAAGGAACGATGCGTATATGCTAGAGTAGCTACATTTTTTTCAAAGTCTACCATTCTTCCATAGTGCTCAATCAGGGTGTAAGAGCGTAAATAGTCATCCGCAGACAAATATGTTTCGCTGTATCACTGCTCATCAGTACTCAATATCACAGATACAGCGTATGTAGATATAAAAATATAAAGGTGGACACTGAGGTCAACACCTAGCGGCGACCGTCTGTTTCATGCTTGATCTAAATCTTTAGTTTCGAAAATTGCATTTAAGCATGAAATAGACTCTCCCCGCTAGACATTGACCTGTGTCTACATGTATATTTTTATATTTATATTTAACTCCATATGTGTATACCTAATGGAGTAGATTCGTGTCTTCTTGTGCATGTTTATGTGTGTGTGATTGTGAAAATATATTAAATATAAAGAAATTTTTATTTTTATTCTATTTCATTTATTATCATAGAAAGAAAGTTTTCACCTTTTTATCTTTTCTTATTTTCTGTTAGTTTCATATTTTACTCACTCTTTTTATTTCTGTTCTTTCAAAGATATTTTCTCTATAAATTTACTTTCCAGCCATTTTTTTTTTATTTGTTACTTTCAAGTATCTTCAATCCTAATCGATTTTTGCGTTCGATCTATTACCTATTTGTTCACGTTTATTTTCTTTGCTATTAGATTTTATTTATTTATCTATATTACGGGCCTTTTTTCTCTCTCATTTCCGCAACTTTTATTTAATTGCCGCCTATTTTCAATGTCATGATAGATTTTTCCAAAGTGATATCCATTTTTTCAGGTTCTCATAGAATTCTGCATGAAGCGTAGAATTACCCAACCTAAAAAGTACTCCGAATAAATCACTTTTCAATTGGAATTAGATATATTTAATCTTAACTTAGCCTGGTAAATGGATATTTTGTTAAGTCTGGTACAAGGCAACAGAGCCCATGGAACAAAAGTTGCTTTCTAAAAGCTAAATTAAGTATTAAGATAAGAAAGGGAGAAATTTAGTTAAGAACAGATCAAATGTTTGAAGAAATCCGGTACGCTCAAACCGTCGTTCACAGAGACTAGTGTTTTCATGCTGGCACAGCTATTGACGGCTGTCAAATAGTTTCACCTACCCAATTTCGCTCGCAAGGTTTGAGTCAACCCGTAGTATGATTGTCAGGCACTTTCCAACAGTACCGCAGGATGAAAATCGCCTGCCCAGGCCGATAACATGAAAAAATCATTTTGCTGACAAATCGACCATAGTGTGATTTGGAGCAGATCGTCATAGCCTAAAAGTAGGTCCTATGCATACATTTTTCTAAATATATATTGTTAAATATAACAGACAATGAATGCCTATTATTGTTACGTCGGGTAACAGAATTATGTGAAATAATACAAAACAACGTAATAGAATAAAAGTAGGTGTATTGACAGGAAAGAGAAGTATTTACAAGAGGTGAGGATTAGTAGAATACAGAACTAGGTAATTAGTATACAGTATCGTCATAGAGACGCGATAGATTGACTAGTAGAACACTTCCGGTGCAATACCGGAAATACCCGACTGACTCGCTCACTCGACTTCCTTCCTCGACTTCCTTCCTCGAGGTATAATCACTACTACTTTATATAGTGATTCGAATAGTCCATTTCCGTGGAAAGGTGAAGAGCGCTTCAACAATTATGTTTGATCATGAGCCGTTCTAAATATCGTATTTTGGCTTTAACTTCAGGTGAAAATAAAACAAAAGTTGTCCAACATATGGATATTTTTTATGCTGGTTTTAATCTTTCGGCTCACATGAGCCATCTTCGGAGAGGTTACATATGGTTCTGTTAACATTTCAGTTTTACGTCATAGAACCGTATTACAAATTTACAATTGCGTCTGCTATTCGGTAACTGTTTTCGTCGCATAGCAATATTTTATGTCAACACAAGATAAAATCATCTTTGATGGTGGATGTCTTTATGTTAACGCTCCTGTAACCTCTCTGAAGATGTTTGCTCTACTTTCGCTTTGAGTGCTTTGTGTCCTCTGCTTTCGTATTGAGCTCTTTATTCTTAAGGTTTTCATCTTGGGTTTTTTTTCTTTCTTACGAATGCTTGACATTTTGTTCATGTACTTCTTTTGTTTCTTTTTTTTTTTTCCTTCCTCTTTTTTTCCCTCCGGGTTCGTTCCCGGTAGGTTTCAAGACGATTTCATTTGTAGTTTAATTATTGCTAGTCTTGACAGAATTAGTTCTGTTGATATTGGTATTATTACTATAATTAATATTGCTATATATATATAAACAAATTTGAAAATTTTTATTCATTACAACACATTACATTGTATTTAGACATATGGTTCAGATAACATTTCGGTCTCTCACCCGGTGTGACGTCATAGAACCGCATTACAAATTGATGACCTGCGTCTGCTATTCGATAACTGTTATCGTCGCATAGCAATATTTTATATCAGCACAAGATAAAATCATCTTTGATGGTTGATGTCATTATGTTAACGTTCCTGTAACCTCTCTAAATATGGCACAGGAACATCTTTTACATGTCTCTTTAGGACGTAGACGATCATAGAATTCCACTTGCCCCCATACCTTGTCGCTCTCAGCACTTTTCCTCTTGGTATCTCTCCCAAACCACGCTCTACCATACACTTGCTCGAGTCCATCAAGTACGTTCACGCTGTTTTCCCCTCTTTCTTTCTTTCTATCCGTCCTATAGCTGTCAGGTTGCCCAAACCCTCCTTCCTCATTACATGACCCAGAATCCTCAGCTCTCTTTTCCTGGTGCTAAGTACATGTTTCCTTTTCATTTAGATCCTTTCCAAAACCTTGTCGTTACTCACATGCTCGGTCCATGGTATTCTCAGCTTCATTCTGTAGAACCACATTTCTGCTGCTTCGAGTCTCTCATTAATCCTTGAAAAAATCGTCCAACATTCGCTGCCATACAAATATCGCAGAATAGTCTAGTACTTTTTTCTCTGTTTTCAACAAAATCTTCCTGTCTCTCAATATTCTCCTTAGCTTTGGAAATGCGTCTTTGGTCATGCCAATGAGTCTTAGGATCTAACTGTCACATTTTCCATCCTCTCTCTGAACACTTCACAGATATTTAAATTTCTGTTTGATTTTGGCATCCCCGATCAGTAGTGGATATTTGGGGGTTTTCCCTTTGCTGATGACCATGCATTCAGTTTTCTTGAAGTTCATGCTTACTCCTTTCTCCTCCCTTTCCTTTGCTACCTTCTGTAGAAAGTCCTGTCTTTTCCTTTCCGTGTCTGCTATCAGCACTGTGTCATCTACACTACTGGCCATAATTATTAGGCAACCCTAGTTTTGTAAAAACATGATGTATTTCATACTATTTTTAATATTTATTGCCAAGTGGATAATTCTAAATGAAAATAGAAGTCTTCTTTTGTTAATACTGCACAAGAACATGTGCATCAAATGAACTGTTCTGGTGTCCAGCTTTTGTGCTCTCTTCTCCATGCTAGTCTCTTCTTATTGGCTGGTTGAGGAAAAGGCTTCCTGGCTGCCTTGTAAAATTTTGCAAAGTAATACTAACAAAAGAACCATTCTATTTTCATTTAGAATTATCCACTTGCAATAAATACTAAAAATGGTATGAAATACATCATTTTTTAACTAGGTTGGCCTAATAATTATGGCCGGTAGTGTACGTATCATATATTGCTGAGATTGTGACCACAGATGTCGAATCCTAACAGGGTTTCTAACCTATATATATATATATATATATAGTCATCGGCAGACAGATCTGTTTCGATGTAAAACAGGTCATCAGTAAGGTTAGATATCCGGTTGCTTTTACCCAGGATCGAAACTCGACTGAAATGGCATCAGTCAGCGATTCTGCCTCTGAGCTATGTGCACTAAGTAGAAGGAGGCATACTTTTAGCGTATGATGTATCATACGCCAGTAGTTAGAGTGCTCTAGTTCATTACTGAATGAGCAATGCAAACACATTTATACTTAGATTAAATGTGAAATTCGAAAGATTCACCGGAGTGAATGTGAGAGAAAGAAAAAGATATCAAAATGTCACTGCCAAACAAATAAAAACGTTTCAATATTTTACAAGTACTTAAACAGGAAATATAATATCTGGCACTAAAACCTGAAAACACATTGGTAAAGGAAAAGATGTCTTCCGAAATTAAGTAAAGTTGTAAGTTACAGGAAAATTGGTTACTGGTTATTTTCATACCACAAATAGGAAACATTACAGCTTGTTTTTTCTGAAACGCCTTATTAATTCTTTCGTTTTGCATAATTACTGGTCTTTCTCGAAATTCTTCTGCTTCACACTTTGCACGACTTTTTGGGATCATTCTAAAGGCATTCTATAATTATGGTTAAAAGAGGCAAGTCTATGATCGACGATGTTCTTTAAATTTACTCGGAAATTACAACCATATTTTGTTTTTCACTTTTTTTTTAGATATATCTGTTCTGAATTGTGAAATATGTTTTTTGGTTTTCAAAAATCAAAAAATGTATTTCTTATCTATATATATATAAAAGGCAATCTTTTCTTTTCAGATTTAATATTTCATATTTCAGAAAATAAAATTAAAAAGAAAATTTTTTTTCGCTAAATATTTCATGCAGGAAATCAATTGTCTGTAATTCATGTGGCATTAATGTAACTTTTTCCTATAAAAAATATATCTTCTTCTACTACTAAAATGTTCTGAGTTGCACGGGCAACACCGGGCTATGACGCTAGTTATTAATATTATTTTATCTTATTCTCTAAGATAGACTTTGATTTTGGCAAAAACATTGGTTTGTATGATCAAATTCTACTAGTTTGCACAATTAGTATTAAATGACGCCTCACTAATTCTTTCGTTTTGCATAATTACTGTTCTTTCTCGAAATTCTTATGCTTCACACTTTGCACGACTTTTTGGGATCATTCTAAAGGCATTCTATAATTATGGTTAAAAGAGGCAAGTCTATGATCGACGATGTTCTTTAAATTTACTCGGAAAGTACAACCATATTTTCTGTTTTTCATTTTTTTTTTTAGATACATCTGTTCTGAATTGTGAAATATGTTTTTTGGTTTTCAAAAATCAAAAAATGTATTTCTTATCTATATATATATAAAAGGCAATCTGTGAGTCTGTGTGTGACTGTTCCCTATGCACGCCTACATTTTTTACGCTACGCCATTCAAACTTTCTAGGGACACGTATCTACAGAGAAGCCAGGTCGACACATACTTTTTGAGTAAGTTCTGCAATTTTCCCTTTCGCACTTTTTGGCCAATGGAGCCATTTGTTCACATTTGCTCAGTAAAGCATCTAAGATCTAAGACGGTTGCTAAGTTACGTCACAGAAATCAAATCACACGTGTCAAACGCGACTAAAATATTTTTTATTAAAAAAAAAAGAAATGAGCCTTTATATTTAATTTTTATTCCGACGTTTTAAAATTTCATTTGGTCAACAAAAAATGTGAATATTTTCTCCGTAATTTTGAAGTAAAAAATATTTTTTTAAAAAGTGTTTTTCAAACAAAAACAAAGCATGTAAAAAAGGGCCAATGGTTAATTTAATTATTTATGTCTTTTTTTTTTCAGATTTAATATTTCATGTTTCAGAAAATAAAATTAAAAAATAATAATTTTTTTCGCTAAATATTTCATGCAGATCGTGTGGCATTAATGTAACTTTTTCCTCTAAAATTAAATCTTCTCCTACTACTAAAATGTTCTGAGTTGCACGGGCAACGCCGGGCTATGATGCTAGTTATTAATATTATTATTTTATCTTATTCTCTAAGACAGACTTTGATTTTGGCAAAAACATTGGTTTGTATGATCAAATTTTACTAGTTTGCACAATTAGTATTACATGACTGTTCCTACCCGGCAATTTTTACTATTGTATTTCTTCTGAGCTAATTTGAAACATTCGCTCATTGGGTCTCCTTCTATAATAAACAATTCTTCTGTGTTCTGCCATTTAGGGTCAATAACATTGTATAGTGTTATCAATGGTGCTATTTTTCCAAATAAATTTCCACATCTGTTGTATTTGTTCCTACTTTTCTCGGTAAATTTAGAATTCTCCTCGTTTTTCTTGTTGATTTAAATAATACTGTTCTCTTATGAGTTTCATTTCTTTTTCGTGTTTCCTCTTCTAATGTTTCCTCAAAACTCACCCTGATTATTCTAAATGCTTCAATAAATGTAACCAGAAGCTTAGAGACGACATTTTTCTCAGTGCATGAGCTGTTCCAAGCAGCGCTGCTTCCTGTGCGTTCGTAATGAAGTCAAGTATCCCAAGGTGTCTTGCGATGCAGAAAGATTCTTGGATATGATCCCAAGTGTGCCAGCTACTAAATGGACAACTTGCGAAGCTTATTATCATTATTATTATTATTGGTGGTGGTGGTATGGTGTTGTTGTATGAAACCTTTCTTTTTCCAGAGATTCTTTTGAAGTGCCTAATTACCAAGTCTCCTCCGACAACTATGAATAAAATGGATACTGTAGAAGAGTTTATCTATGTACACTTGGGTTGCTTCGTTCAAATGAAGAAAGTTGTGCGGAGTATTACGCGCAAAATGCCTTTTTGTAGCTCTGAGATGCTGACGTGTCTAATAAGTTTACTTTCATGATTTCCGGGGCCTTTATTTGTCATAGCTTTTAGGTATTGAGTGGAAGGGTATTTATTAACCTCTGAGGAATGAAATAAAACAAACACTTGAGAATCAAACGTTTGAGAGAATCAGTGCATATGATGACCTATGAGGACCTCTTTGTTTGGCCTAGCATAAAAGTAAATGCGACATGTGAGTCGTTAATAAAAAGCAAGTGACATAGCGGCAAGGCTTTAAAAGCAGTAGCAGCTGTTCCCAAAAGTGAAACGAAACTGTTCTCAATGTCAAACGACATGAGTTTATTGTTTCCGAACACTTTCGGATAAACACTTTGATTCAAAAATTCTCTTGGATAATTTTTACATTCATTAAATCCAGAAAAAAGAATATACTTGGACGCACTCAAAAATATTCGACAAAAGAACGTAGTCACAATATTTACATTATTCGGACTATTTTTGCCATTTGTGCGACGTTTCGGACGTTGTATGCTTCGACCTTCTTCTTACTAGGAAACCTTTATTACAATCACTGGTAATATATGATCTTCATTCCTTGCGTAGGAGAGCCTATTTTAGTAGTCATGAATTATCTTTCTCTAACACTGCAAGTTACTTGTTCCCCACTGCTGTAGGCTAGTACTGAACTCACAACTCTTTGGGTCAAAGGAATTAACCAACGTCTATATCCACTGGGCCTTAAAGACAAGAACAACTGAATTTTTGGGACTTATAAGCCTGATGTTCAGAAACCCTTTTTGATATTAATGGTTTTCTCTAGTATTCTTTATGTTAATGGCTTTCTCTAGTATTTTTACCAGAGCTCATATTGCACTTTTTGATGTTAATGGTTTTCTCTGTTTTTTATGTTAATGACTTTCTCTAGTATTTTTTTACCAGAACTCATTTTGACACTAATTATTTTTCTGGCATTCCATATTTACCAGAAGAGGCTCTACTACGCAAGGAATGGAGTTCATATACTCCAGTGATTGTAATAAACGGTTCGGTTTGAAATTTCTAGCACCTGAAGAAGGCCGGAGCGTAAACAGCCTAAACGTCGTGCAGATGCCAACAAAGATGAAAAAAATAGTCTGAATAATGTCAATACTGTAAATACTACCTCATCTCAGAAACATAGACAAATAGAACCTAGTCAGTCATGTTTAATGAAACACACACAAACGCGTAGATACACACGCAAACACAAAGACGTATGTATTCAATGTGCGATGGGTAAATTGTCACCATTTCATATTTTAAATTACGTGCATGCACATTGTTTTTTAATTTTGTTGACTACACAGTATAGTAAGGTCAGTTGGGCACCGTCTGTAAGACAAAGAGCACCACGAAGCAATTCACTCCTCTAGAAATTTAGAAACATGCTGTACTTCTTGGCTTTCGCGTCGAAAGCGCCAATACGATCATTTCAGAGTGTTTAGGTTTCAATCTGAGAACATTGCAGAAGATTCGGGAAGAAATGAGCCTAATAGTGATTCCGAAGGTACGGTATCTCGGAAAATAAACTCTGTTCTGATAAGAAAATAACACCAGAATTTGTTATTAAGGGACTTAGACTTAACACCAAGCCTACATCAAGTACCTTGAGGCGGTAGTGCTGCCCTTGATCAAGAGAATGACTGCTGGAATACACTATGTCTGGCAAACTATGTCTGGTAAATTATGACACACAAGCAGGAGAACCCAGTCATGGCTTTCAAAGAATTTCTGCGACTACATAGCCCCCTACATCTGGTCACCTAATTTCCCAGTCTGTCACCCCCTTGATTATCATGTGGTGATGCACGTAAGCGAAAGACGAATAAACATCTTTGTAACACCAAAGATGAACTGAAGGCAAGGATGATCATTGCAGCATTCACTAACTTATAAAAGAAGACTGTCCAGATTAATAGGTACAAACTGAAAAGATAGATAGATAGATAGATAGATAGATAGATAGATAGATAGATAGATAGATAGATAGATATGAATAGACTCCGATATGAATAAATAGATAGATAGACCCGAGGCCACATTATGCTGCAGGCGGCGCCATTCACCATCCTTCATCTGCTGCAATTAACGACCATCTGACCCTACTCTAGACCTCTCTCTATCCACAACTATAACCAGCATGAAATTAAACAAACAAAACAGCAAGACTAAACCAGCTAGTCATAAATCGCCCAAACCTATCTGCGTTTCCTTCACAAATATACGAGGTATTCGCAGTAACTTTAATAATGTAGAATCATTCCTTCTAACTAACTCACCCGATATCTTAGCCATATGTGAGACTAACCTTGACCCTTCTATCCCCTCTTCGGAGCTGTTCGTTCCTGGTTACCTTCCCCTCTTCAGGAACGACTCCAATGTCCATATGCATGGGCTTGGTGTATATGTTAGCGAACAACTCCCCCTAGCCAGAGTCACATCTCTTGAATCCCTGGATCATTCCTTCATGTGCTTCCGTCTCTCACTTCTAAGCTCGGTTAGCTATCTCTTCTTCCTCTACCGCTCCCCCTCCTCCTCTGACTGTATGGTACTTGCATCTCTACTAATATCGACAGGGCCATTTCTTCTCACCCATCTGCCCATATATTTGTGTTTGGCGATTTTAACGCCCACCACACCAAGTGGCTTGAAAACTCAGCCACCGACCTTGCTGGGATCCGCACCATGTATTTTTCAATAACCCAAGCTCTAACGCAAGTGGTGGACTTCCCCACGCGTTTCTCTAATAACCCTAACGGAAGAGACTCTTTACTCGACCTTTGCTTTACCTCCATCCCAGACTCCTGCACTACCAGGCAACTCTGCCCCCTCGGAAACTCTGACCACGCCGTAATCTCCGTCAACATCTCAATCCGCGCTAACTCTATCCAAGAAAACCAGACCAGCAGAATATCATACTGCTACCAGAGAGCAGACTGGGACTCGTTCCGAGACTTCCTCTACGACGTCCCCTGTAACAACGTCTTCCATCTTCCTGTCGAAGACTGTGCCTCCGAGGTCTCCTCTTGGGTTAAGGCTGGCATCGATGCTTTTATCCCGGCCAGGAAATTCCAACTAAAATCAAATTCGTCCCTCTGGTTCTCACCCGCTTTCTCGGCCGCCATTGCCCACCGGAACCATTTCTTCCGGAGCTGCTCGTCGAACCAAAACAGGCGCCTTTTCGCCTCAGCACGGAACAAGTGTAAAAAAGTACTGAACGATGCTAAGAGGGCGTTTGCTACCAGAATAAGGCAACGCATAGCGTCCTCTATGTTTGGCTCTAAAGATTACTGGCGTCTCTGCAAAAGCGTGCTCAACAAGAACAAGACTTCAATACCCCCACTAATCAATGAGTTTGAAGTTCTCACCTACCCAGCCGACAAGGCTGAATGCTTTGCCCGTAGATTCTCCACCAATTCGACACTGGACTCGTTAGGAATACCTACACTCGACTTCCTACCCAGAACTAAGGCTCAACTAAATAGCGTCCACATTACACCCTCGCTAGTCGCCAAGATAATTGCACAACTTGACCCACACAAAGCGAGCGGCGGTGACGGAATCCAAGTCATATTACTGAAGAAATGTGCCCCTGACCTCTCCTCTGTCCTCTCTAAACTCTATAACCTCTGCCTATCTGATTCCTGTTTTCCTGCCTGTTGGAAGTCCTCATGTGTAGTTCCTATATTTAAGAATTCTGGCGAACCCTCAGACCCCGCCAATTACCGTCCTATTAGTCTCCTTCCGATCTTTGGCAAAGTTTTCGAAGCCATTATCAACGCCGAGGTAATTCAGCATCTCACGGCCAACAGGCTTCTCTCTGACAAACAGTACGGGTTTCGCTTCACCAGGTCTACTGCTGATATGCTAACGACCATTACCGAGTACATATACCGGGCACTTGACAAGAATGGCGAAGCCCGAACCGTTGCCTTGGATATCTCCAAAGCGTTCTACAGGGTCTGGCATGCTGGCCTCTTGTGCAAATTGCGGAGCTACGGGATAACTGGACATCTGTTTGACCTCATCCAGTCATTCCTCTCTAACCGCACATTGAAGGTGGTATTAAATGAGCATGCCTCCCAAAACTTCCAGACGAACGCGGGCGTCCCTCAAGGTTCTATCCTAGGTCCCACGCTCTTTCTGATCTACATTAATGATCTCCTCGACACCATTAGATCCCAAGTTGGCATGTATGCCGATGACACAACAATCTATTCGCGCATCGATCAAAAACCAGGTGTGGACGACAAAGTGAACCTCGCTGCCGTACTTGAAAAGGACCTCCAATCCGTAGAGGCCTGGGGTAGGAAATGGCTAGTAAATTTCAATGCCTCTAAAACGAAGCTGTTATCAACTAACCACCATAGACAATCGCATCTACCTCCCATTAGCATGGGACAGGCTAGCCTCCCGGAGAGTAAAATGCTACGCCTCCTTGGCCTTACACTTTCGGCGGACCTCAAATGGAATGACTATATCGAATCCATTGCCAAATCTGCTGCTATGAAAGTCGGCTCTCTGTGCAGGGCCCGGAAGTCTTTCCCACCTGAATCTATTCTGCACATATACAAATCTACCATCCGCTCGTGTATTCAATATTGCTGTCATATCTGGTCGGGTGCCCCTGCTGCTCTCCTTGGGCTTCTTGACAAAATACAAAGGAGGATCTGTAACGTGGTTGATACTGACTTGGCAGACTGGCTGCAACCACTCTCTCACCGGCGTGATGTGGCTTCCCTGTGCCTCTTCTACAAGTACTTTCATGGCTACTGCTCCGATGAGCTTAGATCACTGGTGCCGCCTAAGCACGAATTTACACGAGATACTAGATTAGCAACTAGGTCCAACCCTTTTACAGTTAAACAAATAAGATGTAACCGTAAATTCTACTCCAACAGCTTCTTTTCTCGCGGTTCCCGCCTGTGGAACTCCCTTCCACAAATCAGCTTTCCCGACAGTTACAATCTCCAGGTGTTTAAATGTAGGGTCAATAGACACCTCCTATCACATTAACTCCCAATTATTCTCAGAACACTCTCATTTACCCAACCCTCATTCTCGGTATCCTTACCCGCCTATCATCCACCCTCTTACATTTCCTATATTTAACAATTCTCGGTATCCCTACCCGCCTATCACCCACCCTCTGACATTTCCTATATTTAATCATCCTTTCTCCACTCTATGTAGCCAACTGCGCAGTAGTGGCAGTGACATGCCTTGCTCGGGGTGAAACGCTTATAAAAAAAAAAGATAGATATGAATAGACTCCGATATAGATAGATAGATAGATAGATAGATAGATAGATAGATAGATATGAATAGACTCCGATATGAATAGATAGATAGATAGATAGATAGATAGATAGATAGATAGATAGATAGATATGAAATGACTCCGATATAGATAGATAGATAGATAGATAGATATGAATAGACTCCGAGATAGATAGATAGATAGATAGATAGATAGATAGATAGATAGATAGATAGATAGATATGAATAGACTCAGAGATAGATAGATAGATGTAAACTTTTCGATTGTTCTAAACTTTACTGTTTGGTACAAATCCGCACTTAGAGAGTACCCAATGGGTATTAAACACACAGCTCAACAGTTTAGCTTGTTAACCAACACCAATGCAACAATTTTTGTTCTTGCAATTTACCAAACTTAGCTTTGTTTTTTAAAGGCCAACAGTTACAGGCTATCCAAAAACACTGCTCAATAGAAACCGTTTCACCAGACTAGCTCGTTAAACACTACCCTATACTAATAAAACTTTTCTGTTTTTGCTATTTACTAAACTTAGCTTAATTTGTTACAAACCCACAGGGTCTGGACATTCAATGAGAATTGAATATTTAGCGGATAATAAAATCAACCTTCTTCTTCATTTTTGCAAAAATTCACAATGACGTGTGAAATCCTGGTTTTCCTAAATAAAAAAAGGATTGACCATCTGCTTAACGAAAAAGTCGAAACCAGATTTCGCAAGTATGTGTTAAAATGGTTTTTGACCAATGGAAGCGACTTGTAAGACTTGAAACGGCTCGGTGATCCAGTGTGAAATTCAAAAGCACTATATAAATGACCTTGGCGTCAGTCAATGAGAGATGGGAGCAGCAAAGGAGAGACACACATCTAAAATGTAACTTCAAACTTCAAGCGACTCGGGCATTGTCCTCTTTCTCTTTCTCCTTATCTCTTTCAATAATTACTGCTATGAACACTTTGTACGAACTCTTGATACCTTAACTTTCTCAGTGAACATTAACTTCTACGAATTCTTGTTATTTCTCCTTTAATAAATTTCTATTTTAAAATGCAAAATGTATATTTGATTCTTCTTACACTATTCCACACAATTCCACAAATTCCAACCTGCCGACAGCCAACCTTCTGATGACGAAAACCTTCTGATGATTATAACTCTATATAAAACTTTTAAGCTGTAGGTAGTCCGGTTATGTATGACACAAGGCCAAATCAAAGAACCATTAACCAGCTCCCTACGCTACAAATACACTTCTCATTAAAAACCATCTACCATACTAGCTCGTTAACCATTACTCTACATCAATGCCACCATTTCTGTTTTTGCTATTAAAAAGCTTAGCTTAGTTACTTACAGGTCCACCGGTAGAGTGTACGCAATGGGGGTTGTATAAATTGCTCATTAGAAACCATCTACCAGACTAGCTCATTAACCATTAACCTACACCAATACTACAATTTTTGCTTTTACTGTTTAATAAGTTTATTACAGTCCAACAGATACAGGGTACCCAATGAGGATTGAAAAGCTACTCAACAGAAACAGTGTACGAGACTAACCCGTTAATCATTACCCTACACCAATGCAACTGTGTTTGTTTTTGATATTTACTAAGTTTGGCTTTAGTTTGGTAGAGGCCCGCATGAACTAGGTATCGAATAAGGATTGAACCCACTATTCAGGAGAAATCGTCCACCGGTTTAGCTTATTAACATTACGTCACGTCGAGGCACCCATTATTAATAATGATGATGATGTTGTTGTTGTTGTTGTTGTTGTTAACTATTTACACTAAATTCTCTCGATTCATTCAGTTTTTCATTCAATGTTTCACGTGTATTATTTATAGTTTTGTTGTGTTTTTAGATGTTATCATCAATTGTATTTTATTTTATTTTTACGTTTCGTTGTCACTTGGGCAACCAAATCGTGCTGTCAAGAAAAAAAGAAAGTCTGATTGGATGTTGGTGAATATAAAAAAAAAGTCACAAACACACACGAGAGAATCTAATGGAATTACTCCGAAGCGGAATAAACAGAGCAAATCACTTATTACACCTGCGACATGACAGAGAACTGCTTCGAAATCGAATGATGTTTCAATATTGAAAACTGAAAATGCTTTTCCATTAATGTAGGAGAAAAAAAAATATATCCTAATCTCAACCTCACCGCGTGCATCAAGTCACTTACTTTTTTTTTTTCTCAGGTAATTTTTAAAGAATCCTAACAGATTAATGGGGAGATTACAGAATCCTTATCAAGGTCACTACACGGGACTGTGTGGAAAATTTCGTTTTTTTTTTTTGTTTTTTTTTTCCATACCAGAAATGTTTTTCAGTTTAGCAAACACAACAAACTTTATGTTTTAAAATAACGAATTCACTGACTCTATACAACCATACAGAGTATCCGACAAAAAAATCTAACTTTTTGACTTCCTATAACTTCTTGATATTTTTTCTTCTTTTTTCTTCTTTTTTTCTTCTTTTTTTCAGATCCGGTGCGTTTAATTTAATATTTAATTTAAACCATTTGTCTTTTTTGTAACTCAATAACCATTAATCTTGATTGTAAGTAAATAAACACTGCATTTATTGTCATTTATAGAGTGAGTATGTGCGTTTTGGTGCAGTGGGTATCGACTCGGAACGAGAAATCGGTAAGTCATGTTCGAATTCTAGTTGAATTTGTTGCATTCACTTATTTTCCATTGAGGAAAGGAATGAATCCGTTTATTTCTTCCAGTTATGGGTAAAATAACAGAACTGGTTGGGTTCTATAGCCTTGGTTGGCAACTAGTCTACCACAGAAAGTAATGGTAACCTACTGAGGAAAAATCTTCTGCCCAGTTATATCTCTTTCGAGACATGATCGCCTAAGCGCGTGACATTTAACTACCTAAGCCGAGTTCGAATTCCAGTTGAATTCCTTGCATTCACTTACACACAAATACCCTTGGGAAAGATATTAATCCGGCTCTTTCCTCATTATGGTCTAAATAATAGAACATATTGGGTTCTATAGCCTTGGCTGGCAACCGGTCTACCGCAGAAAGCAATGGCAACCTATAGCGAAATAATCTTCTGCCCAGTCAGTCACGTCTCTTTAGAGACATAATTGCCCAAAGCGTGTATCACGTATGGCACTTAACTTACTGACATTTTGGGGACAACCTGTAAACAAATTTCAAATTCTTTTGAAATAGTTTGTATATATTTTTCACACTCCTCCTCTCTCTCACTCTCTCTCTCTCTCTCTCCCCACAAATATCCATACAAATACATGTATACAATGATGACATAAGAATCATCGCTATGCAATGACTGCCTGAATGTTATCCTCGAATCAAGAGATTTTGTCTTAAACTCGTATTGAGGTGAGAAACTGACAATCGAGTTGCAGTGTTTATTCTTATGTCCACACTTAATCTAGATACAAGCGCTACATCCCTGAGATTAAACAACATTCCTCTATAAATATAGCACCTGTCTACATCGGGATTTAATTGTAACACATTATATCACATGAGAATGATACATCATCTCTTATAGTGAGCTACTAGAAGTCAAGTTAAGCGAAACTAATATATATATATATATATATATATATATAGAGAGAGAGAGAGAGAGTGAAATTGTTGTGGAGAAGTTTGTCACTTAGCTGATCAGTGTTATTTCAGTTTTGCCGACTTCGAAGATTTGTAAAGGCATTCTTGTGATGCCTTCACTTTTCAGGGTTTTTTAACTTTTCTACTGATTTCGATTAATTCTATGAACGCTTATCCCCATCTTGATATTGAACACTTTATGACAAAATTCCTATTTGCCTAAAATGCCTTACTAACTAAGCTACTGAAAAGTAGCTTTGACAGGAAGCATCATTTACAATTTAACACACACACTCTCTCTCTCTCTCTCTCTATATATATATATATATTAGTCATCCACATATAAGCCTGTTTCGCAGCTCATCAGTGTGGCTAAACACATCCACTTGCTTCTGACCGGGATCGAAACTCGACCGATTTGGTGTCAGTCGGAGTCGCTACCCAACTAATATAGGCGCATGGAATGAGAGAAGGGGAATTTTAACGTGTTGTATATAAGCAGTGTATACACACACCAGTCACCGAAAGAATTCAATTCATTTCTGAAGAATCACGCATATATCACAGAGGTGGAAACTTTTTTCCAAAATTTCTTCTCTAAAACTGACATTTTTATTTTAGTGAATACTTGTGTTTGGGTAAACATTCTGTTTTTTTAACAGTGTCTTATTTCTCGCCCCCCCCCCACACACACACGCACGCACACACAAAACAGCCATACTATAGCGTGACGGTGGAGGCGACTCGAGATTTGTTCAGAGAATAAACACGTGCTCGCGACGTAAAGGCGGCCTGCAAGAGAGAAACGGACGACACGATGCGGCTAGTTGCTCGTCATTTCCGTTTCCACCACCCAAGACAGACGAAGAACGCGAGAGAATATCGGCGACAAGCTACACGGAGGGAAAGTGTTATTCGGATGGAAGGACGGCGGTGAGGTCGCGGACAGAAGCTGGCAATATCTTCACGACATTTCATCGTCGTCCGTTACTTACTGAACGCAAAGTACGGCGAGTAGACTCCGCGGTTTGATAGCGGGAAACGATGAACTGGCAAGGCATTTTATTTCATCTTTCAGTCTGTGCATTCAGGAAATCTCTGTAAAGAAAATGTGCTCTCCGGTAGGATTCGAACCTACGTTTCCCTTGGTAGGAATAAGCATCGTCTCATCTGACACGCTTTAGGTCACGCGGCAAGGAAATATTTGCCTTAAAGGAACATCCCTTCAATCAGACTTTTTTCTCGAATGTCTTATCTGCTCAACTTTCTGTCTGAAACGTATACATTATATCCTGAAAAAAAAATTCTACATAAATTATAATAGAAATATTAAATAGTTAACAAAGAAAGAGTTGTTTTACAATTTTGGCGTAGAAAGTGAGCTTGGTGAGTTGTGTTCAAATTCCGACTAAGTCCGTTACGTTCACATTTGCACACAATCTATGAATCAATCTCTTCTCCCTCGAGTTACGGATTTAAAAAAAAGTGGGGAAATTAATTCTCTAACCTTGATTTTCGAACAATTTAGGAGAATGGACAATTTTGAATGTCAAATCTCTACATCCTGACGGCTATACCCCCAAATCGGGAAAGGCTTCAGAAATCAACCCCGCGGAATAATTTATAAACAGATTCCCTAAAGCAGTTAGTGATTATATTTATTGTTGTCTCCACAACTTCGAAGGCGCTCGAACCATGTTGCTGCTTATCCACTGGATCATTTCAGCAATGTTGAAAAAAGGAATATAGATGTTGGCTAAAATCTGTTTAACATTATCTACCGAACTAGTCTTTGTGCACTGGAAAGACGGCATGTGACAAAGCCACAGCGGACTATGGGCCTGAAATATCACCCAGTGTACAACTCCATGGTCTCCCGAAAAAGACGAATTCCTAGAAAGATGGCATTTCACATGCGTTAAGGTCCTTTGTTTTTTTGTTTGTTTTTTTGTTTTTGTTTTTTATTATCATTCCCGTTTTAGGTACTGGTTGTGAAAACATGCTTCCATTTCTACCTGGCTAGATTTCTTCAGAACAAGAAATCGGAGAGCCAAGTTCGAATTCCAGTTGAATTCGTTGCATTCACTTACGCGCCAATGGCATTGAGTAAGATATTAATCCGTCTCATCTCCCTCCAGTTATGGGTTAAATAGCAGGACAGATTAGGTTCTATAGCCATTCTTTGCAAGTAATGGCAACCTACTGGGGGAAAATCTTCTGCCTAGTTAGTCATGTCTCGTAAGAAATATGATCACGAAAGCGTGTATCACGTATAGCACTTAACTGACAGCTTTTTTTTTATTTTAAAATCTACGGTGAAATATTTAAAAAAAAAAATAATGTTTTTCTTGTCTGGACATTAATAACAAAAATAAATTATAGTCGTACTCTAAATATATACTAACAGTAACTATTATTATCAAATATATTTTGCGCAACAGAAAATATGCTTCACTTTCTTGATAAAAAGCATGTTCTTTTATTTTAAAGTGTTGCCCTGGACATTGACGTTGGTATACATGGGTCCGGTTCATAAATGTGAATGTAATTTTCCAAAAACTAGAATATTCACTTCATAGAATGGTTCACTTTACCGAAATATCCAAACGTTGAAAATTAAAAGAGAGATAATTGTTATATTAGATTGCGCCTTTCATGAATTACATATCGTTTAAAAATACACTCGTTAATTTGATTATTGCTTATTTACAATAATGAATGCTTGACAAGTCACTTGGTTTGTTTAAGAGGCTTATTTAAAATGGAATTCAGTTAAAACCAGGATATTGATTGGATTTTTGGCTAACAAAAAAAAAATATGAATAAAAAAACAATTAAAATATAAATATTAAAATAAATAGATAAATAACAATAAGAATATTATTTAATATAGAGAACTTTTAGAAAAATTTTAAATAATTCTGCCATATAAGGTCCGGTGAATGAGCTCTTTGATGAATTCCAAAGAAGAATCAGCAATATTATTCATCTTCACCTGGCGGCTCGGTTTCACTCACTTTCTCATCGCCTCTCTGTATTTTTTTTTTAAATAAGTACTTCCATAGTCATTGCTCAGATGAGCTCTTCGCTAAGGTACCTAGACATTTTTAATTTAAGCGCTGTACTAGACTGGATGTGCGTTGTGGTATGTATATCGGCTCGGAACGAGAAATCGGAGAGCCGAGTTCAAATTCCAGTTGAATTCCATGCATTCGCTTACGCACAAATACCTTTGGGAAAGGTATTAATCCGTCTCTTCCCTCCAGTTATGGATTAAATAACAGGATAGATTGGGTTCTATAGCCTTTGCTGACTGCCAGTCTACCGTAAAAAAGTAATGGCAACCTACTGCGGGATATTCTTCTGCCCAGTCAGCCATGTCTCTTTTGAGACGTGATCTCCCAAGCGTGCCTCACGTATGGCAATTAACTGACTGACTAGACTAACAACGAAATCTCATCAATTTGCAGTTTAACTGGCAAGCTTTAACCGTAAGTTCTATGCTAACAGTTTCTTTTCTCGCACTTCTCATTTGTAGAACTCCCTTCCGGTTTTATCATTTACGGCCAATCTTAATCTGCGAAAACTTAAATACAGTGTCAATCGGTATTCGCTGTCCTCATAATTACTTTTTCTTGTTCCTGCTCCTTAGTAATGTTTGCGTTACTAATTTTTCTACACTCAGTAACCGCTTGTGTCTTAGTGGCTTTACTGCCTTGCATGTGATGATAATGATAAAAGAATAATATTTATTTAAGCATGAATTTTGACCAGGCCGATGTTTCGTCACTTTTAACTCGTTGTGAATTATTCCGACAATGAAACCAAACTATTAAGCAACATTATTACGTGAATGAAAACTGGATGGGATAATTTATGAAGAAAAGGGTATTATTATTTCAAATAAACAACATTTTCAATAATACATTATTTTAAGAAGTCCCTCAACAGACAATATATATTATCTCCCTGGAATTTTCTAATTTTTGTTTTTTCCAGCGATACGAATCATTCAACGAAGTGAGGATTTAATTTAACGATTTCAGTTAAGCCAATTTGTGTCCAAATGCTATTCGCTGTGAAGATTATCTCTCGATATACATATATATGTGACTTAATCTGGATGAGACTCAAACGAAAAAGTAAAGACAAATAATTGTCAGTCAATTATGTGCCTTATGTGATACAAGCTTAGGCTAGCATGGCTCGAAAGAAATATGACTGACTAGGCAATATATTTTCCTGCAGTGTGTTGTCATGTGTTTCTACGGTAAATTGGTTCCCAGTCAAGGCCACAGAGCCCAATCTATTCTGTTATTTAACCTATAGCTGGAGGGAAAAGGACGGACTAGTACCTTATCTAAGGGTATTTACGAGTAAGTGAATGTAATGAGTTCAACTGAAATTTGAACTCGGCTCTTCAATTTTTTCGTTCCGATCCAATATCCACTACACCACAACGCACATTGTAAGTATATATTCAAAAATTCAAAACCTTTTATTTTGATCTTATATATACTCCCTAGAGTATATATATATATATATTGATTTATTGTTTAATTACTTAGTTTTTGGTTATAATCCATCCTGCATATATACAAGTCTACCATTCGACCCTGCATGGAGTATTGCTGCCATTTATGGTCAGGCGCCCCTGCCGCTCACCTCAGGCTCCAAAGGAGAGTTAGTAACGTGATAGGTGCTGACTTGGCGGCTCGACTACAGCCACTTCCCCACCGACGAAATGTGGCCTCCCTTTATCTGTTCTATAAGTACTTTCGTGGCTTCTGATCAGACGAACTTAAGTCACTGGTGCCTCCTCAACAGGTGTTTACTAGTACAACCAGAATGGCAACTGGGTCCCACCCATTCACCAAATGCAGACGACAATTCTACTCCTGCAGCTTCTTCTCTCGCCCTTCCCGCCTGTGGAACTCGCTCCCATATTCTTGCTTTTCTGACGGCTACAACCTCCAGAAATTTAAATGCAATGTCAATACTCATCTACTAACCACTTGACTCTAGCCCTTCCCTCCCTTTCTCCCCCCCCCCATGCAACTGTCATTACACCTGCATTTTCATCGTTCTATTGCTTCTTTCTATTTGGTTTGTAATCCTCTTCTCCCTCCTCTAATTAATTTTCTTTCAGTTATGTAGCCCCGCGCACATCACTGGCATTTACGCCTTGCCCGGGGTGAAACGATTAAAACAAATAAAATAAAATAAAATAAAATAAAATAAAATTAGACCAGTACAGTTATTGCAAATCGCCTGAAGACACCACTCCTTGTAGAAACCTAGGCCGCGTAAAAACTTGTTTACAAATGAAGACTATATATATATATATATATATATAGTAGGAAGGATAAAAATTGCCGGATTGTAAAAAAAAAAAAAAGCTACAACACATATCAATTTGGCATTTAAATTTAATCTTCTTCGAAGTAGTTCCACACAGTTTATCCAGCACCAATTCCATTGATAGAAATATTTTGGAACCCTCTTTTGGTGGATAGCGAACAGCTGCTTCGTCGTATTCTCTTAGACATTCTCTTCGTCTTGAAATTTTGTTCTTTTGAAGTAGGATTTGATTTTTTGAACGAAGGAAGTCGCTAGTGGCAATATCTGGGTAATATGTTTGTTGTCAACCTGGTGAATGTTGTGCTTTGCTAAAAACAGTTGTATAAGCCATGGTCACTGATTGAATCTCTATGGTGTGATGAGACGACCACACTCTACACATCTTCTTTCTAACTACTGCTATAAAAAACGTGAAAGAGTGAGAACGTTATTACTAAGTGTGCATGCTCGGCAATACCTCTTTGTGCCAAGGGTCTTCATTCTTTATATTTTAGCTCCTTTGGTATAGGAAAATTTCCGTAGAAGCACAGAAGAGGGTGCTAGATTGCTATGTGATGTCAATTCTTCAATACGGCAGTGAATGCTGGACAATATCACTGAAGATTAGAAAAAAAACTTGAAGCAGCGGAAATGGGGTTCTACAGAAGGATGCTGCGGATATCATGGACCGAGCATGTGAGCAATGACGAGGTTTTGGAAAGAATGACAACGAAAAGAAAATTAATAGTGAGCATCAAGAAGAGACAACTGAAGTTCCTGGGACATGCAATGAGGAAGGGTGGGGCTTGGAGAACCTAATACTGACAGGTCAGATAGAAGGAAAATGAGACAGAGGAAGGCAGTGGATAACATATTTGAAGGGCCTGATTAGGTGGATGACGTAACGGGGGTTGCGCGGTGTAACAGGAGAAAACATACTAAGATCCACCAGGGATAGGGAGATATGGAAAGCCATGATCGCCTACGTCCTGAAAAGACAGCTCACATAGAAGAAGATATATGCCAACTGTTTATAAGAAAATATAATTTGTGTATGAAATGGGGGATCAATTCTATATTATAATCAATATATAAACTAATCCCTCATGTTGTGTCCACTCTAATTTCTATACATTTATATTTTAGATTTATGGGCTTGAGCTAGTGTTTGGCAGAGCGGGTTTTGGGTGGTGTAAGAGGAGAAGGCGTGCTAAGAGCAACCAGGGATAGGGAGACGTGGAAGGCCATGATCACGTACGTCCTGAAAGAACAGGGCACATAGAAGAAGATATCTGCCAACTGTTTATAAGAAATTATAATTTGGGTATAAAATGGGGGATCAATTCTATATTATAATTAATATATAAACAGATCCCTCATTTTGTGGCCATGTTATTTTCTGTACATTTTAATTTAGATTTATGGGCTTGAGCTAGTGGATAGCAGAGCTGGATTTGGGTGGTGTATAAGGAGAAGGCGTGTTAAGAGCCACCAGGGATAGGGAGACGTGGAAGGCCATGATCGCCTACGTCCTGAAAAGACAGGGCACATGGAAGAAGCGTAGCAAGAATTACGACACATCTTGATCAAACCTCGTATGTCTAATAGCTCTTGTATATTACATTGATCACTGTTCTATTAAAACCGGAATATATCTATTTTATATATCTTTTTTTTTAATCGTATCATCCCGAGCAAGGCGGTAACGCCACTGATGTGCCGAGGGCTACGTAATAGTGAAAAGATTGGAAAGAGAAAGCCGGAAACCACATACTAAACAGGGAACAAGGGATGAGCCTCTTAACCTGTTTAATAGACGTGGGTGGAGTGTGAACCGGGCGATAGTTTAGTCTATCTACTCCAATTGAAAAAAAAAATAGAAAAGTGAAAAGATTGGAAAAGAGAAAGCCGGAAACCATATACTAAACAGGGAACAAGGGATGAGCCTCTTAACCTGTTTAATAGACGTGGGTGGAGTGTGAACCGGGCGATAGTTTAGTCTATCTACTCCAATTGAAAAAAAAATAGAAAAGTGAAAAGATTGGAAAAGAGAAAGCCGGAAACCATATACTAAACAGGGAACAAGGGATGAGCCTCTTAACCTGTTCAATAGACGTGGGTGGAGTGTGAACCGGGCGATAGTTTAGTCTATCTACTCCAATTGAAAACAAAAAAAGAAAAGTTGAAAGACTGGAACAGAGAAAGCCGGAAACCACATCTTACACAGGGAACAAGGGATGAGCCTCTTAACCTGTTTAATAGACGTGGGTGGAGTGTGAACCGGGCGATAGTTTAGTCTATCTACTCCAAAAGAAAAAAAAAAACAAAGTGAGAAGATTGGAAAAGAGAAAGCCGATACATATATACATATAAAAATATGTGTGTGTGTATGTGTGTGTGTGTGTATGTGTGTGTGTGTGTGAAAAGATAAAATATGACAAAATCCAAACAACTCGTTTCACTTCTTTATGACAGGCGTCTTTAGGTCGGAATTGTGTAAGCGTTAGAATTTTTAAGACGAAGTACTGGGTGGTACAGTGGATATCGGCTCGGAACGAGAAACCGGGGAGCCGATTTCGAATTCCAGTTGAATCCATTGTATTCACTTACTCGCAAATACCCTTGGGAAAGGTATTAATCCGTCTCTTCCTTCAAGTTATGGGTTAAATAACAGGACAGATTGGGTTCTATAGCCTTGGTCGGCAACCAGTCTACCGCAGAAAGAAATGGCAAACTACTGCGGGATAATCTTCTGCCCAGTCAGTCATGTCTCTTTCGAGACATGATCACCCAAGCGTGTTTCACGTATGGCACTTAACTGACTGACTGACTGACTGACTGACTAGATATCTATATCAGATGTTAGACAACTATATTTTCTTCTTCTTTTCGTACTTTGACCGTAGAGAGATTGTGTGAACATAGAAATTAACATTGCATCATGACTGTCAAGCTCAAAACATGAAAATGATACATATATATCCGCACACTCAATACACACACATACACCCCCCACACACATATATATATTTCATTTGTAAAGAAATTATTACGCGACCTAGAATTTATGACAAAAAGGGGCAGGTTATAGGAAGTGTAATGAAGTGGATAAGAGAAAGATGAGAATACTGATGTGATGAGAGTGGAGTGGACGGAGAAAGGAGCATGAAAGAGAGGATGCAAGTCAATGAGATAGGAGATAACTATTGACCTTTCACTTAAATTCCTGGAGATTGTAGCTGTCGGGGAAGCAAGTAAATGGAAGGAAATTCCACAGGCAGAAAGTGCGAGAAAAGAAGCTGAGAGAGTAGAAATTGCGTTTACATCTTATTGGTTTCACTGTAAAAGGGTGGGACCCAGTTGCTAATCTAGTGGCTCGAATTCCGGTCGGATTCATTTCATTCAGTTACGCACAAATTAGTCCAAATCATCTCCCTTCAACCATGGGTTAAATAGCAGAATAGATTGGGTTATATAATCTTGGTTGAAAATCGGTTTACCGAAGAAAATAATGGTAAACTACTGCAGGAAAATCTTCTGGTTTATCAGTCATGTATCTATCGAAAGAGACATGATGGCCAAAATGTTTATCACGTATGACATTTACCTGATTGACTGAATTATATAGCAAGAGCACCAGACCATATATGACAGCAATATTCTAAGCATGGATGAATGGTAGGCGTATAAATATGTTAGATCTATTCCGTAGAGAAAAATTATCTAGCTGACCTAGCAATGGATTTGAAATAGTATTTCCATCTCTTGCCAGCCTAGAATCTTAATCTGTGGGGTTCCAGAACAACCCGGATTAAAAAGGCGGTTATCCGGTCCACAAAAAACACAACACAAATTTCAAGAAAAGACAACATAATAAGAAATGTTGTATGAAAATACGAAAATTTTGTATTTGACAATATATATGCAATATAAGCAATTTGTACAATTCTGTGTATCTTTTGTTTGAAAGAAGTGTCTTTTATATTTGCATGAATGTTGGTTGAATATAAAAGTGTCTGTTGTATTTGAACGAATACAACAGACACTTTTATTTGGTTGAGTATGAAAGTGTTGGTTTTGAGACTGTAATTACACAGAGTAGGAGCACAATGTTTCTTTCCTTTTTATTTATCAGTCGTAAGTATGTGGAAAAGGAAAGTGTTTCAAATTCTGTTGAAAAGGAGTGTGAATGACAATTCCAAAGAAAAGCCAGAGACAGAGAGACAGAGAGACAGAGAGAGACAGAGTCAAACGGAGATAGTAGTAATTGGTAGTGCATGTGTAAAACGATGAATCAGTCTACTTAATTTAGTAAGTCTGTGCTACTTCTCCTTTCTGGTTGCTGAGAAATGTGAAAAGTTTTATGGCCGTTGCAGGTGTTTCCTCTCTTCTTTTCGTTCGTAACGATTGAGTGGGCGAAGGATTAGTTTGTCGACACTGGTCAGATGTCGGCGCCTATTGTACTGTGTGTATCTGAAACTGCGCTTTCGGGATTGACTGGCGTGCGTGACGTTTTCGCTGACTGACAGAACGACTGCTTGCTCTAAGTGACGGGTCGACTCAACTGCTGTCTCTCACTGGCCCTCTTGACTGACTCACTGACTGTGAACGGTCAGGGGATCTCCTTAACTTTTGAATTCTGGTCACGTGGGAGGATCCCAGAACGATATTTTTTTAGCTGTGAAAAAAAAGTTTCGCTGACGTATTTTGAATTTCTCGATTTGTCAACCAATCAGGATCCAGAGTATCGCTTTTCACACTGACTTGTGAAAAAGTAAAGCTTTCAGCCGTTTGGATCCACTTTTGCGGATGCGCAATTTTACTTTGGGTTTTTTTTCCCAAATGTTGTAGTCGTTTGAATTTGATTTTGCGGGTGTGCAATTTATTCTGTGATTTTAATGGATGATATAGTAATTGTATCCTATAAATCCGAGAAAGCCCAAAGAGTTACTGCCTAGGAAGGTAGTATCATCCATGCTGATAGAAGATAGAGGGGTCACTCCGATGTTAAATAGAGAGCAATTTAGATTTTGAGGCGTTAAAACAACAAGCCATCCTGAGACCCTGAAGGTCGTTTTTGACATCAGCCGCCAATTCGATCTTATCGAGCAATTAGACATAATACCGGAAAAGAAGTAAATGGTTGTGTCATCAGCATAGATAACCAGTTGAGAGCTAATGACATCGGAAAGGTCGTAAATGAAAATGAAAAACAAATTAGGACCAAGGATTGAGCCCAGTAGATACCTGCATCAGTATGAAAGGAACTGGAAGATTGACCGTTCGAGATAGCGTTCATTTCTCTATTTGATAAGAAAAGACGGAACACTTCAAAAATATGTCCCGAGACATCGTACATTTTCAATTTGTAAAGACCTGCATGCAAAAACCTGTCCAAAACGTTCGAGTTGTTCAAACCAACAAAGCAAGGATCATATATTCTTATCTAGACCTTGATAGACGCTTTTCGCGATAATCGTCACATTAGATGCTGACCTAGAGAAATAAAAGCGATATTGAAGAAAAGCTCCTGCGATGTGAGATGGTTAACGAATTCAGCATTGATTAGTGCCACTAGTAGTTCCCCAAAAAGATTTAGAAGCCTAATAGGTTCAAAGGTTCCAAAAACAGAAAACTGCATCTGAACACAATATTTTTGTGAAATATGACATATTAGATGGATATACATTTCCTGCTTGTTTTTTATACTGTTATATATATATTAGAACCTTGAATAATTTCTCGCTGTTTTTAAAAAGATGGCGATCCCAGAAGTGCGTGCGTGTAGTTTCAGATGGCAACGCATCTATAAGGAATTACTATAAGCAAGCTTTAAAAAATCAGTGTATGTCATTTTGCCGAAGTGTAAACAACTTTGTTTTTTACAGAATTAAACATGCCGGATTTCATGCCAAAGAAAGTGGGAATTTTACTGCACTACTTTGTTGAAAAGAAATTAGCAGATAAAGCAGACAGAATTCTTGTTGAGACTTACTCTATCGGAACCAACATGTACTGCTTGGTTTAGACGCTTCAAAAATAATGGTTTTGTTGTTGAAGATAAAGAACATTTTAGCGCACCGAAAAAGTTTAAAGACGAAGAATTGGAGACATTTCTTCATGAAAACTCACGCCAGGCGCAGGTTGCTCTTGCATAATCGTTAGGAGTTGATCACACAAGTTTCGAAACGTTTGAAAGCATTAGGAATGATTCGAAAGCAAAGACATTGGGTGCCGTACGAGTTGAAGCCGAGAGACGACAAACGGCGTTTTATCACGAGTGAACAGATGTGAACAGATGTGAACAGATGTGAACAGATGTGAACAGATGTTTTATGTCAGAAAAGGAAAGAGTTATGCATCGAATCGTGACCGGCGATGAAAAGTGGATGCACTATATTAACCCTAAGAGTAGAAGATCGTGGGGTAAGCCAGGTCATGCATCATCAGCAGCAAAGCCAAACATCCATCGTTCGAAGCTTCTGCTCAGCAATTGGTGGAACCAGGTGGGTGTAGTTTATTACGAGTTGCTCAAACCGACCGAACCAATCATGGAAAGTCGCTATCGACTACAATTGAGACGTTTAAGCCAAGTATTGACGGAAAACGACTAGTATATTAGCCGAGACACGACAAAGCGATTTTGATTCATGGCAATGCTATGCTAGATTTTTTTTTATCATTTCACCCCAAGCAAGGCCACTATTGCGCAGGGGGTTACATAGGGGAAAGTGATGAGAAGGAGTGGTTAGTTATAGAAAATGTCGGAAGGAGTGTGATAGACGGATGAGGATACCGAGGATGGGGTTTGGGTAGATGGGAAGAGTGTTTGAGAGAATGAATTCGAGTTAGTGGGATAAGAGGTGTATATTGACATTACATTTAAGTTCCCGGAGATTGTAGCTGTCGGGGAAGCAAGTATATGGAAGGGAATTCAACAGGCGGGAAGTGCGAGAAAAGAAGCTGTTAGAGTAGAAATTGCGGTTACATTTTATCTGTTTCACTGTAAAAGACTGGGACCTAGTTGCTAATCTAGTATCTCGTGCAAATTCATAACTAAGGGGCACCAGTGATCTAAGTTCATCGGAGCAGAAGCCGTGAAAGTTACAAACCGAGCTCTTGCCTTCTTTACAAAGTCGTTCGTAAACTATCATTGTTGCCTAGCAAAGTTTTATGTCAACACAAGATAAAATCGTCTTTGATGGTGGATGTTTTTATGTTAACTTCCTTGTAACCTCTCTGAAGATGGCTCATGTGAGCCGAAAGCTTAGAAGCAACTTAATAAAAAATTATCCAAATGTTGGAGAATTTTTGTCTTTATTTTCACCTGAAATTAAAGCCAAAATACGAAGTTGAGAACGGCTCATGATTAAACCTAATAGACATTCATTGCCTCTTATATTTAACAGTATGTTTGGAAAATTATCTGCTGCCTCGATACACTAAATAGACTTTGAAAAACAGTAGCTACTCTGGCTCATTAAGTAATGGATTAGAGCACTCTGGCAATTGGGCGTGTATAATGATAATATACACGATAAAAATTTGCCTTCTTCTACCGAGCACCCATAGCCCAGGAGTAGAATTGCTGACTGACGCCAATTCGGTCGGGTTTCAATCCTGGGTTAAAAGCAATCGGAGTCTAACCGTACTGATGAGCTGTGATACAGCGAAACATATCTGTCTGCGGATGACTATATGTCTATATATATATATATATATATATATATATATATATATTTCAACGATTTAATTATATGTATAAAATTAAGTGACTTGAATAATCAACAAAGAAGTAGAATTAGAACTCGTATCGAAAACTCGAACTTCTCCTTTTTCAAGTCTTAACCACTAAGATACCAAAAATGCCTTGATTAGATAAAGATTTAATTTCAAATTTCCATGGTTGCTTTTTAATTGTTATTTTATTCTACGCTGTATTATTGACTACCCTGTTTTCTGAGGTACAGTACTCTTAAATTATCTTAATAGGATGAACGTTTCTTCATTATTACACATTGTGATCAAAAGAGTAAAAAGATAAAGATCACCGTCGAAATTTGAAACATGAAAGGAAATCTTCATAAATAGAATATTATTTTCTTTGCTAAGAAATAATTTTCCTAATTGAATAACATTCAAACAAACTAATTTCCAAAGTAGTAATGGGGGAGGTTCGAAATTTGAACTATATGTCAACCATTTGAGCCACTTAGCTTACTATCCTTCCCGGTAATTGCCTGTGACAGAAGCCATTATTTTCCGTTGTCGATTGTCTCACAGCTATAGATTCCTCATAAAACTAACTGTGTCTCGTTCCCCACTTGATTGTCAAGTAATTTCCTACAACCATTTACTTCTCTCAATGACTTTACGTTCAATATTTGCCGTCCAAATGCATCAAAATGCAGTAAATACTGATA
This sequence comes from Ascarosepion bandense, assembly GCA_037127315.1. Taxonomy (NCBI): domain Eukaryota; kingdom Metazoa; phylum Mollusca; class Cephalopoda; order Sepiida; family Sepiidae; genus Ascarosepion; species Ascarosepion bandense. The sequence continues at coordinate 427,807 of JBBBDQ010002388.1, read as the reverse complement.
TTCCGCGAGAGAATTAAGTCGCCATTGTTGTTGCCTTGAGTCATTGGAATCATTTGTGGTGAATGAAAGGGATCGATTCTGGTGGGAAAAAATCCGGTCACACCAACACCAAATCCGAACTGAGCAAGTTTAATTACAAGTTGATGCAATCAACGAAGGAAATTCTGAAAATCATTCTCCTAAATAACCAAGACTCAATCAACAGAGCAGGGTGGTAAAACGATTTCATCATACTTCGATGTTATTTTTACATCACCATCAGAATTTTATAACGAGACATGATAACTTCTGCATTTTTAATTACTCTCGTTTGCATTCTTTTTCAAAATGTCATTTTCCTTCAGGACATTCAGTCAGTTAAGTGCCATACGTGATACACGCTTTGGGCGATCATGTCTCGAAAAAGACATGACTGACTGGGCAGAAGATTATCCTGCAGTAGGTTGCCATTGCTTTCTGTGGTAGACTGGATGCCAGCCAAGCCTATAGAACCCAATCTGTCCTATTATTTAATTCATAACTGGAAGGAAGAGAATGATGAATACCTTTCCCAAGGGTATTTGTGCGTATGGCGAATGGAAGGAATTCAAATTGAATTCGAACTCGGCTCCCCGATTTGTGATTCTGAGTCGATATCCACTGCGCCACAACGCACATTCAGGACATTAATGATCAAGAAATACCACAAGTTCCTCTCTTTTGTAGAAATTAGCAATGCTTGTTTGCTTCATATTCCATTCTTTGTTCTGTCTTCCATTTATACACAAGCTCGTTATTCAAGTGATCATAGGTCGCCATAACATCCTATCCTTCGTGGCTCTTAGCAATACTTGTCTCCCATTCTTCATTCTATCTTCCATGTAGAGGCAAACTCGTTAAGTGATCATGGGTCTCCAAAACATCCTTTTATTGCCCTTAGCAATGTTTATTATCTTTGTATTTCTTTGTTCTGTCTTTCATTTATACACAAGATCATTAATTAGGTAGATCATGGCTCTCTACAACTTCCTATCCTTTATAGTATTTGTACTATATTTCCTATTGTTTCTTCTTTCCTCTATTTATACACAAGTTCGTTATGCAGATGTTCATAGCTGACCACAATTTCGTATCCTTTATACACAAGCACGTTAGAATGCGTACTCGTTGTTTCTCTTTGTCTCTTTTGTCTTCAGTTTTTCGTGCGAGTGTCAAACTTTCCAAGCCGCCTTTTCTCTTTATGTGCCCTAGCAATGTCACTTCTTTAATCTTTCTTTCTGATATTAAGTAAAAGCGTTCTTTATGTTTGTCTTTTCCTTAAAAATTCCTGTAGAATTCTTTTCGTCATCTGTTTTAAAAATGTACAACATTCACTGACGTATAGGCGAGAGTTGTTTCATAACTCTCCTAGAAGTATTAGAATTAACTGAACATAAGTATCTTCGATCGGATTCGAAATGTGCTCATTTAATCTGTTTTCCAGGTGAATACACCCACTTCCCTGACAGAGTAAATTGCTGGAAAAGCAAAACATTTAACCTGGAAATTCGAGTAATGTTCTTAACTAACCTCACCAAATTGATACCTTAATATTTTTTTTTTTTTAATCATATCACCCCAAGCAAGGCGATAACGCCACTGATGCGCAGGGGGCTACGTAAGGGTAAAAAGAATGGAAAAGAGAAAGCCGGAAACCACATCCTAAACAGGGAACAAGGGATGAGACTCTTCACCTGTTCAATAGACGTGGGTGGAGTGTGAACCGGGAATGCCATGTGTAGAGGATTTTTAGGTCCTTTACGGTTTATATTACGATTCGTCTAATATACGATTCAAGAAAAATAAAGGCAACAACTCCAATTTGTAACCAATAAATAAAATTATATATTCAATAAATACAGCATTAAACAAACAAAGCATGTAATAGTAGTATACATAGAGTAAAAGGAAAAGTTGTTCCCCTTTGACTGCTTGTTGATCAAAGTAAATTAAATGAAGAAAGTGTTTTCTTGCGCTGAAAAGATTTGTTATAATTGTTAGAAAGGTTTTCATGTAAGAATGAATAACATGAAAAATACAATTATTTTGAATGTGATTGTAAGTAACACGAATTTTGGTCAAGAGTTCAAAAGAAGTTCTTGGCGAAAATGTTCAGAGAGAAAACAAAGTTCTGTGTCTGTGTGTGCCTTAAGAAATGTTTGAATAGAACTTACGTAGAGTCGTTTAGCAGCCTGTTCGTCTACTGGAAAACTTGCGAAAAGTAGCCGTATATAACGGGGACAAGTGGCTCAAATGAAGCGCGAGAAAAAAATTGATTTTACATCAAAAATGTGATTGGCTAAAAATTAACCAATCACTACACACATATGAAACAGCTGCTTCAGAGCCGAAAGATTCAAAGGCGACTGAGATTGCTAAATTGTTCTATACAAAATCAGTAGTGATTTATTACCCAATCGCAGAGGAGTAAATGACATGGAGCGAATGTGGGTAAGGAAACCATAGCAACCGCTATACCATGCAAGACACCAGAGTCGACCAGAAATATCTAAACCGAGTCCTAACTTCAATAGTTAAAAATCGCTTCGAGTAAAGCAAGTAGATCTTGCATTAATCATTACATTGAGTGAAGCCTGTGCATCTTTGACTTGATTTTTTTCCTGGGAAATCGTTCTAATAAAGAGTTTTTATAAATTTCAACCAACCGTAGAACAGGCTGCTCGGTCATTAAAAGCCAAATATTTCCCTTATATCAACATTGCCATTGGTACTTCCCACCTGTGGAATTCCCTTCCACATACTTGCTTCCACGAGAGCTACAATCTCCAGGAGTTTAAATGTAAGGTCAATAGACACCTCCTAACACACATTCTCTCAAACACTCTTCCCATCTACCCAGCCCTCATCCTCGGTATCCTTACCCGTCTATCACCCTCCTTCTGACATTTCCTATATCTGACCACTCTTTCTCATCACTTTCCCCTATGTAACCCCCTGCGCAATAGTGGCAATGGAAACATATTATCTCTTGTTGGGTTATTACGAATATAAGTTTTGTAGAAGAAAAATCGCAATGAATTAATAAACAGATAGACATGGGACCTTTTTCCACTAGAGTGTAAAATGTAGACATAGATTGAGTTTAGCCTGAGTAAAAAAATAAAAAAAAGAATCCATTAAATTAAAAGAAGGAAAACGTAGGTACTTTTTCGAGTAGAGTCAAAAGAAAAGGTTGATATATGTTCGGTTTACACTAGAGTAAAAAAAAAAAAGAATCCATTAAATAAAAATGAAGGAAAACGTAGGTACTTTTTCGAGTAGAGTCAAAAGAAAAGGTTGATATATGTTCGGTTTACACTAGAGTAAAAAAAAAAAGAATCCATTAAATAAAAATGAAGGAAAACGTAGGTACTTTTTCGAGTAGAGTCAAAAGAAAAGGTTGATATATGTTCGGTTTACACTAGAGTAAAAAAAAAAAAGAATCCATTAAATAAAAATGAAGGAAAACGTAGGTACTTTTTCGAGTAGAGTCAAAAGAAAAGGTTGATATATGTTCGGTTTACACTAGAGTAAAAAAAAAAAAAGAATCCATTAAATAAAAATGAAGGAAAACGTAGGTACTTTTTCGAGTAGAGTCAAAAGAAAAGGTTGATATATGTTCGGTTTACACTAGAGTAAAAAAAAACTGAACAATTAGGTACCTCCAAAGATTCACTATAATTGAGAAAACACGATGAAAAAATACCCCAAAGTTAATAAAGGCAAAATTTTATCATCAAATTTTTTCTTATTATTAAGAGAAAGAAAAACAGAGTTTTTTTTATCATTAATTTATATTTTTAATACTTTTTAAAATGTTCGAAAGTTTGGTTATTTTTTTCCCTCATCAGCGGGGAACTGAAAATTAGTAAAGGAAATTTTAGCGTTTTACGATGAAAAACACATTGATTGGGAAATTCTTGCAAAAATTAAATAACTGTTGAATATTAATGAAACCTTCAGGACTTATTTACAAAATAATAAAATTATTTTAGAAATGTCTCCTTTTTAGATAATTTAGGTAAAAACAATTTTTACATCTGTTATATGTTTCACTTATTTATTTTACGAAATTTCGAGAAATTAATTTTGTATCATGTTTAATTTAGATTTTTAATTTTTCCTTTCTCTCTTGTTTTTTTTTTCTTTGTTTGTTGCGTCTTGCTTTTTTTTTTTTTTAGAGGGGGGGGGGGGGGGGTAAATAGAGACACCAGTTACAGAAAATCTTCTTTAAATCGTAAAATAAAAAATGCGATAAATCAAAGGCATTATTTAATTAGCAAAGATTTAATTGCTTTCATGAATATATAATCGACGCTATTGCCTTATAAAGAATGTTTTTCTAAGAATAATTGAATTTTACAAGAATTATTTTCTAGTTTTTAATTAGAATTTGAATTTTAAAATTCTCTAGTAATTCATAGTGGTAGGCTGATATTTTTATTAAAAACTATATTCGCTAATGATAAATTTAAAAACTTACTATAATTCAGTGACCCCCATTATTTTTAAATATTTTAAAATTTATGTGTTTTAAATAATTTAACATGTTTGTGCGTGTGTATAAATGTGCCAATTTTTGCAAATACGAATGCCTATACACAACATTATCACAAAATAAGAGCGGTAATAAAATTAAAATTAAAACCAAGGTACCTAAATTTTATTAAATTACGGAGAATATTTTTCTAATTTTTTCAGATTACTGGGTAGTTTAAAAATATATATAAAAGCGACTTAATTCTCTCGCGGAATATTTTTCAAGTAATTTTTACAGATATGTCCGCCATAGAAAAACATTAGACAAATTTTTGGTTTGCTAGCAGCAAATCAAAACACCTACTTCTGTGTTAAAAATCCATATTTTAAAATAAAATTAAATCATATTTGTTTCAAATCAGATTAATTAAATTTTAAATCAGCTAATATTTCTCAAATAAAGTTTCAGATAAGTATGTTTTCTACTTGAAAGGTTTCTTTTAATAAAGAGTATTTCATCGTAACAACGGATGGCTAAAAAGGCTAAAATCAGCTATTTTTAACCATTAAAAATTTCCTTCCAGTTTATTAAATTAGTTAAAAAGAAAACAGAAAAACACTGCATTTTAGAAATATTAAATTTAATCTATTAGCTTAAAATTAAAAATAAAATAAAAACTTCAAGAAAGATTTTTCATTTTTAAAATTAATTTTAAACCTTAGGTATTGCGTTTATTTGGCGGTACCTACAAGCGCTCGGCTTACGTCCATATTACGTTGAATACACCTGTTCTCGCTCGATCACCGAAGTTAAGCAATATTGAGCATGGTCAGTACTTAGATGGATGACCGCTTAGGAATATCAGCTGCTGTAAGCGTTTAGTGACGGATGTGCGTGCTTACGGCCATATCACGTTGAATACACCGGTTCTCGCTCGATCACCGAAATTAAGCACCATTGAGCCTGGTCAGTACTTAGATGGGTGACCGCTTGGGAATACTAGGTGCTGTAAGCGTTTAGTGACGTATGTGCGTTGTGGTGCAGTGGATATCGGCTCGGAAAGAGAAATCGGTGAGCCGAGTTCGAATTCCAGTTGAATACCCAGCATTCACTTAAGCACTGGTACCCTTGGGAAAGGTATTAATCCGTCCCTTCCCTCCAGTTATGGGTTAAATAACAAGGGTAGGACTTGGGGACCCTGCCCTTAAAAAAATGAATCCCAATGAATCTTGATACTCGAAAAGAAAAATGTATTACTAGACACAAAACACATAAATTGTTGAAAGAAAAAGCTATAACCAGCAATAAATAAAGTTCATTTGGCAATAAATGACCCGCCGAGGTCGATTTACCATAAAAACAAAACAACAAAAGCTCAATATCCACTAAAGTAAAGAAAAAAGAAGATAGACAGGACTTTGGTTGACACTTGCGTCAAAAGTAAACATTGATTGTGTCAACGCTGGTGTTCGCAAATCACCACACTTTAATCTACGTCTGATGTTAATGCAATAAGAATTTGAAAATAACTTTGAAAGAAATGATAGATAAATAAGAACAGAACATTTCCTTGAGTAAGCCATTCCTGGAAGTTTAACGAACGCAACAACACATGAAGAAGGTCGGAGAGTGTCTCTACCCAAACGTGAAAAATCGGGTCATTTTCATTACAGAACCGGTTAAGAATTAAGATTTATGCAGTAAATTTTTATTAGCCATTAGCCACTCAAGAACAAAACTGTGTTTACTGTGTAACTTTCCGACCGTCTTGCAGGAATGAGGTAAAGAAATATTCACAAATGTTACTGGGTAACACAAATCCTACTATGACGATAAACTATATCCGACAGCAAGACCTCTCATATGGAGATTAGAGGTTCTGGGATGTGTGGAACAACCTCTGAATTGTTCTTCCCAGGAGTAGATAGACTTAACCATCGCCCGGTTCACACTCCACCTACGTCTTTTGAACAGGTGACGAGGTTCATCCCTTGTTTCCTGTTTAGGATGTGGTTCCCGGCTTTCTCTTTTCAAATCATTTTACTCTTAAGTAGCCCCATGCGCATCAGTGGCGTCACCGCCTTGCTTGAGGTGATATGATTAAAAAAAAAAAAAAAAGGTCTACACTGACCCGGAGTGGTAGCACTTGTTATGGTCCCGATGAAATATTGAGCACACCAAATAAAACCAAAACGTGATAAAAGTATACAATGCATTGTTATAGTAAAATTACTAAGAATATCGATTTAATTAAATTACTAATAATCCATATCTAAACTTATTTATAAATGGAACTTTGTCTGTGTGTGTATCTGTGTGTGTGTGCGTCTGTGTCTCTGTGTGTGTGTGTGTGTGTGTGTCCGTTACCTATAGACTCCGAAACGGATGAACCGATTTTATTGAAAATTTACACAGTTGTACTATAAGCGTCTGCGAGTGTTCTTAGCTAGGTTTTGTGTCGAGGTACCCTTGATAAATATCGAAAATCGATAATTGAAAAATTCGGGTTTTAGAAGGAGTGGTCCGATTTTAATCAAATTTGATACACTCATAGACAAAGACATAAGAAACGATATTCAGAAGTTTCAAGGTTGCAGTTCTTACAATAGTGCAGAAAATCGATAATATATATATATATATATATATATATATATATATATGAAGGGTAAGTTGTTTGTGTGTGTGTGTGTGGGTGTGTGTGTTTATCTGTCTGTATGTCCTTTATACAAATCCACAATTTTTATCCGATTCTCACCAAACTTCAAAATTTGACTTACTTCCATTCATTTTTCTTTCAGTCTACTGTTTCGCATTAACTGGAATTAACTATTGCTTTTTAGTCTTTCGTGACAACGTCCAAAGAGTCTGAGCTCCAAGACCAGGGATTAGTTTTAAAGCTTTCATTACACCTGAGCAACACCGGACTATATAATGATTAGCAATATATTCTGATAGCAAAATGACAAGCATTAATTTTTATAGTCAATTACATTTTATCTGCACGCAATCTTTTTAATCGAGTTCACCCCAAGCAAGGCAGTAAAGGCACATAACACAAGGGTTTACTGTGTGTGATAAAATTAGAAGAAAAAACGTTATAAGGAAGCGAAAACGAACGATGAGTAATCTGAGGACGGTAGGATGCGAATTGGCGTTACATTTAATCTTAAGAATAATGTTGAATGGAAAACATAGACTAGAAAGGGAGTTCTTCAAGCGAGAAGTGCCAGAAAAGAAACTGTTAGCATAGAACCTACGGTTTCATCTGGCCAACACAACTGTAAATTTAATATATATTTCACCAGTCTAGTAATGTACATTAATTTTTTAATATTAAAATTGAATTTACGGTTACATAAATTGCTTTCAAGATATCTTCAGAATAACAGTTGATTTGATTTCAGCATATACATTTGCACAGAGATAATGCTATTTTGCTATTTTGGATAAATTTGAAGGGGAAAAGCGTCGGGACTTACAACGAAAATTTACCCAGCCTTCTATTGCCACTATAATTTGGTCTACCCCGACGTGATTACAACACCCCGCACCTACCCATCTTCTCAGCAACTATGGCAATGAAGAACCCACACTACCGTAAGCCAAATTACTCTTTCCAGCATTTCGGCACCAAAATGAAAAACCTAACGTCCGTCGGACTCACAGAAAAAATCGCCAGAGAGACAGACGCAGACAGACAGACCCAGACTCGAGAGAGACGAATGTAATTAGTAGCTCCCTTGACCCAAGTCAAGCGGCTTACTATGTTCGCCTTCCTTACCTCTCTCATCTTATCTTTCGCTGTCTCAAAACTACTTACTGACCGAAGGAGCGAATACATCAAAGACTGTTTCCTTAAATACAACGCCCGCACCTACCGTTAGTATCGAATTCTCCTTGTCAGCCTTCAATTGCGACCATAAAATTAATCAGGGAATCTTTTCGAAATTCCAAAATTTCTACCTTTGTACGTTTTCCAGATAGCTATCAAATCCTTGTACCAGACTTCTGCTCAAACACATTTTTATTTCTTCAGCGCCCACAGAGCAATCATGACTTTAAGCTGAGACTATGCAGTTTCTTGTACATAGCACATAATTTGGACTGATTTACTCAAAGGATATTTCTTTGAAAACCGTTCGTAGGAATCGCATTCTTTAAGATCGCCCATATCATGTTCACGGTGACAAACCATCCTCGTACCGATAGTTCTTCTTTGTTAACGAGCGAATTCCATCCAAACTGTTGATTTGTAGAACAGACTCTCAAGGAAATACTTCTTCCTTGACAACAATAATCTTGGCCTCTTTAAGTCTTATATATATATATATATATATATATATATATATATATATATATATATATATATTATGGCAATTAACGAAGATTAACGAAACTTGGTTATAAACAACTTGAAACAATTTGAGATGATTTGTTTGAACATTATTTTTGATCGATATTCGTATAACAAAATTTTGTAGCGAATCGGAATTAATATATTTATAAATTAATAACCAAAATCTTCTAATTGCTATTATAGATCATAAGAAAAAATACTAAGAGAAAGTTTCCTTATACTCCGAATATGAGCAAAGGAAAACGGAGGTGATTAATTTTATTAACTAATTATTAACTGTAGCTGGAAAATCTTTATCTTTAAAAAGAAAGCAGGGACAAAAAATAACATCTGGTCTTTCTCTATTATTGTAAACACGGAAAGAAGAGAAAGAAAAGAGAAATAAATTTGTTTTCAAAGAAAAATATCATTCTTGAACCTAAAAGATAGATTCAATTGTTTTTTTTTTTTTTGTTTTTTTGGCCGGCAAAAGAATAGAAAAGGAAGACGAGAGAGAGAGAAGAAAAAGAAAGAAGAGACTAAATTAGTTTCAAGCCAGAAACAATATATGTCGGTTTCAGTCACCCAAGGAAAGCTGACGGTCATTCTAAACATAAAGTAAAGATAAATTTAATTGTTATTTTTTCTGGGTAAAGGAAAAGGGGATTTCATTTTGTGTCCGATTGTCTGGCTGGCATGACTCGTGAAAAGAATTAAAGATAACAAATGTTATGATTCCAAGTCAAAGTACTTAGAGAAAAAGTGTTTTCACTGACATCAGGGTAAATAAGGTATTCTCGTCACTTGAAAATATAGGTGACACAGAGAATGGATATTAAAAACAGGTGCGTAGAAATTATTATTTGGGTAACAATGTCAATGGACCCTTGTCAACTTGTTTTGGGCGAAGACAGTTCAAAAAGGTTAATACCTATTATTTTAAGAAAAATAAATAACCGAAATTGTTTCGCAAGAAAGAAAAAAGTTTGAGAAAGAAAATTCAGTTAAGTCCAGCCCAGAAAAGGGGTATGGGGAGATGACGTCATAAGATCGAGAGAAATTCCATTGGTCCGGTGACCAAGCCCCGAAAGGAGGAGACGACTAACAACTGACGTCATGGAAAGAAGACTAATTCTATTGGTTAAACCACAGGCAACAACGAGTAGCAGCTAACCTCAGGATTTTATTGGTTGCCGAGACGGGGGATAAGACACCCAGCGACCGTCGGCCCCACATCATGGCATGTGCATAAATACAGTGTCCCGAGAGACCAAAATCAGTTGGCATCAAGTTGGCATTGAGTTCGGACTCGAGTTGGATCGGAGGAGAGTCCGAAGTTGGCTCGGAGAAAGTCCCAAAGATCTAACGACGAAGATAGGCGCCATGTTGTTGGGCGCCAACCGCAGAGCCTGCCGGCCAACCAGAGATAAAGACAAACAAGAGATTTTGCAGTCAAAGTTTTGAGTTGCAGAGAGCGACGGAGAAGTCAAAGTCGGAGTGACAAAGATCGACAGAGGAGGCCTGATACCGACCAACCAGATTCAAATGTACGAAGTAATTTTGCAGACAAAGTATCGAGTGAAGTTGCAGAGATCGACAGAAGAGGCCTGATGCCGATCAACCAGAGTTAAAGACAGAAGAGAACTTGCAGACAAAGTTTCGAGTGAAGTTGCAGAGATCGACAGAAGAGGCCTGATGTCGGCTAACCATAGTTAAAGACAGAAGAGAATTTACAGACAAAATGAGAGTTGCAGCTCGAGTGGCAGAGAGTTCGATTTCCCGGTCCAGAAACGTAATGACCAAAGACAGTTCCCAACCGAAGAAATAAAGAGACAGAGAGATGATTGCCATGCCGTTGGGTGCCGACTTAGAGGAGTCTGTCGCCAATCAACCAACCAGAGTTAAGAGACAGACAAGATGAGAATTTTCAGACAAGTCTGAAATTGCTAACTAAAAGAGAATAACCCAGCACTTCGGCAATTTCCGTAATATTCCGGAAAACAAGCAACAAGTTGACTAGACTTATATAGCGAACTTAGACTTCTGTTCGAAGCAGTGAACTGCGGCCAGCCAGATTTCTCGTTATTGCTTAGGAGAATAATTCGATTTACCTAAGAAACGTCCGTTCCGCTACCAGTTGATAGAAGCAGGGATGGGAAATTATTCAAGAGACTATTATGTATAATTTGTATATAAAGACGTTATTTCACAACACTTTTCAGCCGTCGGTTCACTTATTTCCTTTGATGTTATATTTATTTCTTTTATTACTCAATTGTGTGCACACTTCCCGGCTTGGTTTAGTTCGGCAGAGAGACAGCTAGTGAAAAACTCACGTGAATGCCTTGTGATTAATCAACACAACGTGGGACAAGGGAGAAAACCGTGACAGAGTCAATCTACGACCAGCTGGCTGGATCGAAACTAACAGCGACAGGCCGGGGCAGTGCCACATAGATATTCTGTTTATTATCGAACAGCATCATATATTTATTTCTACCGGCCTGATTATTTACAAAAATAATGTTCAAACAAATCATTTCAAATTGTCGGTTGTTTATAACCAGTTTCGTTAATCTTTCATTAATTTCCGTAACATGTTTACATTTGTTGACATTACGATACATTTCAGAGCAGAGATGTTTATTACGATGGATTCGAAAATTGTGTTATAGGCTTAATTTGACTTCGTTTAGACTGATTGTCATTCGTAATCGAGAAGGTCTAAGACTCGCCAGATCACATGGTGGCGTCCCCTATGTGGATAGGGTCGCCGGTTCGAATCCTGCCGAATGACACACATTTTTGTAACAAAATTTATCATAAATAATCAGGCCGGTAGAAATAATTATATAATACTGTTTGATTATAAAACAGAATATCTACTTACGATCAAAAATAATGTTCAAACAAATCATTTTACACACACACACACACACACACACACATACATATATATATATATATATATATATATATATATATATATATATATATAAACATTTCACCCCAAACAAGGTAGAAATGCCACTGGTATGTAAGGGTGTTACAGTAAGAGAATAAAAAGAGTACAGTTGATGTCGAAGAAAAGATAAGAGATGGATGGGAATCATAGAGATAGAAGATGGCAATTAACGTTGCATTTAAACTTATGAAGATTGTAGTTATCAGAGCAGTAGTCAAATAGAAGTCAGTTCCACAAACGGGAAGTGTGAGAAAAGAAACTGTTAAAGTAGAAGAGGCGGTTACATTTAACTACTTCGACGGTAAAAAGGTGGGATCTAAATGCCAATCAAGTAGCATATGTGGTACCAGGGAATAAAAAGTTCGTCAGATCAGTTTCCGTGAAAGTATTTGTAGAAAAAACAGAGGGGAGCCACATTATGTCGGTGAGAAAGTAAGTGAAGGTAGACTGCCAAGTCAGGATCGATTATATTGCAGAAACACCTTTGGATTTTGTCGATAACCTAAAGACGAATAGCAGTCAATGAATATCTGTTATACAAGTCCCCATAATATGCATTTCCTGCTTCTTTCTCCCTCCCCCATTATTCTTCTTCTATGTGCCCTGTCCCTTCAGGATGTAGGCGATTATGGCTTTCCACGTCTTCCTATCCCTGGTGGCTCTTACCACGCTTTCTTCTGTTACACCATGCAACCCTCGTTCAATCATCCACTTGATTACATCCTTCAAATATGTTATCCTCTGTTTTCCCCTGTCTCTTTTTTTCCTCTATCTGGCCTGTTAGTATCAGATTCTCCAAGCCTTCCTTCCTCATTGAGTGTCCCAGGAACTTCAGCTGTCTCTTCCTGATGCTCAGTATTAATTTCCTTTTAGTTTCCATCATTTCCAAGACTTCATCATTGCTCACATGCTCGATCCATGATATTTGCAGCATTCTTCTGCAGAACCACATTTCAGTTGCTTCAAGTTTTTCCTTCATCTTTGATGATATTGTCCAACATTCACTGCCATATTGAAGAACTGACAACACATAGAAATCTACTACCCTCTTCTTTGTTTCTAAGTGAAATTGTCCTGTTTCTTAATACTTTTATACATTCGGTTTTCTTGCAGTTTATTTGTAGTCCTTTCTTATCACTCTCTTCAGCTACCTTCTGTAGGAGGTCTTGTAGTTTCCTTTCTGTGTCTGCTATCAGCACTGTATCATCTGCGTACAAATTGTATTTAAATTGTGTTTAAATTGTAGCCGCCGATGACAAATCCAACTTTCACTGACGACCCGTTTAGGTGAAACCTAGGTAGTTTTGTCTGGCTCATTAGGTGCTATTTTTATATATATATTACGGAAATTAACGAAGATTAACGGAACTTGCTTATAAACAACTTGAAACAATTTGAAATTATGTTTGAACCTTATTTTTGATCGATTCTCATATTTAAGTAGATATTCTATTTATAATCAAACAGTATTATATATTTATTTCTACCGGCCTGATTATTTACGATAATCTTCATGATACGGAAATTAACGAAGATTAACGAAACTGGTTATAAACAACCGACACTTTGAAATGATTTGTTTGAACATTATTTTTGATCGATTCTCGTATTTAAGTAGATATTCTGTTTATAATCAAACAGTATTATATATTTATTTCTACCGGCCTGATTATTTACGATAATCTTCATCATACGGAAATTAACGAAGATTAACGAAACTGGTTATAAACAACCGACAGTTGAAATGATTTGTTTGAACATTTTTTTTTATCGATACTCGTATTTAAGTAGATATTCTGTTTATAATCAAACAGTATTATATATTTATTTCTACCGGCCTGATTATTTACAAAAATAATGTTCAAACAAATCATCTTAAATTGTCGCTTGTTTATAAACAAGTTTCGTTAATTTCTCGTTAATCTTCGTTAATCTCACCTATCATTTATGACGAGCCTTGTTATAGATAACAATACGACATGAATATTAGTACAAAGCTGAGATATTAAGTTGAGTAATAAATACTTTTCGTTTGTTGATAGCCAACTGTAAAGATGAATGTGCAATCCTGACTATTAATAAAACATGGCAAGTATGAATAAATTTTGAGTATACAAACACGACAGTATTCGATAAAAAAATGACAGTGGATTGACAAGAGTAAATCTCCACAATTGATACAAAAAGCTGAACGCCATGGAAGAAAAGATATTTTGTGTGCAGTGGGGACGTCAAAATACTACGAAACACTAAATGCACGTTTATACGCCCAGCAGCTTCAACGTGGCTGGAAACGTTTAATCGAAAATCGTCCTGCTCTGGTTATTACTAAAGAATTTTGTTCTTCTCTATGAACCGCATACAGCAAGACTAAGACAGGAAAACAGTTTGGAACTCGGTTGGTCTGTTATGACCCTTCTTGTCAAATTTATCTGACTTAGTAGCAACCGATTTTTACCTTTTCGATCGCTGCAAAACACTTTCTATAATAAACAGGGATTGTAGTGTTCGTATTAATCTTTATTTTCATGTCAAAACCCACGAAAATTTATTCAGATGATATCAAAGAGTTGCCTGAAAAGCCACGGCAAGTAATGATGAATATATAACTGAATAAGATCTATTTTTAAAGCATAAAATTGATAATCAAAAACTTCAATTATTATGATCAACCTAATCATTAAATTGCTTTATGCGGAAAACACAGCACCCATGACTATTCATCGATGTTTGCCGAAAATTCCAGTAAATCAAACGGTGGATTCGAGCACAGTTATGTAGTAGACAATGATGACAGCTACGTCGAGCCACTTTCTTGGTGGCTCTGCACATCTGTCAAAACATGAAAGGTATTCCTTCAAAATGCAGAGCCGGTAGTGGTAACTATACTGGGTAAATTGTGTATTGTTGCTTAAAAGTTCTTATCAACTTTAATCTGTAAAAAAATTAATTGCAAAGTCAGTCACTATCTACTGTCCTCCTGAAAAGCCTTTCCTCTTTCCACTGATTTGTAATCTATTTCTAATTCTAATTCTTCCACGCCTTATGTCTTAGTGGCTTTACTGCCTTGTTTGGGGTAAAATCGACTAAAAAATCTAAGGGTGTTAGTGAGATCGCCTTAGCCATTATGGTTTCCGTTAAAATAAATAGGATGTATTGCTTTCGGAGTGTTTATCTTGGTTCTGAATAATTTAGGCAGCCATTATCCAATAATCGCCAGGTGTTGTGGCGGGTAATTCCACTTTAGTTGGTAGAAGATTCTTCGCATAATTAGGAATTGAACGGAGATCGATGTTAATCAAAGTTAATCGAACGAAAAAATAAGGCTATAACAAAAAGTTCACTATCCAAAGACTGTTTCATTTACGAACTGGACGCCATACTTTACTTATGAAGAAGCTTAGCGCCAGACAAATTCTATGTTTTAGCCGACCCAATCTCTTACTAAAATCATGCAAAAGCTTGAGGCGCAGGTACAAACAGGTATTTTACTCCACAGATATTTTTCAATAAAGCCAATGATGAAATAATTACTTTATGAAATTTTCTTCTTTGTATATTTCATTTGTTTTTTTGATGTTTTGTTTTTTTCATTTCTTTATTAGTGTCTAGCATTTTTCTTTTTTTCATTCCTTTTTTCATTCTTTTTTTCATTCCCTTTTTTTCATTCCTTCTTTAGTGTATATTATGTTTTTTCATCTTCTTATTTTTCTTCTTCTTCTTCTTTTGCTTCTTATTTTCTCCTCCCTTTATTACGTTTTTTTTATTCTTCAGTGTACATTATTTTTTTTTTAATCATATCACCCCGAGCAAGGCGAAAACGCCACTGATGCGCAGGGGGCTATGTAAGAGTGAAAAGCTTGGAAAAGAGAAAAACCGGAAACCACATCCTGAACAGGAAACAAGGGATGAGCCTCTTCACCTGTTCAATAGACGTGGGTGGAGTGTGAACCGGGCGATAGTTTAGTCTATCTACTTCAATTTTTCTACCTCCTCTTTTTGTTGCTATTGTCTTCTTCTTTTGTCTTTATCATCCTTCTATTTTTCTTGTATATTTGGTTATTTTTCCATTTTTATTAGTATATCTTATTCATTTGTCTTTTGATCTCCTTCTTTGTCGTCAGAAAATTTGATTCTATTTTCTTGACTTTTTTCGCATTTTAATTCTCTCTATCGTCTACGTACCATTCTTCTTCTTCTTCGTATTATCCAGTCAGTCAGTCAGTTAAAGTGCCATACGTGATACACGCTTGGGCGATCATGTCTCGAAAGAGACACGACTGACTGGGCAGAAGATTATCCCGCAGTAGGTTGCCATTACTTTCTGAGGTAAATTGGTTGTCAACCACGGTTATAGAACACAATTTGTTCTGCTATTTATAGCTGGAGTGAAGAGAGAGATTAATACCTTTCTTAGGAGTATTTGCTCGTAAGTGAATGCAACGAATTCAACAGAAATTCGAACTAGGTTCTCCGATTTCTCATTCTTGTTGTAATGGCGTACCCGGAGGGAGTAGGAAGTGAATATTATGAGGATATGTGGAATAGATAATTGTTGACCCTAGATTTGAAGAGGTTAACAGCTTAATACAATTACTTCTCTTGTAAGAAGAGAAGTAATGGTTAAGTGCCATAATGTCTCTTTCGAGACATGACTGACTGGGCAGAAGATTATCCCGCAGTAGGTTGCCATTGCTTTCTGTGGTAGCACATGGTAGACTGGTTGCCGATCAAGGCAACCTATAGAACCCAATCTGTCCTGCTATTTAACCCATAACTGGAAGGAAGAGACAGATTAATACCTTTCCCAAAGGTATTTGCGCGTAAGTGAATACAATGGATTCAACTGGAATTCGAACTCGGCTCCCCGGTTTCTCGTTCCGAGTCGATATCCACTGTACCACAACGCACATTCTCCAGTACGAGTTTCATTTAAACCACTCTACATCATATTCTTTAGCCTTTTCTCACGTCCTTCTTTCTTTTTGTCTTTTCATCTCTTTCTTTGTTTCGTTTATTTCTTTCTGTTTGCTTTCTCTTACTTTTCTTTATTACAGTGGATTTCTCCCTCTTATTTCTTTCTCTCTCTATCTTCTCCCCTCTCTCTCTCTCTCTCTCTCTCTCTCTCTCTCTATATATATATATATATATATATATATATATATATATATATATATATTCTTTTGCTTGTTATTTTTCTCCTCCCTTTATTACGTTTATTATTAACGTTATTATTTATATATTCTTACTGTATATATATATATATATATATATATATATATATATATTAATACCTGTCTATTCTATTGCAATCCTTTCACAGATTTCATTTCATTCGAAACTTTTTGTTACAATTCATTTTCTTCCATTATTTTTCCTTCGTCTTTTCGTGTTTTTCGTAATTTTTTACTGTTGCTTCTTTTTTCTTTACTTTCTTTTTCTTCATTTCACTTTTCTGTGTTCTTTTTCTTATTTATTTTTCCTTCTATATTTCTACGCATTTCTTTAGAACGTTTTCTTTTTTCTTGTCATTCGTTACGCCTTTCTTCAAATCTTTTTTGTATCCAGAATGGCTCTTAAAACAGAACGCCTATGGCGTACACGAAATGAAAGGAAAGAAAAACCATTTAATGTACTGTATCGTAAAATCGTTTCATTTATTTTCGTTGATCTAACCTCCCTCGCCCCCGCCCAATTGTCTACGTGCCATTTCTTATTTAGTTTCCCCGACATGTTTGAAAATAATCGCTTGTAAGCGCCGTATCAAAACTTTGGCTCCCGATTTCCAAGTTGAAAACCTTAACCGTTACAGTTGGTTTTACTCTCGGCCGTGTCTGAAGATGAAGAAACAGCGACTAAAATTTGCCGAGAAAAACAAAAATAAACAATATAGATAGCTATGATGAGTTTCGGATTCAGTAAATTTATTTCTCCCAAGATTTCACATTCGCCTCAGACTCTAGACATTTTAAAACGCTTAAATAATTTTGGAAGTCAATGCCCCCAAACGTATATCGTCGGCATTGTAGATGTTCGTCGCCTTCCTGCCGCTACTCGAGTACATATTTGTCCTGAGACTCGAGGGAGAAATGGGTGTCTGAAACAGCAATAGCTTCATTTTCTTCTTAGATAATGCGGGAGTCAGTGGCCGATGTTTTCTGAAAATACACTGCCTTTGAAAATTATAAGCACGATTCATTTTCGAAGGAAGTGCATGTGTGTACAGTCGAGAGTATCTTATGATAGTCGCACAAGGTTTAACTCTCGACAGATAACAAAGTAGACGTGGGTACAAAAATTCGAGTTCGTCATCAGATTAAAAGGGCTACAATGCATAGACCTGTAATTTTATGATGTGCAGGTAATTATTTCCATTATTTATATTGTTCGGACTGTTGACCTCATCTTTATTGTCATATTCACGACGTTTCGACCGTTGTACTCTCCGACCTTCTTCAGATGATTGAAGTTTCGAGCCAAACTGTTTATTTCGATCAGCATAAAAGATGGCAACTCTATTTAGTTTTTAATTTAATGTAATTGTTTTTGTCTTTCTACTTGTTGGATTATGGCCACACTCTTTAAACACCGGTTCCCATACGATCACCTAAGTTAAGCAACGTTGAGCCTTGTCCCTGCCTAGATGGGTGAGAGCTTGAGAATACCAAATGTTTTAATATTGGATAGTGTAATGGCTCCGAATTCTTATTCGGAGAAACGAGTTCTAGTTCCGTTATATATAATTACGCTTAAACACCCTTGAGGTATGTTTCAATTCATCTCTTCGTCTGTGGGTTAATCAGTAATTGTGTCAGTAAGCTATTATTATCTTAGAAACAATTCTTACACTCGAAAAATATTTTCTGACTTTAAATACCCTGCAAAATGTTAATAATCCATAGAAAACAAATGAATCAAAATATTCTTCAGTTTCAATGAAAATGAGAAATGGGAAGAATGTGTTGCTCCAAACAGGCAGATTGTCCTGCTTAAAAATATATTATTTTCTCCTTTAGCTTTTACCTAAACTTAAATAGCGACCTTTAGTGTTAGGGAGAAATAGGGAGAACCTTTATCTAAAGGTTTCCGGATATCTGTTAAGCATAGTCTGCCACAAGGCAACACTTACGCGGGTACCTAATATAGATTGAGCTCACTACACTAACGATTTTGTGAAGCTAGCGCATTAATAAATACACAATATCAAGAAGTCCTTGTTTTAGTAGGATCAATTAATTAGTGGCTTGAACCTAAATTGTTTCAAACTGTGGCAAAATAAACTTAAAACAGCAACTGAATTGTGGCTCTCCCAGCTGGTATTCCAAGCAAAAAAAATAATTGGAGTAGATCTATCTATCGCCCGGTTCACACTCCACCCACGTCTATTGAACAGGTTAAGAGGCTCATCCCTTGTTCCCTGCTTAGGATGTGGTTTCCGGCTTTCTCTTTCCCAATCTTTTCACTATTACGTAGCCCCCTGCACATCAGTGGCGTTACTGCCTTGCTCGGGGTGATACGATTAAAAAAAAAGTCTTTCCTTCTTGAGCTCTGTCTCAAAATCTCACTGACAGACGTTTCAGCCAGCAACTGTGAACGTTCTGTCTGTTTTGTTTTGTTGTTGTTTTTGTTGTTGTTGTTGTTGTTGTTGTTGTGGTGGTGGTGGTGGTGTGTTTCCCCCCACCTCACTGGAAAAATTCGTTGCTTTTATATCTGTCCATGTACCCATAATCCATTTGCGTCTTCCTGTTATCCCATAATGCACTGCACATTTTTAGTGTATAAAAATGCAACGCAAGTCCCCCCCCCACTCATTCTTTTACATTATCTGGCCGAGGACGGATTACGTCGGAGCGGTAAGTGTTTTTTCTTTTAACTTCATTTTAGCTGCAGTAGCTTTACACGCTAAGCAAATAGGGGCTCTCTTTTGGCGGCGACAGGGCAAGTCGTGCTAGTCCCAGGTTGTATCTCATGTCTGCGACAGAAACACAAATAGAAGACCGTACCATCTGAACCAAAAAGCTTCGAAGCCACCAGAAGAGAAAAGGAAGAATTCAAAAGATTAGAGAAAGGCTCAACAAAATCAACCTCATTCTCTACTAACATTGCTATACAGTCAATGCCATCGGCTCTTTTATACAAGAACGGTAAAAGGAGTCAAGCATTGTACAGGGTGACCTTCCCCACCCCCCAAAAAAACGGGAACATTTTAACAATCCAATAAAACCAAGAGTGATGAAAGAAAAATATTTTATTCAAAGTAATTGAAACGTTAAAACATGTCATTTAAGAAACAATGATTAAATTTTCATTTTTTTTTAAATGGCGTCCTGTAGATGGCGTTCACCTGTATGAATCCATTCTTGAAATCTACTGTTGAGATTCCTCATTGACTGCTGCAACATCTCAGTTGGGATACTGTGAATTTCATCCTGAATTCGCTTTTTTTAACTCATCGAGAGTTCTCGGTCATGTCGTGTACACTTTATTCTTGAGATAGCCCCACAAGAAAAATCACAAACGGACTACTCTGGCGATCTAGGGGACCATGGAACAATACCGAATCTTGAGATCACACGGTTATCTAACAATTCTCGCACAGCCTCCAAAGATTGCCGTGCATTCTGTGATGTCTCTCCATCCTGTCGAAACCATGTTTCTTGAACGTGTGAAAAATTGTTCAATTCAGGTGTCTCCACGTAACGATTCGCAGTGACAGTGACTGAGAAAACATTTTAATGGCTAACGCACGCTGTTATCCGTTCCACTGACCCATGGTTACTGAAATGGGAAAGTGTTTAGTTTGTGAGGCCATTGCGTCGCAGTGCTGCCACTTGCTCATGTCTGCCAATACACACTTAAAAATTCACGTTTTTTAGGGTCACGCTTCGAATTTCATTTGAATTCATTGCATTCAAATACCCATGGGAAAGGTATTAATCCGTCACTTCCCTCCAGTTATGGGTTAAATAACAGGACAGATTAGGTTCTATAGTCTTAGCTAGCAACCAGTCTACCACAGAAAGCAATGGCAACCTACTGCGGAATAATCTTCTGCCTAGTCAGTCATGTCTCGAAAGAGACATGATTGCCAAGACATGTCTTCTTTTTATTTTTTTCGTTTTTCTAACCACTTTTTTCGTAGTTTTTATTCCACCTTTTCTTTCTCCATTGATCGTCTTTTTTCCATCTATTCTTTTTTATTTTTTTATTTTTCTGTTGCTTCCACTTTTTTCTTAACTTTTTATTTTTTTTCTTTCTTTACTTTCCTTCAACTTTTAGTCTCTTTCATTCATTTTTTCTTCATCTTTATTCTCGTCCTCTTCTTCGTTTTCATTCTCTTTAGTTAATCTCTTTTCTATTCTTTTGCCTCTCACATTATTTTCGCTTTTCGTTTGCAAAACGATTTCTATATTTTTATTATTCCCTTCTTCACATTTCATTTTTCCATTGTTTTCTTTCGATTTTCGTTTTTACTTCCTTCTAATTATTATTTTTCTGTTTTGTTTTTTTGCTTTTTTTGTTTTGTTTTTTTTTTCAGTCCTTCACACACTTCTTCTCATCTTCTCTATTTCGTCAAACTGATTCTATGTTTTCTTACGCATTTCTTATAGACAGTGGCGTCTTCTTGTCGCTAAGACGAAATAACATAAAACAAGTGATGAAAAAAAGGGAACTAATGCTAGCATTCCGTCGATAATCGCTGTTTCCGTCAGTCGGTCACACTCGAAAATAAGAATCGTTTCTATATCGCTTATTATCTTTTTCTCTTAAAGAGATAGATTAAAACAGACTGAGATAGATAGATAGATAGATAGATAGATAGATAGATAGATAGATAGATAGATAGATAGATAGATAGAATAGTCTCAGATAGATAGATAAGAATAGATACATAAGAATAGTCTCAGATAGATAGATAAGAATAGTCGCAGATAGATAGATAGATAGATAGATAGATAGATAGATAGATAGATAGATAGAATAGAAATTCTCAGATCGATAGATGTGAATAGATAGATAGATAGATAGATAGATAGATAGATAGATAAGAATAGTCTCAGATAGATAGATAAGAATAGATACATAAGAATAATCTCAGATCGACAGATGTGAATAGACTCATCGATAGATAGATAGATAGATAGATAGATAGATAGATAGATAAGAATATTCTCAGATCGATAGATGTGAATAGATAGATAGATAGATAGATAGATAGATAGATAGATAAGAATAATCTCAGATCGACAGATGTGAATAGACTCATCGATAGATAGATAGATAGATAGATAGATAGATAGATAGATAGATAAGAATAGTCTCAGATCGATAGATGTGAATAGATAGATAGATAGATAGATAGATAGATAGATAGATAAGAATAATCTCAGATCGACAGATGTGAATAGACTCATCGATAGATAGATAGATAAGAATAGTCTCAGATCGATAGATGTGAATAGATAGATAGATAGATAGATAGATAGATAGATAGATAGATAGATAGATAGATAAGAATAATCTCAGATCGACAGATGTGAATAGACTCATCGATAGATAGATAGATAGATAGATAGATAGATAGATAAAATAGTCTCAGATCGATAGATGTGAATAGATAGATAGATAGATAAGAATAGTCTCAGATCGATAGATGTGAATAGATAAGGATTAGCCTATAGGATACAAATCCTATATCATCCAACATTTAACTAAAACACACCAAATAAAATTGCACACCTGCAAAATCGGATCCAAACGACGAAAAACATTTCGGAAAACCGAACTGAGAAAAATTGCACAAGTCAGTGGGAAAAGCAAAATTCTGGATCCTGACTGGGTTACTAATCAAAAGTTAAATATATTACGTCAGTCAAACTTCTTTTTTTTTCATATCTAAAGAAGAAAATGCCTCTGGAAGCCGGTCACATGACCAAATTTAACTAGTTAAAGGCATTTTGTGACCGGTCAAGACAGTTCAGTGCGACATGGGAGCGGTTAGCTGACGGACCTCGTAGCAATGTAACAAAAGAAATTTCAAGAAGCCGATCAGGACGTAGGGCACGTCACAGATTCATTCGGCCTCTTCTTCCTTTTTCCTTTCCTTCATTTTCACACCACGCCGCCAAAGAGAGCAACAACAACAAGAGCAACAACAGGACGCGTTAAGTACAATTTCTTTATTTGTTTTACCTTCTCTCTCACTCGGTCGCCGACCTATCAAAAAGTAGAAGAAACATTACAATCACAATTTGCTTACTACACACAAAGGAACATAAGATTTTATATTTTACTAGTATCAGTATACGACGCCAGCACACTTAGCTATTTACTTCTATCAAACGGTGCTCGTCTAATGAAAAATTAGTCAGATTTCGATCCCAGCTTGAAGCTACACAGATAATCTTGCTGCACTGAGGAGCTGTGATACAGCGAAACTGGCATGTCTGCATGTGATTATATATATATATATATATATATATATATATATATATATATATATATATTATATTAAATTATAATAATGTTTAGTACCAAAATTGCTGTTTTTCAGTAGTTTATTAATAGAAACGGATTGTATGTCATAAAGTTGCTCAATATCAAGATAGAGATAAAGCGTTAATATAATTAGTGTGAAAATGTTTCTTTAACTAGAAAAACAAGAAAACTGGGAAATGTAGGCATTTGAACAAATACTTACTTTACTCTCTGTTACTGTGACTTACGCATATGACACATTGAACTTTTTCAAACTATATATAAGTAACAATTCTGCTTTGCAGAGCAGGGAGAAAGGAATATATTAGTAGATAGACTAAACTAATTGGAGTAGAAAGACTAAACTATCGCCCGGTTTACACTCCACCCACGTCTATTGAACAGGAGTAGAGGCTCATCCCTTGCTCCCTGTTTAGGATGTGGTTTCCGGTTTTCTCTTTTCCAATCTTACTCTTACGTAGCCCCCTGCTCATCAGTGGCATTACTGCCTTGCTTGGGGCGATATGATTAAAAAAAAAAATCCAGAATAACTCTGACAACCGCTCTAAAGATCTTTCACTGATATATGTTTGTACTATCGTTCTATAATCTATTTTTATTTAACACAATTCCGTCTTTGTATCTTTATTTCTGACCCCTAACCAGGCCACAAAAGCTTTTTGATAAGGTTTCAACACTACCTAAATACAAGAAAATAAAAATAAACAATAGAAAATGCAAAACACGAAACGCAACGCTGAAACTATCGCATGAAAATATACATGTATATACACTCAATCACGATCCCAAAAACAAAAAACATAAAACAGGGAAAGAACAAAAGAACTGATGGAGATGCTCGGCAGTCTGGACATATTTGGGAAAGACTTGAGAGTAAAAAAGAATTTTTACTGGCAGAAAACCGCTTCCATACGGACAGGTAATGAATTGAGTAGATATACAAAGATAGAAAGGGGCGTAAGACAAGGATGTGTCTTTTCACCAGACCTGTTCAACTTGTACAGCGAGAATATTTTGAAAACCCTAGAAATTATGCCTGGATTCGTAATCGGGGGCCACAATTTAAACAAGCTAAGGTACGCAGATGATACAGTGCTGATAGCAGACACAGAAAGGAAACTACAAGACCTTTTACAGAAGGTAGCAGAAGAAAGTAACAAGAAAGGACTAGAAATAAACTGCACGAAAACCCAATGCATGACCCTCAGTAAAAAGAGCAGCCCAAAATGCCAAATACAGGTCGGGGATACTAGAATCAAGCAGGCACAAAAATTTAAATACCTGGGAAGCGTTATAAGAGAAGACGGAAAGTGCGACACTGAGATCCGAAGGCGAATTGGCATGGCGAAAGAAGCATTCCAGAAGTTGAGTAAAGTATTAAGAAACAGGACAATTTCGCTAGAAACTAGGAAGAGAGTACTGGATTGTAATGTGATGTCGGTTCTTCAATATGGCAGTGAATGCTAGTCCATACCATCAAAGATGAAGGAAAAACTTGAAGCAATTGAAATGTGGTTCTATAGAAGGATGCTGCGAATATCATGGATCTAGCATGTGAGCAATGATGAGGTCTAGGGAATGATGGAAACAAAAAGGAAATTAATACTGAGCACCAGGAAGAGACAGCTGAAGTTCCTGGGACATGCAATGGGGAAGGAGGGCTTGGAGAATCTGATACTAACAGGCCAGATAAAGAGAAAAAGAGACAGGGGAAAGCAACGGATAACATATTTGAAGGACCTAATCAGGTGGATGATGGAACGAGGATTGCACGGTGTAACAGGAGAAGGCGTGCTCAGAGCCATAATCGCCTACGTTCTGAAGGGACAAGGCTCATAGAAGAAGAAGAATGCAATAACCACCAAACAACAAACCCAGAAATAATGAAATATCACCCGACACTAATTCACACAAAAACACAAACAGTTAATCATGTCCTAAAAAATGTTTCAATCGATCATATATACTGACACAGTAAAAAATGTCGCCCCAATACAGTAAAAAGAGGTCAAATCAAAATGGTACAAAATTAAACTTATAAAGCAATTATGCAGACATGCAGTTAAGCACGCTAAAAGAAGCCAACACAATAAAAAAACAATAAAAAACAATTCAGCAGCAGAAAAAACACAAAAACACTGAAGAATGAAAACATCACATAATGCCTTCACGAAACACAGAAGTCGGTATGAATGAAACAACAATGAAACAACAATGAAACAACAATGAAACAACTTTACAATATAGGTTAGACTTTAGGGATATGGGGTATTCATACATGTCCAGGAATATTTACGGCTGGACTGCTTACTTCTCTCTGGAAATATCCATGTTGAAATGTAAATTAATTTGAAATCATTAAATTCAATAATATATATATATATATATATATATATATATATATATATAATAGACAATTTTGTGTGCTGTCCCAACAGATAGGCTCAAAGTCCTTGCAATGTCATCCACTGTCACCCTTTTGTCAGAGTGAATGAGGTCATTGACTGATTCGATCACCTCAGTAGACCTCACTTCTGGAGGCCTCACAGGCCTGTCTTCATCCTCAACACTGCTGCCCCGTCCTTCTTTAAACAATTTAGCCAACTTGTAGACATTTTTTTGCTGAAACATGTGGCACCATACACAGCTGACATTCCCCTATGAATTTTAACAGTACGATTATTACCTTCAGTGTGAAAACTACACCACAACACAAATTGCTAAGCAGTACAGTTTGTCGTTTCTTAATTTCTGATAAATTAAATTGCGTCATTAAATTGCTGTTTTTTCTCCAGTGATTTTATTATACTGTTCAGCCGACAAAATCGAAAACAAACAACGCGCATGCGCGAAATTAAAAATATAAAATGGCGACAATTTACCTATCTTACCCTGTATCTAAACTTATTTATAAATAGAACTTTGTCTCTGTGTCTGTGTCTGTGTGTGTGTGTGTCCGTTACCTATACACTCCGAAACGCCTGAACCGATTTTCTTGACAATTTACACAGTTGTACTATAAACATCTGCGAGTGTTCTTAGCTTGGTTTTGTGTCGAGGTACCCCCGATAAATATCGAAAATCGATAATCGAAACAACCGGGTTATAGAAGAAGTGGTCCGATTTTAATCAAATTTGATACACTTATAGACAAAGACATAAGAAACAATATTCAGAAATTTCAAGGTTGCAGTTCTTACAATAGTGCAGAAAATCAATAATATATATATAAGGCAAGATGTTTGAGTGTGTGTCTGTTTATCTACCTGTATGTCTGGGGGTTTTTTTTGTTTTTTTTTGTTTTTTTCAGCCCTTTTATTTTAGTTTTTGCTTCGGGTTTGGCTCTAAGTAGGTATAATTGTAGTTCTTAGTCTCAGCCATGATACCATTTACTCAGAGGACTTATTTAGCCTTCAAAATTCAGTTTACGACGAAATCAAAATTTGACTTATATCCATTCATTTTTCTTTCAGTCTACGGTTTCGCTTTAACTGGAAACAACTATTGCTTTTTAGTCTTTCGTGCCAACGTCCAAAGAGTCTGAGCTCCATGACCATGGATTAGTTTTAAAGCTTTCATTACACCCGAGCAACGCCGGGCTATACTGCTAGTACATAATAAAACCAGTCTATTGTAATGCATTAGGCACCTAGCGGTGGTGTTAACAAGCTTGTCTTGCCTGAATCATTACAATTGAGTAGTGAGTTCGATCCTCACTGGGTGTCTCTTACTTTCGGACGTGTTTTTGCTGTTTTTTCTCACAGACTGTGCTCCAGTGATTTAATATACTGTGCAGCCGACAAAATCGCTTAGAAAATCACCTTCCTCCGGGTTTGGAGGTTGGGTGCAGGGCTAACAACCATGCCCCATAAAAAACAGTCTGTTTCGGAAACAGCAAAAATGCTGCCCCTACACACCATTGGGTGTGACGGCTGATGATTGATATTTTCACTGTCCGAATCTATTCAATAGACATATATGCCTATCTCACTAACCTGCATCCCCTTTCTCATGCTCCCTTCTCTGTCCACGCCACTCTCATCAGTATTCTCATCCTTCTCTTACCCACTTCCTGACACCCCCTATAACCTATCACTCTTTCTCATGACTTTCCTCATATGTAACCCCCTGCAAAATAGTGGCAGTAAAATTCCTTGCTTGGGGCGATATAATCATAATATATATATATATATATATATATATATATATATATATATATATATATATATAATGTACATTTGTCTGTTTATCGTTCTGTGTGCGTGTGTTTAGAATCTTTCTTTATGTATTAATATATTAGATAACTGATTGATCTTCTTCAAGACAGTACGCACACAGATTCACGCACAGAGTTCTAGTCGGTTTCTGCTGATAAAAGAGTCCAATTTCTTCAACAAATCCAACTAATAGTTCTTTTCATTTCGCAAACGGCACCAAGCAATAGACGATATCTGAGACATGTGTACATCTCGAATGGAAAAAAAGAACAAAACGACAATAACTTAAATGTCTTGGAGGATTTTCGTCCAAATGGACAACACAGGTTTTCAATCTTGATTTCACAGATGCCATTAGACAGAAAACTTAGAAAAGGAAACATCGGTTTGGGAATTTGTCTTTAAGAAAATGTCTCACTAAGGAGTTTATCCGATATCAGCTCTGGGTCGATTGAGACAATATCTATGCTACGTGTAAAAAGAAATTGAGGTAAAGATTTATAGGTTACCGTATCACCAAATATAACATAACCAGGTTTTCCTTGTGGAAACAAAGTAAATGTAATGCTTCATCCCACTATGAGAGGCTTTCTCAAACAGGGATGCAAGTATCTCTGACGGTAGGCGACATATATTGTTTTATCCTATTCTTCCCCAAATACAAGGCCTGAAAACCACTTAAGTTAACGATACTGCGAACGTTAACATTAACCGTTTTCATACAAGCACATTTTCGGCATTCATTGAGCATTGATTATCCGGGAAAAATCTATGAAATATTTCTCCGAATTCAATTTTTATCGAAACAGGTTACTCAAGTGTTATGGTGAAACACACCTATTCCTCAGATAATGGACTCTCCCTCCTATATTAATAAGAGTTAACAAGAAGTACTTGGGAAGTTCATGGGAGTTCTTTGAGACTTTTTTTTTTGGTGGGGGGATTTCAGTAGAACTACTAGGCAGTTGATATTAGTCGGCAGTTAGCAGAATAATAAGGAGTCAGCTTTCAGTTGAAGATTATCAAATTCCTGAAATTTTAGGTACGTTAAGTCGATTAGCAACCGACATATCACGATTTAACTTTCAGTGCGAAAAATACTTCGCAACATGAAGTTTAGTAGCTGTTATCGCTCTTTCCAGTATTGATAGGGTGGTTCCTTCTATCCTTTGATTTAAGTGGTGGGAAATGTTGACGTTTTGATTAAAACATTAGTTTCTCTTCTAGTATTATGAGCTTTCTGGTTTAGTTGTTTCTGCAATTGGTAGTCTTTAAGTGATGTGGTTTCTGTTGTTTGATACAATTCGTTTATGTGATTATATAGCGCCAGTCTACAATGTTCAAATAAGTATAACCTTTGATAAGACACTCACGCGTTACTCGCTTAAAACGTTTATTCACAATTGATTTTGCGGAAGCAATTGTATACAACTGACGGTTTATATATTTCTGACCTGATTTAGTAGCATACATGACATCCATATGAAAATCCCGATATGAGGAGGCTATTTAAGGACATTGCTTAAGTTTTTAGGTTGAAGTTTTGGCTCCGTGGCAATTTGCGATGTTTGGTGAATTCTTGGAGGCCACAATTTAAACACCCTAAGATACGCAGATGATACAGTGTTGGTAGCAGACACAGAAAGGAAACTACAAGATCTCCTAGAGAAAATAACTGAAGAGAGTGATAAGAAAGGACTACAAATAAACTCCAAGAAAACCGAAAGCATGATCATCTGTAAAAAGGGCACCCCAAAAGGCCAAATACAGGTGTTATAACAGAAGACGGAAAGTGTGATACAGAGATCCGAAGGAGAATTGGCATCGCGAAAGAGCATTCCAGAAGTTGAGTAAAGTATTAAGAAACAGGACAATGTCTTTAGAAACAAAGAAGAGAGTACTGGATTGTAATGTGTTGTCAGTTCTTCAATATGGCAGTGAATGCTGGACAATATCATCAAAGATGAAGGAAAAACTTGAAGCAACTAAAATATGGTTCTATAGAAGGATGCTGCGAATATCATGGATCGAGCATGTGAGCAATGATGAATTTTGGAAAAGAAATTAATACTGAGCATCAGGAAGAGACAGCTAAAGTTCCTGGGACATGCAATGAGGAAGAAGGGCTTGGAGAACCTGATATTAACAGGTCAGATAGAGTGGAAAAAGGGACGAGGGAAAGCAACGGATAACATATTTGAAGGACCTAATCAGGTGGATGATGGAACGAGGGTTGTATGGTGTAGCAGGAGAAGGCGTGCTAAGAGCCACCGGGGATAGGGAGACGTGGAAAGCCATGATCGCCTAAGTCCTGAAAGGACAAGGCACATAGAAGAAGAATATATATGCCAAGTATAAGAAATTATAATGTGGATATAAAGTGGGGGATCAAATCTATATTTTAATCAATATATAAACTTATCCCTTTTGTGGCCATGCTAGTTTCTATACATGTTTATTCTAGATTTATGGGCTTGAGCTAGTGGATGGCAGAGCGGGGTTTAGGTAGTGTAACAGGAGAAGGCGTGCTAAGAGTCACCAGGGATAGGGAGACGTGGAAAGCCATGATCGCCTACGTCCTGAAAGGACAGGGCACATAGAAGAAGAGGGAGATCAATACACTGAGGTATTTGGAATGTTTAGTTTTCACTAATTCCACATCCTGAATGTTTTATGATTGAGGTAGGCACCATCACTGATTTCAGTCACATTCCTTGGTCTGCAGAGTAAGCAAAATCATTGTATTGCATTGATAGATTCATTTTGGGATCTATAAGTAAGTCAGTTAGGTGCTACACGTGAAACACGCTTGACTGGGCAGAAGGTTGCTATTACTTTCGGCAATAGACTGGTTGCTAACCAAGGCTATAGAAACTAATCTGCCCTGCTATTTAACCCATAGTTGGAGGGAGAAGAGACGGATCAATACCTTTTCCAAGAGTAAGTGAATGCAACAAATTCAACTGGAATTCGAAATCTGCTCTCCGATGCTTAAATGGCCATTGCCTATCTCTTAACATATGTGTTTGTCAATGATTAAACAGATTGGGGCTCTCATTTCCTCCTTGTGACAATCTTTTAGAATGGAGTTCTCACCTGACATGTAAGATTCTGTAGATCTGTATATATATTATATTGACGCATTCGGTAGATTCGGAACTTGGAAGTCAGCTTTTAATGGATGAGAAGAGAAAGTCTTTATTGATGTGAACATATGCTGCTCTGAGTTCTACAAATTGAGTATACAGAAGTTAGTGAATAAGATTATCGTAAGGGTTTAAATGGGGGGAGTAAGAAATGAATATTATGATCATGTGTGTCATAGATAACAGTTGATTGAATTTTAATAATTGGGGAAGTGTTATGGTGAAACACACCTATTCTATAGTGAATAGACTCTCCCACCTAATTTATGTAGGAGTAGTAAGAGGAACGGGGGTCGGTCGATGTTAGATGATAGTAGTCGACAGTTAGTTGAATACGAAAGTAGTCCACGACCTGGTAAGATTACACCGCGTAATACATATATCAAGTTCCTAACGTTTTGTACGTCGAACCTATTAGGACCGACTTTAGCACAAATACTAGCCTCCACTGCGAAAATAACTCCACAACAGGAAGAATCCATCAGAAGTGTTTTTCATAAAGTAACAGTGCTGGTAAAGAAGCTGTCAGAGTGGAACTTCCTCCTATCCAATGGTATATGAATAGAATGAGGGTGTGGCGATTCTGCGTACGTGACATGGTTGGTCCTAGCTGTGAAGGTCTACACTTGCAAAAATCTATGTCGCCCCTAAACCTTCCTCAATTTTAAAGATTGCAAGATTGCAAATATTTTCTCATTATTAATCTATACTCTGCCAACGCTCGATACTTACCACATGCAGCTTCGAATGATCCGTCTGTTGGATTCTATAAGACGTCGAAAGTGCTGTGACAATTACTTTATTGATTTATATTGATTTGACCTCTATTTACTGTTTTGGATCGACCTATTTTTGTCAGTATATATGACCGCTTAAAAAACTTTTAGATCATGATTAAGTGTTTATGTTCGTGTGTATATACGCGTTGGTTGTTTGTGCATTATTTACGAACTTGATCTGTGATCTTTTCCGTTTGGTGATTGTTGTACTATCTGGTTGTTCCTTTTGTTCCTTTTTTTTTTCATAATTGTGTATCTATAAATGTATATTCGTATTTATAATTTTGGGGTTGGGTTTCGTGTTTTGTGTTGTGTTTATTTGTTTTTGTTCGTATTTAGGCAGCTAAGAAAATATTTGTTCGAATGCCTACATTTGCCTATTATTTCGTTTTTCTGGTTCAACAACTTCGCATCAATTCTATTAACACTCCATCTTTATCTAGCTATCGAGCACTTTATGACAAAAGACTGTGTTCATAAAAAGCTTTTCCACCAGTATAAGTGTACAGGCTATTTGAAAGTGCATGTTAACTCCAGTGTTTGCGATCTCCTGCTGCCGTGTTAATGCATCTCAAATATTCAGCGCAAACTTGCTGGGGTGACATTTTTCTACCAGCCATCATCATTAAAACTTTCATGAAACCCCGGAAGCAGGAATTAAATTTGCGTTCTTAGGAGTATAAATGTGGGGCGGCGTCCTGCTGATTACATACGGTGTCCTAACTAATCCGGTTAAGGAGAGTGTCTGATTTGGGAGTGTTAATCTTTGACGTTGTTTCCTTGAACAGATTACGTGCTGCGAGGACACTCTATATCCATAACCTATGACGGACATGGTCAACAGATGCCAAGAGGATACTCTATATTCATGAACGTTACCAACATTAGATGTCGAGAGGATACTCTATAACCATAAACTATGTACGAACGTTACCAACGTTGTGAACATTCCCACAATTTGGACTAACATTACCTTCATAAAATTACCAACAATGCTTGTTTCTAGTAAGATTACCAAAAATACATTTTATCTGTAAGTAAAGTCATACAATTGTGTTCAAAATATTTAGTTTTCGGTATATAAAATTAATAGAGTTTGATATGCTGCTGAACAAAATAAGACTGCCAACATGGAAGAATTCCTTCAAGATATTCTTCTTCTTCTATGTGCCCTCTCCCTTCAGGACGTAGGAAATCATGGCTTTCCACGTTTCCCTATCCCTGGTGGCTCTTTAGCACGCCTTCTCCAGTTACACCATGCAACTCTCGTTCCGTCATCCACCTGATCAGGTCCTTCAAATATGTTATCAGCTGCTTTTCAGTCTCTTTTTCCGTCTATCTGGCCTGTTAGTATCAGATTCTCCAAGCCCTCATTCCTCATTGCGTGTCCCAGGAACTTCAGCTGTCTCTTCCTGATGCTCAGTAGTCATCTTATATCCTACAAGTTTTTAAAGAAATCAGAAAGTATTGTAAAATATAACTTAAAACGCACATATCACCGCCTCTAATAATTATATCTACATAAACATGTACACTCCCGATCAAAAATTTAAGACCACTTAAAAATCTTTAAAAAGATTTTTTTTTTTTTTACGGATAGATTTTAAACCCCTCCCACCTAATGTTGCCAATATTACAATCTAAAAGGTTATGGAAACAAAAAGCTACATTCCAAATATTTTATTTAGAAATTTACATTTTTATAAAATGAGGCGATTTACACATGATCAAAATTATAAGACCAGAGACAAAAATTCTACGAAATTGTACAAAAAGTGTATGAAAAGTGTATGAAAACATTCAACAACCAAATTTATTATTGAGTTCCACCTCCACTGCTTTTGATGACTTCAAAAATTTTGTCGGGCATGCTAGAAATAAACGTTTCCATTAAGGTGCGGGGGAAACACACATATCACCGCCCCCTAATAATTATATCCACATAAACATGTATATGCACAAAAGTTGAGTATCATCTACCATTTATTCAATTGTGAAAACAGAATAACATCTAAACTTATTTATGAAAGGAACTTTGTCTCTGTGTGTGTCTGTGTGTGTGTATCCGTTACATATAGACTTCAAAACGGCTGAACAGATTTTCTTGAAAATTTCCACAGTTGTACTATAAGCGTCTGCGAGTGTTCTTAGCTAGGTTTTGTGTCGAGGTGCCCCCGATAAATATCGAAAATCAATAATCGAAAAAATCGGGTTATAGAAGGAGTCGTCCGATTTTAATCAAATTTGATACACTCATAGACAAAGCCATAAGAAACGATATTCAGAAGTTTCGAGGTTGTATTTTTTACAATAGTGCAGAAAATTTGATATCGATACCAGGAAATCGAAATTTGACTTACATCCATTCATTTTTCTTTCAGTCTATGGTTTCGCTTTAACTGGAAATAACTATTGCTTTTTAGACTTTCGTGCCAACGTCCAAAGAGCTTGAGCTCCAGGACCATGGATTAGTTTTAAAGCTTCCATTACACTCGAGCAACGCCGGGCTATACTGCTAGTATATCATATTTGCATAACTTAAAAACTCCGAGAAAATTAAATTTCGGCATTAATTGTCCCATTATGCCGTTAAACAAATAAATCAATCAATCGAACATTCGAAAGTGCATAACGCGGGTTCAACTCGTTTTAACTAAATCCTTTTCGCTCAACATTGTTGTAAACATTCCACTTTTCGTTATCAGTAATCGTCACTTTTTAAACAACGGGTTTTCTCTGCGTCGATAATCGTAGGTGGGTATGCAGTTCATTTCATTTTAATCGGGAAACATCTGAAATTGTCGCGGATAATGTTTTAAAATGCCTTCCAAGTTTACTTGGGATCAGACACCAATATCCAGAATTAGTGGCGGATAGTTACCTATCATAGCCACAAAGCATGTCAGTTCTATAGAAAGCTTAGATTTGTAAATCGAAGTAGCAATTGTGTGGTGCTCAGTGGGAGTCGAACTCACGCGTGTACAAACTATTGCTCTACGATAATGCGTGCGCGAGAATTTGTGATAAATCGGTAAGGACAATGAATTAATTTAGACAAAACTGTTTCAGGTAATTAAAAACAAGAACATTTCCACACCCATTTCCTTGAAAAATTTCACCTACCCACCAAATGTTTATTCCAATAAAGAGCGTCGATAAATTGGTCGTATGTTCAAAATCAAAGATTCGTCTGAGTGTTTGATGTCGGTGATTGCTACCAAACATAATTAGAAAGACAATCAAAGGATTAGATTAGACGCTCCCGAGAAAGTCTTGCAGGATTGGTGAAAATACGACAGAAGAGCTTAAAATGTTTGTACAAAGCACGAATGACCAATCAATATCCTCGGTCTTTCAACAAATAATTACAATTATTGGCTTCTAATCAGTATCATTAACAAATGAATTAATTTTAAGGTGCCTCTTTTACCCTCCATCTTCTCTGAAGTTCTCAAGTGCCGAATGTTTTCTGTTTTTATTTAATAGTCTAATTTTTTCGATTGAAATAAAAAAAAAGTATTATATTGTTAGAGTGAACTTTCATGATTATTATTTATTTATTTTGATACTACATGTACTGAAACATTGCTTTTTTTTTTTTTTAATCATTTCACCCCGAGCAAGGCGGAAACGCCACTGATGTGCAGGGGGTTACATAAATGTAAAAAGATTAATTAGAAAAGAGTGAGGAGTACAAACTAGTTAGGAAGGAACAATAGAAAGCTGAGAAAGCAGGTGCGATGACAGATACATTGGTGGAGAGAAAGGGAAGGTTATACAGGGGAGGGGAGAAAGCTAGAGGCCAGTGGTTAGTAGATGAGTATTGACATTGCATTTAAATTTCTGCAGGTTGTAGCCATCAGGAAAGTAAGAATACGGGAGTGGGTTCCACAGGCGGGAAGTGCGAGAGAGGAAGCTGCAGGAGTAGAATTGTCGTCTGCATTTGGCTAACCTGACTGTGAATGGGTGGGACCCAGTTGCCAGTCTGGTTGCACGGGTAAACACCTGTTGAGGAGGCATCAGTTACTTAAGCTCATCCGAGCAGAAGCCATGAAAGTATTTATAGAAGAGACAGAGGGAGGCCACATTTCGACGATGGGGAAGTGGCTGCAGTCGAGTCGCCAGATCAGTACCTATCACATTACAGACTCTCCTTTGGAGATTGTCAAGAACACTGAGGAGAACGGCAGGGGCACCTGACCATAAATGGCAGCAGTACTCCATGCACGGACGGATGGTTGACTTGTATATATGCAGGATGGATTCAGGTGGAAAAAACATCCTGGATCGACATAGTGACCCAATCTTCTTAGCAGTAGATTCAAGAAATAATAATTCACGAAGACTCAATGTTCAAACTGATTTTAGTAAATTTGTCGTCTGGAAGGTTTCTGTTCTTCTACGGATCTCCCATCGTAATCTTTTTTGCGAGATTCTATAGTGGGTAGGCGTTCTTTTGGGGAGTAGTCGTATATTGTTGAAGATTAACGGAATTTGGCCTCGTTGCAGATAGCCCTCTATAAGTCATAAAAAGAT
Source organism: Ascarosepion bandense (assembly GCA_037127315.1). Taxonomy (NCBI): domain Eukaryota; kingdom Metazoa; phylum Mollusca; class Cephalopoda; order Sepiida; family Sepiidae; genus Ascarosepion; species Ascarosepion bandense. The sequence continues at coordinate 391,831 of JBBBDQ010002388.1, read as the reverse complement.
TATAAATTAAGAAATGCAAATTGAGTTGAGAAATAACATTTTATATATACACATATCAATTAAGGTTTTTACAATTCAAGTAATCCTTTAAATATGGGTCCAACAGACGTTAAAATGTTCATGGCAATAAAATGCTGAAAAGAGAATTAATACTTAGGTATGTGGGAGCGTTGTAAGTAAAGAATGTTTTTGATATATCCGCTCCTTAGGCGAGTAAGTAGTTTTGAGAAAGCGATGAAGGAAAAGAGAGGTAAGGGCGACGAGCATAGTAAGCCACTTGACATCGGTCATGGGGAGATACTAATTACTCTCGTCTCTCTTGAGTCTGTTTGTGTGGGTCGGTCTGGGTCTGTCTGTCTGTCTGTCTGTCTGTCTGTCTGTCTCGCGATGCTTTCTGTATCGGCTTTTTATTTCGGCTTTTTGGATCGCAGCAGATCATTTGGGAATTCACACTTGTATTGGATTCTGGGCTTCCCATTGGCCGATAAATAAAATTCGCGTAGGCTCGCGAACTGGAATTTAATATTTAATTAATTTTTAGTTTTTAGTTTTCATCCTGCGTCGATCCGGCTGCGCACCGTCGAGTTTTGGTCATTTGCTTTTTGGCCGTGAGAGTGCAAACATCCGGTCCATTGCTTTTGCTCGGTCGGTATCACCACAATTCTTCGGGACAGGACAAGTGCATTGGTACTGATAGGTGAAGGCAGAGTCTCCTCACAACTCCAGCACATACTTTGGTATTCTAGAATTTAGAAATGCTATCGTGTGAATGATTCCTATTCTTCCTTGAATTTTCAATTTTTCTAATGTCCAATGATAGGTGAGATTAATTATCATCAAAATTGTCATGTTTTTCTCAAGAGTCGACTCGATTTCAATAAAGCTGTCGCCACAATGGTTTCGATTCTTTTGAGGATTCTTCTAGTTTTTTTTTAACGGTTCTTCGAGACTGCAACTAACATGAACTATTTAGATGCAACCACAAATTCTATTTTAACAGTTTCTTTTCTCACACTTTTCACTTGTTCGAATTTATTCTGATGTCTTGCTTTCCTGACACTTACAATCTTTTTTTTAACCCTGTTTATTAACCTTTCCTCAATCATCTCCATTAAAATGTTTTCTTTCTCTTTCACTCTCTGTTGCTTCGTGGCAGTGTGGCCTTGCTTGGGGTGAATTGAATTTAAAAAGAATGGTAATAATGACAGGGAAGAGCAAGCCGCCTTAATACGCTAGAACTCTCCTCAGTATTCCAACTGATTTTAGTCATGATTTCGACTGAACTGTTTCGATTCTTCCTTGGATTTTCAATTCTCTTAATATTTTTGAAAGGTTCTCAAGGACGTGATCAATTGTGCGGATAATGGTATGTAAGTTCAAGCCTTTTCATCACACCTGATTCGAACTGATCTTAGTAATTATGCTGAGGCTTTGATTATTTTTCTGGCTTACTGGTCCTCCAACCAGGAGTTTTCTGGACTATTGTAGGTATTCCCAACATGATATGTACTACTGGCACCTTCATATTCTGCATAAGGTTAGGATATTTATTCGGTTTCTCAGTCTTATTTTTATTGTGTGATTTTGTTCTGGTGAAACACACATATTCCTCAGATAATGGACTCTCCCTCCTCTATTAATAAGAGTTTACAGGAAGTTAACTCGAGAAGTTCTTGAAAAGTTCTTGGGAAGTTCTTAGGAGTTCTTAGAAGTTCTAGAGAGTTCTTTAGAGTTCTATTAGAGTTCAGCAAAACTACTAAGGCAGTTGATATTAGTCGGCAGTTAGCCGAATACTAAGGAGTCAGCTTACAGTTGAAGATTACCAAGTTCCTAACATTTAGGGTGCGTTAAGTCGATTAGCAACTGACATAGCACGATTATAACTTTCAGTGCGAAAACTACTCCACAACGGATTTGTTTGCTCTCTCTGACAGTTTTACGAAAATGATATGTGTTTGCATTATTCGTTGAGCTTTCGAATTTTTTCCTTGTTTCACCCCCATCCATCCCCGGGGACAGTAGGTATAAATGGCGTAATGGTTAACAAAGTGAAATGATGACGTTAGCGATCTGAGACAATTAAATTTTGCTGTACAAAAGACATTAATCCAGTTCTTCTTTCATCCAGAAATGATTTCAATTAAATGAGAGATTAGATTATTTACATTAATTACACTCTGATTGTTGTCCTCATTTTTATTACCATTATCACAACGTTTCGGCTGTTTGAGGACTCTTCTTCAGGTGACTGTCGATACGGGTAGTTTTTATTTAGTACTGAATAAGAACTAGACGAGGTATCCTTGGCATGAATAACGAGGGAATGATAACATTCTCGTTGATTTAATAAAGGGTTTCGTTCATAATTCTCTGAAAGTTACCCAAACCGATAAGCTCCTGATGTAGACCGCAGAGCACAACGGCTGAAACGTTGTGATAATATCAAAAACTGAGGAAAATTGACAAAGTGTAAATTATGTCAATAATGATAACTTCTCGTCCCAGAAATTCAGAAAGAAGAGACTGATTTTTTTTTCAGTTCAAAATCGTGGAGAAGGCAACGGGAAAATTTTCTATTAGCTTTCGCATGGACAATCATGGTAATATACTGTATTATATATTAAAGAAAAAAGGAAGGCGTAGAGAGCTATGATCGTCTACATCCTGAGGCGGAGCAACATTTCAAGAAAAAAAAGGTGAACAGTTTCTGATTTGTGTTCATAGCATAGTTTGTATACTCAGATCCTAGTTTTGCACAATTTCTTGTGGATCACCGTACTTCAGTCAGTTAAGTGCCATACGTGATACACGCTTGAGCGATCATGAGACATGACTGACTGGGTAGAAGATTATTCCGCAGTAGGTTGCCATTGCTTTCTGCGGTAGACTGGTTGCCGACCAAGGCTATAGAACCCAATCTGTCCTGTTATTTAACCCATAACTGGAAGAAAGAGACGGATTAATACCTTTCCCAAGGGTATTTGCGCGTAAGTGAATGCAATGAATTCAACTGGAATTCGAACTCGGCTCCCCGGTTTCTCGTTCCACTGGACCACAACGCACATCACCGTACTTATCCAGTCATATTTACTTCCAAAAAGTTTTTGGCGTTGGTTATTAACATTTCATCATCATCATCATCATCAGTTCCATGACTGAATGGGGTCGTAGGGGCGCCGTACAATTGAACACCTGACCAGCTTCTGCCACATGTCTTTCATTCATGTATGGCGTACATTGGGCAAAGCAGGCCTTACGTAGCCCATCCCTCTCTTATTAACAAAGCAACAAATTAAATATGGAGAAAAGGAACAGTATATGTGGCATAATATTTTTCATACACCAACAAGTTTGACACTATCTCCTGCGAGGATACTTTCCCTTGTTCGGTTTAATACGGCGTAGAGAGAGAAATTGATATTAGCAATATTATTAGTTATGCTTTATTGTAATACGCGATGTGAGCTTATGTAAAAAAAGAATAATTTTAATACTAACAAATGCTTGTAATATATAGCGAATAGAAAAATCAACTATTTTTACTATCATGTACTTCCAAAATCCGGGGAATATAAAATCTAACTATTTCTGGGAAGGAAAAGAAAGAAAAATGTAATTTTTTCTTCTTTCGTGTTTGAAGCGGATATTTTTCAGAAACCTAAAAAAAATTTAGCCAAGACAGGTGTCAGAACTAATTGATGGGGTCACGCGGGGTTAAAGACCCTCGAAAGATTTTCTGGTAAACAAGAGAATCTGTGCGAAATTGGAAAAATCGAAATACAATGTGAGCTGGTGGGATCTCATTCGATTTCATTGGCCGAAGGCTTCGAGCCGGCTGGATCCCCAGAGAGGATTAAAAATGGTTATAAAAATCCGGACTCGGCGAAAAAGATCAGTTAGTTTTCTCAGTTTTTTCGGGTTTTTTAGTCGAAATGTAACGACTGTGGAAAAAGGTTCCCAACCGTCGAGCCATGACCCACTTATGGCTATGAGTTAATTTCAAATGAAGCCTGCCGCAAATTAACTTAAGAAGTTAATTTGGAATAATGCGCTTTCGATATGAATCCCGACAGAACGTTATTGTTTTTTTTTTAATCACGGGAAAATCGAAAATTCAGATTCTTCGTTCGCTCTACTTCGGTAAACTCCGTTAAACTCTGATAAGGACCCGAAAGGACTTTGCGATTTTAGAAGCTACAAAGAAAATTGACAACCCTGATTATAGAGAATATGTGAAAAGACTTTAATTAAAATTTAATGAATATGTGAAAAGAACTTAGTGAAAATTTGAAGAACTCTGTTTACTTTAACGAAACTTAGAAAGACATTTTTATTTAAGGATTGGAAGCTCTGATGTTTTTAGCAAACTTTCTCTCTCCGTTGTAGGTGGCATTTTCGTCAACTGTATTATCATTTTCGACAACTGTATTATCTGCTCCTGCGAAGAAAAAAAATTGTTTTTTTTCCCCCCTTTTTTTTTAATATAAAGACATTCTTTGTAGCTCTCCAGGCGGGTTCGACTTCGTTTATTTATTTTATTAATTTTTTTTTTGTGCCGTGTCTTTTTTTTTTTTTTTTCAAACCACAAGTGTACACTAGTATCCGGACTGACTCAAAAAGCGACTACTAAAATTGTACGACACTACCTCTGGGATCAAATCACAACGTGGGACAGTGGCGCGTTGTTGCAAAAGACGTTTTGTAAACCAGCTTTTGTGGCGACATCATCGGACGAGATCGTCACGACCAACATCAGCGACCGAACCAACTGTACAACTGGGTGGCAGTGCCACAACTGGGATCGTCACGAGCGTCACACTAGACAGCCATAAGGCGTCACACAAGTAATTTTTTTTAAAGTAAATACGTAAAAAATATAAAATAAATTGTTGAGGGATTTTTTGAAAATCAGCTAGAATAAGTTACCCGGATATACTATTTCACTTCAAGATTTGTATACATTTTTTCTTCGAGGGTTTCTTTTCTCGTTTACATATTTAATATTCCGGTTTTTGTATCCATTATATTTTAATGCAGTATTATAAAAATTTTAAAAAAAAACATTAAAACAAGTACATAGACCAAAAAATTATATTTTATAAAAAAAATCTTTACTTTAAAAAAAACTTTACAACAAATAAATAAATAGACTAAAACTGATAAGTAAGTAAAAAAATATAGAATCGGTGCTAAATGAGAATATCACATCAAAAGTAATAAAACTGAAGGGAAAGAAGAGAAAATGATAAGATCAGGTTAAAGGCAGGTTAACATCTCGGCCGTCAAGGAGGGAAAAGAAACAAAGGAAAAGGGTAGGATGAGGTAGGAAAAAAGGAAAAGAGAGAAAAAGTTGGTTAGTATGTATTCTTTGCGGCCAAATCACAAAATGAATCTCCATTCTGATTAGCCACTAGAAACACCCATATACATACACAGCAAACCAAAGGTCTTTGTCGTTTAAATGTAAATTATCTGCACAATCAACAGCAACATTGCCTGATGATGAGAATCAATCTCGAAACATACAAATTTCCGTGTCGCAATGTACAATTAACTCATAACTACATAATTATATTAAGCTCTATAATACTCATCATACTGAGCACTGTTCATAATAAAATAAATGCCAGAGCACTCAGAATAAAAGAAAACCTTGAGTCCTCTTCACCTGGAATTAGATAGATAGATAGATAGATAGATAGATAGATAGATAGATAGATAGACAGTCAGATAGATAGATAGATAGATAGATAGATAGATAGATAGATAGATAGATCAGATTAAGATAGATAGATAGATAGATAGATAGATAGATAGATAGATAGATAGATAGATAGATAAGGAACAGTCAGATAGATAGATAGATAGATAGATAGATAGATAGATAGATAAGGAAAATCAGATAGATAGATAGATAGATAGATAGATAGATAGATAGATAGATAGATAGATAGATAAGGAACAGTCAGATAGATAGATAGATAGATAGATAGATAGATAGATAGATAGATAAGGAAAAGTCAGATAGATAGATAGATAGATAGATAGATAGATAGATAGATAGATAAGGAAAAGTCAGATAGATAGATAGATAGATAAGGAAAAGTCAGATAGATAGATAGATAGATAGATAGATATGAATACATTGAGATAGATAGATAGATAGATAGATAGATAGATAGATAGATAGATAGATATGAATACGAATTTAGATTTAGATAGATAGATAGATAGATAGATAGATAGAACAATTTTATACATGAATAGGGTGCTGAAAATATCATTCCGACCTGCAAAAAATATCAGCAAATAATCCATTGCCAGAAATTTTTTGGAAGGTGCTTCTTGATCCTTTTTGAGTGAGAACTTTTCAACACCCCCACTCGTAAGAAGAATAAAAGTAAGAAAGATGCTTTCTTCTTGTTTTTGTTTTGTTTTGTTTTGTTTTTTGTTTTTTTTTTGTTTGTTTTTTACAGTTCTGTGTATTCATTGTTTTCGGTAAGTGCTTCCATTATCTTTCTGCATTGTTCCGACTGATGCGATCGTTTGCTTTGAAAGTGGTCCTCTTGTCAAGCTATTTTGCATTGCGTTTGTTGGTTTGTCCTTTTGCCTGAGGACAAATAGCAATTCCTTCTAATTGGTTTTCAGGGCCAGAGGGTCGATTGTTTATTTATTGATTGAGTTTACGAAACAAAACTCTTTTTGTCTGTTGAGTAAAAAATAAACTTTGTAATTAATTTTCCAGGCAAAAAGATTTTGTAAAAAAAAAATGTCAAAACAAGACAACATTAATGTTCGTTTAGAGGCGAACGACTTTTGCGCACCGAACAG